>VZQC01011869.1:923857-994580 GCA_009823505.1 Rhizomys pruinosus
TCAAGATATTCCTTGGGGCTGGAGAGATGGCTCAGAGGTTAAGATCTGAATTCAATTCCCAGCACCCATACCCACTAAGAACTGTCTTTAGTGCTGGATGTGGTGGTGCACACCTTTAATCCCAGCAGTTGGGAGGCAGAAGCGGGAGAATGTCCGTGAGTTCAAGGCCATCCTGGTCTTCAGAGCGAGCTCCAGACCAGCTGGGACTAAAGGGATACCCTGCCTATCTCAAAATAGCACCCCCCCTGCCCACCCGCCAAAAAGATATTACTTAGAGGCATGCCCAGAGGCTCATCTCCCAGAGGATACTAGATCTCATTAAATTAACAACCGACATTAACAGTCACACTGTGCAAGCAAGAGGACCAGAATTCAGACCCTCAGCAACCATGTAAAAATGTAAGTGAACACCTTTAATCTCAGTATGGGCATCATGGACACAAAGGTCCCTGGGGCTTACTGGACAGCTAATCTAGCTCAATTGGTAATCTCAGGCTTCACTGAGACCATTTAAAACACTCAAGTGCAGGGGGCTGGAGAGATGGCCTAGCGGTTAAGAGCGCCGACCGCTCTTGCAGAGGACCCGGGTTCGATCCCCAGCACCCACATGGCGGCCGAGAGCCATCTGAAACTCCAATTCCAGGAGAACTCCAGTTCCAGGGGAATCCGACACCCTCTTCTGACCTCCGCGGCATTGTACGACACGGATGCGCAGACTTGCATTCAGACAGTACATTCATGCACATACGGAAATAAATAAAATTAATAATAATAATAAAAAAACTCAAGTGCAGAGTGATTGAGGAGGGCATTCAATGTCAACCTCTGACCTCTACATGCATGTGTACACATATGTCCATATACCTGTCATAATGAATGAACTACACACAAAGACACGGATGCACAGACAAGATAGACACACCACACACATTTTATCTATATGGTTGGTTTCTTTAAAATATTCAAAGTACTATTAAAAAAACTGTTGTTGGAAATGGGCCATGTAGAAACAAAGTTTAAAAGACCATTTGGTGTTTTGGAAAAAAAGGAGGGGGTGAAGGGCTGAAAAGCAAAGAACAGTTTCATCAGTGTGGACGTCATACATACCAGAGTTACTCATCTTCTACAACATGTATATGCCTGAGGAACTTTTGGATGGCATAGTTAAAACCTTTACATATGAAGGAATACATACATTCTTATAATTTTATTTCATAATTATCATGCTAAAGAAAAATGTAAAATTCATAAAGAAATTAGTAAAAATTATAATTGTGTTAATAGATGTATAATATATGGGAGTAGCAAAATTTATAATAAAATTAAAAAGTTATACATATATGAAATTGTATTTGTATACACATATAAAGTTAAGCAAATACCATATATTTTAATCATACATATACGCACATACTTCATCTAATATAAATGGCACAATTTGCACTTTCTCTTCTATTCCACCCTCCTTCTTTTCTTTCTGTTTGTTTAATAGTCTCAAAGGTTTGAGGTATTTGCTCTTCCCAGGATGTCAGCACTAATACTGTCTCTTGCCTCTCTCTACATTGTTCAATGTTCATTTCCTTTAAGTTCCATCACAAATGTCATATACTGAACTGTCTTGACTCAAGACTACTAGATCACCCATTATATCATTAGAGCATGTTTTTCCTTACAGTCTTCATAGCACTGTGTTCATTTTGGCTGACTCATTTTTCTTCAGTGACTTGTGCAGTGATTGTGATGTAGTTGGTACTTCAATACTTATTGTATGACTCCATGCATCCTAATAATTAACATGCCAGTTACTTAGGGAAAGTGTGCAAGTAAGCACTTACAACTTACTGATTACTTCCAGCTCTGTCTAAAACTCTCTTCCTAAATCACAGTTGGTTTTCTGTAAGCACATATATATTCTTTTATATCTTTATCAGCTTTGGTATTAGCTTGCAAAATAAATATTTATTCAATTGATTCAGAATCTATTTACCAATCATCAATCTAACTACTATCTATTTATCTATCTATCTATCTGTCTGTCTGTCTGTCTGTCTATCTATCTATCTATCATCTATCTATCATCTATCTACTATCTATCTATCTTCATCATCATCATCTATCTCCTCTCTATTGTCTGTATATCTATCATCTATCCATTTATCTACCTATCTACCTCTCTTTCATCTACCTATCTATCTATCTATCATCATCGTCTATCTATCATCTATCTATCTATCTATCTATCTATCTATCTATCTATCTATCTATCTACATATCATCTATAGCCATCATCTATCTATCCATCCATCATATGTCTATATCTATCATCTCTTACTATGCTACCCAGGTTCATTCGATGAGATTTGTGAAGAGAGGAATGTTTTTAGCACATTACAACAAATTTACATAGTCATTACAGTTGTGTTTATTGATTTCCATCTTTTAGAATAATCTAATGAGAAACAGAAAGAATGTGCTTAGGTACTAAAATGCTTATGTCACAAAACATATTCAAGAACTCTGTGGAAAATCAATGTAGTGAGAAATATGTGCTTACTATGTTATTTATAGTTAACAGTTAACCGATACAAGAGCTAAAAGTTGCAACATAAATATCCAACCCTTGGAAGAGAGGAAGGGAGAGCAAAGGCTTGCTTTTCACATTTCATACTGTGGCCCTCAGAAGAAGCTATCTCAGGCTAAAAGTCAAGACAGTAGAAAGAAACAAACAGCAGTGTTATGGAGATGATTATCCTCTAGTGTATCTGTGGGAGGGGAGAGATTGGATTGGGGATTGCTGCTTCTGGTCAAAGTTCTCAACATTTTACTATTAACCAAGTACAACTAGGTTTTGTATCTGTTTTTTTTTTTTTTTCTTTCTTTTTTCAAAGTAGGCATTTGTGTATAGGTTAGACTAGCCTCAAACTCATGGTACTGAGTGATAGGAATTACAGGTATGTGCCACAACCATGGCTGGTGTGCCTTTTTTTTTCTTACAGCAGGTGCTGAGTTGCCAAGATAGAAATAATCAGGCTTTTGTACTAGAACACTGCTCTAGGTGGAAATCTAGTTCCCTAGGAAACTGGCTTCTGCATACTCTGGAATTTCAGAGTTTCCACCCAATCAGGAAAGCCTTAGATTTTTCTCAAACTTTCTTGTGAAAGGCAGTAGTATTTTCAAACCTACTTAGAAATTCATATTAGTTTTTTCTTACAAAATATAATATTCTTCATTATTGCTCTCCACTTCCAATACACAGGAAAATTGATTTAAAGTAGTTACTTTCAAAAACAAATATTTATAAGGATGCCGATTACTGGAAGTAACAGTCTGAAAATTCAGGAGTCTGGTTAAGTGGAGGGAAGTTTATATTTAGTTTATATTTTTAGTTGCAAAGAGAAAAAATTTTCCTTATTAGACTTCTTTTTAAATATTTTATTGAAGTGTTGTGCATTTCATACATCACTTCTCAGTTCAGTTCAGACTAATTTCCCTCTCCATGTCCCCCACCCCTCCCTAGTTCATGTAGTCTGCCATACATGTCCTGTATCCCCTTCTGAGTCTTTTCAAAGTTTTTCTAAGCAGAGGATTATTGGGGGTGGGGGGGGCGGACTCTACTGCTTCAGTCAGTTCCCTGTCCCAGTACTTTTGTTGTTGCTGTTCCCTCCAATCTGTATTGTTTCAACATATGAATTTATATAGGTCACATATTTACTAAAGTCATGTCATCTGAAAATAAACTGTATGTTATTTCCAAATCATACTTTGGGATTCACATTTTTCCCTTTTAATTTTATATTACTCTAAAATATACGTACATACCCTCCACCCATATACCAAAATTATAACGTCTGAAAAAAAAAGGGTAGGTTAATTGTAGAGCCCGTTAAGGGATTCAAATTTCAAGAGCACAGTTGCTATTTGATAAAGAGGAATATAACATTAATGTTACTCAGTTTGCCTTACAAGTAGGTACTTGGTGCTAGCATCCACAAATGAAGGATACCATTTGTTGTTTGTTTTTCTGGGACTATGTTACTTCACTTAACATAATATCTTCTAGTTCCATCCATTTACCTGCAAAGTTCATGATGTCATGTTTCTGCATTGAACTTCATTGTGTAGATGTACCATATTTTTTCTATGCACTCATTGGTTGAGGGGCATTTGGGTTGCTTCCAGCTCTTTGCTACTGTGAAGAGAATTGCAATAAACATGGCTGTGCATGTATTTCTGAGGTAGGATGAGTCTTGTGGGCATATACCCAAGAGTGGTATGACTGGGTCAGGTGGTAGGCTCATTTTTTTAGTCTTTTAAGGGTTCTCCACATTGCTTTTCATAGTGGCTGTATGGGTTGACATTCCCATCAGCAGTGGATGAGTGTTCCACTTTCTCTACAACCTCTCCAGCATTTAGTATCATTTGTTTTCTTGATCTTAGTCTTATCAGAATGAGAAAGTGGTTTTAATTTGCATTTCCTTAATTATTAATGATGTTGAACACTTTTTAAGTTGTTTCTCAGCCATCTTTATTTACTTCCTCACTTGTGAAGTCTCTGTTCAGCTCTTTACTCCATCTTTTGAGTGAGTCATTTGTTTGCTTAGCTCTTAGTTTTTTGAATTGTTTATATATTCTGGAAATTAATGCTCTGTCATGTGTATCATTGGTGAAGGTTTCCTCCCACTCTGTGGGTTTTCTCTTGACTTCACTGATTGTTTCTTTTGCTGTAAAGCTTTTGAATTTAATGAGGTCCCACTTGTCAGTTGTTGATCTTATTTCCTGTGCAGCTGTTGTCTGATTTAGAAAGTTTTTTCCTCCCATATACATTAATTACCATGTCTGAAAGTATGTGGTAAGTTAATTCTAAGGGCTCATTAAGAGATTCACATTATTTAGTGAGGAATTTTTTTTTTTTTTTAGTAATTTTGAGACAGGGTCTCCCTTTAGTCCCAGCTGGCCTGGAGCTTGCTCTGTAGACCAAGCTGGCCTTGAACTCACAGAGATCCACCTGCCTCTGCCTCCAGAGTGCTGGGATCAAGGGTGTGCATCACCACGTCTGGCTAGAATTGACCTACCACTTGTATTCACACAATGTAATTACCATATATGGGTGGAAGATATGTATTCATATTCTAAAAATAAAGAATGTAAAGTTATACTTCTTTTTACCCACATGCAACTTTACTGATAAAATGTGAATCTCTAAATGTGTTTTGGAATTAACCTATAGTTTATTTTCAGATTTTGTAATTTTGATTTATGTGTGGAGTATATATATGCATATTTTGGAATAATATAAAATTAAAGGGCACAAAAAAAAAGAGATTCGAATTATAACATCACAGTTGCTTTCAGACAGAAAGAGATATAACAATAACATTTCTCGGCTTGTGTTTCAATTGGGGGGATTTGGTACTATCATCCACAAATGAGGGAAACCATTCCTGGCTTGTTTTTTGGGACTGTTTTACTTAACATAATGGCTTTGAGTTCCATCCATTTACCTGCAAAGTTCATGATGTCATCTTTCTTTTTTTTTTAATTTTTATTTTTTATTTATTTTTGTTTGTGTATGAATGTACTGTCTGCATGTAGGTTTGTGTACCCGTGTTGTGCAATGAATGCCACGGAGGTCAGAAGAGGGTGTCGGATTCCCCTGGAACTGGAGTTCTCCTGGAATTGGAGTTACAGATGGTTGTTAGCCATCATGTGGGTGCTGGGGATCAAACCCGGGTCCTCTGCAAGAGCAGTTGGTGCTCTTAAACACTAGGCTATCTCTCCAGCCTGATGTCATCTTTCTTTACCACTACATAGAACTCTAAATTGTAGATGTACCACATTTTTGTTTTCCACTCATCAGTTGAGGGGAACCTGGGTTGCTTCCAGCTTCTTGCTATTGTGAAGAGGGCTGCAATAAACATATATGTGAATGTATCTTTGCAGTAGGATGAGTCTCGTGGGTATATTCCCAGGAGTGGTATGGCTGGGTCAGGTGGTAGGCTCATTTTGAGTCTTTTAAGGGCTCTCCACACTGCTTTCCACAGTGGTTGTACAAGTTTACATTCCCACCAGCAGTGGATGAGTGTTGCCCTTTCCCCACAACCTCTCCAGCATTTGGTGTCTTTCGTTTTCTTGATCTTAGCCAGTCTTATCAAAGTGAGATGATATCTTAGAGTGGATTTATTTATTTATTTATTTATTTATTTATTTATTTATTTATTTATTTTTTGGTCTCTTGAGACAGGGTCTCCCTTTAGTCTCAGCTGGCCTGGAACTCACTCTGTAGACCAGGCTGGCCTTGAACTCACAGAGATCTGCCTGCCTCTGCCTCCCAAGTGCTAGGATTAAAGGTGTGCACCACCATGCCTGGCTTAGAGTGGTTTTAATTTGCATTTCCTTAATTTTTAACGATGTTGAACATTTTTTGAGATGCTTGTCAGCCATCTTTACTTCCTCACTGGTGAGGTGAAGTCCCTGTTCAGCTCTTACTCCATCTCTCTTTTTTTTTGTACTTTTATTGATGTTTTGTGTATTTCAGACATCATTTTTCAATTCAGTTTAGGCATATTCCCTTTTTCATTCCCCCCATGCCACCCCAAATCATGCATTCTGCCATAACTGTCCATCTTTCTCTCAGTTTTTTTTTTATGCTTAGGAGTTCAAATTTTCCACCATTAATTTTATATTACTCTAAAATATGGATACATACTCTCCACCCATATAGAGTAATTACAGAGTCTGAAAATAAGTGGTGGGTGGATTCTAGAGCGCCTTGAGAGATTTACATTATAACAACATAGTTGCTTTCAGATAAACAGAATATAACAATAATGTTGTTCAGCTTGGCTTTCATTTGGGGGATTTGGTGTTAGCATCCACAAATGAGGGAAACCATTTGCCATTTGTTTTTCTGGGACTGTGTTACTTCACTTAGCATAATGGCTTGGAGCTCCATGCATTTACCTATAAAGTTCATAATGTCATCTTTCTTTACCACTGAATAGTACTCCATTGTGTATATGTACCACTTTTTTGTCATCCACTCATCTGTTGAGGGGCATTTGGGTTGGTTCCAGCTCTTTGCTATTGTGAAGAGAGATGCTAAAGCAACTCTGAGTGAAAAATGCAATGGGGGGGGATTACTCTACCAGACTTCAAATTATATTACAGGGCCATAGTCATAAAGACAGCTTGGTACTGGCCCAGAAACAGGCCTATTGACCAATGGAGCAAAATTGAAGATCCAAAATTGAGCTAATACTCCATCTTTTGGGTGAGTCATTTGTTTTCTTCTTTGTTTTTTGAGTAGTTTATATATTCTGAAAGTTAATGCTCTGTCTGATGTATCACTGGTGAAGGTTTCTTCCCACTCTGTGGGTTTTCTCTTCACTTCACTGATTGTTTCCTTCACTGTACGGAAGTCTCTTTAGTTCTCTGAATTCTCCTTTATTTCTTTAATTTTCTGCCTATGGTCTGCAATTATTCCTCTAAGATCTGTTCCTTGGGTCTCCTCCAAGGGTTCCCATTGTAGCTATCTTACAGGTGTGTAGAGGCTTGGTGCAGGATTATCCGTGCCTTTCCCATGTTGTCCCTTCGTCGTGTCCCTGGCATGTGGGCTTCCCTTTTGTGGTTCAGATACAAATAGGGATGGTTTTGCTTTCCTCCTTCAGATGCTTTTTTTTTTTTCTTTCCTCCTCCTTGTTTATGGAGTATTGACTTGTCTACTTTTCAATTTTGTTGCTATATTGGATATTCGAAGCCAAAGCACTCTTCTCTTCTTGTTCTGAAGGTTCTCCAAAAAAAAAGTCCACTTGGATTCTCACCGATGGCAGGGGGGCGGGATATGCCTGATCTAGCCCTAGCCCGTGCCCCGGCAGCCCACCCAAAGGTGCAGAGCCACTGGCCCTGGCCCAAATCTCCAGACCCTCTGGCCCAGCGCCCGGGTCCCGCCCAAAAGGCCTCAGAGACACGACCCCCTAGCTGCAGCCCCAGAAGGAACCCAGTTCCAGAGGTACTTGCCCAGGTGACTTCCGGTCAGCCCGCCCAAAGGTGCAGAGCCCAAAAGGTAGCATTGTTATCTTCATTGTACGGCATAGGAAACGTGGCTCATATGGTAATTTCAGGTGAAGGAGCACAACTTTTGAACCACATCTGACTTTAAGCTTGCTCTCTTAAGTCTGACTTACTCTGGGCACATGAAAATAATACTTTTAAGGGCATTTTTTGCCATTTATCTACATTTTTATTGTTGAGTTCTTTGAGGCTCAGAGGAAAATTGAGCAGAAGTTGCAGAGATTGCCCACGTCTAAACCTTTTCCCCCATACATGTAGAGCATCCCCCCAACGAGCCAAACCTTACCCTAGCATAGTACATTTTTTCATTCCATGAACCTACACTGACTCTTAATATTTTTATTTTTTATTTTGTGTGTATGAGTGTACTGCTTGCATGTATGTAAAGTGTACCTGTGTCATGCAGTGCCCTCAAAGGTAAGAAGAGAACATCAGATTGCTCTGGCACTGGAGTTATGGACAGTTGCAGCTCCCATGTGGGTGTTGGGAACAGAATCTAGGTCCTCTGCCAGAGCAACCAGTGCTTTTAACTGCTGAGTCATCTCTCCAGCCCCTACATTGACTCTAATAATCACCCAAAGCCTACAGTGTCCACTCGATGTTCTGCATTCTATGGGTCTTGACAAATATATTATGAAACATCTCTATACTTATATAAACCACTTTCACTACTCTAAAAATCCTATTTGCCCTGAATCTACTATTCATCCAGGTTTGATTTTTTTTTTTTTTTTTTTTTTTTTTTTTTTTTTTTTTTTTAGAGAAAGTGCTCTCACTCTATAGCTGTAGCTGGCCTGGGACTCACACTTTTAGATTTCTTAAGTCTGTAAAATTTAGTGTATATATAATATTAAATATTTTTTTCTGCTATTTTATCAAAAAATAAGCTCATTAATAAACTGGGTATTCTATTTTGGGAGACCTTTTTTAGAAAATACCTTTTTCACTGGTCTTTTTTGAGACCGGGTCTCCCTGTAGCCTCTAGGTGACCCGCAGCTCACTCTATAGATCAGGCTGGCCTCCATCTCACAGGAATCCATCTGCCTCCCTCTGCCTCCCTAGTTCTAGGGCTAAGAGGGATTAAAGGCATGTATTGGCCCAGAAAATGCCTTTCCAGCAGATAAAGTTAATACTAATACTGCCTTATAAAGCAGTTTGCCCAAATTCTGTTTTGTAGCTTTGTAATTTAAAAGTCAAGATTTGGAATTTATATTGACAGTGCTTTAAGCTGAACAAATTCAGAAATATTGTACAGATACCAAAAGAAAAATATGAAGCATTTGCCTTTTAGTTAGTTACATGGTACCTTACCCTACTCTTTAAGTTACTATTACAATTTAACAGATATTATTTATTTGTTAAAATAAGGTACGTTCAGTTTGTTTACTCATGAGACTTCATCTAGCCCTTCCCTATATGGGAAGATTAATTCCTGTGCATTGATCAATGTAGACTGTGAGGTGCAACTCTTGACTGCAGCTGTTGGGTTGGAGTAGCAGAGAACAGTTAGAGATAGGAAGAATAGGAAAAGCCATGTCAGGATAGTTCTAACCATTTTGAGTGGAAGAAAAGTGAAATCCCTAAAAGATGCAAACTCAGTTTCCTATGGATCCTCTTCACCCTTGGATATCAGAATCTAAAGACAAAGTAATTACAAAGCCCGTTTCACTTTCTTCTTATAATCCTATGTAATAACCATGCAAAAACAAGTTTTTTAGCTGTGTTTTGCATACACACACACCCAGACACACACATATATAAATGTTACAGATATAGAGTTTTATTGTGTTGGTAATAATAAGTCAGTATGCATCAAAATTTGTATAATGGACTGTGGTCTTAATTCTGGTTTGTAGATAATTAAACATTAAATTAAGAAATTATATGCTGCCTGAAAATATCACATATTCAAAGAAAAATTAAACATTTTGAATAAATATTAAATTATTTTTTTCTTTTGTAGATCTTTGGTTTTCTGAATATGATACTCTGGGGAGGAAATGCTTGGTTTGTATACAAGGAGACCAGCTTACATAGTCCATCAAATACTTCAGCTTCCCACAGCCAAGGAGGTATTCCACCTCCTTCTGGAATGTAATTAAAGGGAGAAGTACACTATATGAAATGTGTGTCTATACTATCCTTGTTGCCATCATCTTGAGAAGCACTATTGTTTCTAATAAAAAGTAATGGCTTTTTTTCAATAAATTGGTGGGTTTAAGATTTCGCTGCTTTTCTACATAAAATGTGTGCCTTATTAGAAATTTAAGATGTAAATGTATTTTTACATGTAAATTTGAAAGTTCAGGAGCCTATTATGAGATACTTATTTTTAAGTGAACAATAATTTCACTAAGTTGTTTGCCTTCTAAAGTGTTTACACCTTAAACCTTAACATAAACCTTCACTCAGAGAACAGTTATGTCATATCATAATAGGAAGAAAGTATTTGGACTATACACTACTGTAAGTTTGTACAGATCATATACCTAAAGCCTATCTTTAAGAAAACCTTGATTATATAAATCATATTTTAAAAAACAGTGCAAATTTTATATCTGAATATTGTTCATGTTAAAAAAACTTTTAATTGCAAAGACTGGGTATATGTTTTGTTTCTGTTTTTCTAAAGACCTGCTGTACTTATTAGGTGTACTAAAATTGTGTTAGGAGCAAGGACTTGAAAATTTCTAACAAATATGTGGTTAATTTCATACTTGTGTTTTTGATGAGGGGTATGCTTCATTACTGGCGATTCATAGAGTAACTGTATCAGTAGAAAGCACAGTTCAGATGGCTGTGTTATACACATGAGCATTCTCATTCATATTTCTTTGCTCACCTTTGCTGCTCATGCCATGTTAGTGCATGTTGAGACCAGTCTCCTTGCAAATAGAGAAAAGTTATCTTTTTTTTGCAGACCCTATTTAAAGGGTTAATAAAAATAAAAATTAAGGTTGCCATTTACTTTTGAAACATTTAACATTTAGTCAATGAAGTTGCTTTTCTTGAGTTTAAGATTATATTGTGAAAATAACTGCTGTTTGGATTTCATATTTCTTAATGTTCTTATTTCACAAAAAGGATGATTAAGGAATTAATGCTCATAAAGGAACCTAAGTAAGCTATATTATGGGTGTACTGTCTTTGCACACATGTTGGGTATATTTGGAATACAGTGCTTATTCATATTTGCTTCCTAATCTTTTTTTGTTGTACAGGGATCCAGACTTCCTATTCTTACAAGATGATGTTTATATGTAAAGCACATCTTGCAATATTGCCTTATTTTTGTTGCTTTTATTCATGGCCGAAAGTGTCTATATGGAAATGTATTGTTTTATGCAACAAATAATAAAAAAGTTAAAAAGAAAGAATGCACCGATTATTATATTACAAGGAACTAACTCTTCATCTTAAAGGCATGAGCAGTGCAGAATGCAACTGGTTCTCAAAGCAGGAAATAGAATTTCAATAGCGTTTTTAAGTTCTTGGCAAGGAACAGAATAGACAAAAATGTTTGGAGGTTCTCTCCCTTTCCTTCTCATTTGAAAAATACTTGTAATTGTTGGTTTTAGTTTTCCCGATAAACATTTTCTTTTTTCTTTTTTTTTCTGTTGCTGTACTTCCTGTTTTAAGAATTTCTTTTTTTTTTTTTTAGGGATTCACAATATAATAGCACGGTTGTTTTCAGATCACATTAACATTGCTCAGTATGCCATACTATTAGGTAATTGGCGCTAGCATCCACAGATGAGGGATACCATTTGTCGTTTGTTTTTCTGGGACTGTGTTACTTCACTTAGCATGATATCTTCTAGCTCCATCCGTATACCTGCAAAATTCATGATGTCATCTTTCTTTACTGCTGCATAGAACTCCATTGTGTAGAGATAAACATTTTCTAATTAACCACTCAGATAGCAAAGATACCTAATTAAGAGTATACACCTCTGTAGCTGGTAATACAGCTCAGTTCATAGACTGTCCTAGCATGCATGAGAAGGCCCTGTGTTCAATCCCCTGCACTGCATAAACCAGATGTCATTGCTCAAGCCTGTAACCCCAGCACTCAAAGTTCAAAGACATCTTTGGCTACGTAGGGAATTTAAGCCCTGTCTGGGATACACAAGACCCTGTCTCAAAAAATTAAATAATAAATAAATAAATGAGTAAATAAATAAGCAAGCCCACATACACCCCACATACATGCACACACACTTGGACACCCTGGATCTAAACTGGACTTGACCCTTGCCTTAGCTACTTACTGGTTGGCTAACTTGAGATGAAGTACTCTCTGTGCCTCCATTTATATCTGAAATCATGGAAATAAGAGTACTGACCTCAAAGAATATATGAAAATCAAATGTAAAGGCCATGACATTGTCGAACACATCATAGGTCCTTTATAAATGTCAGCTGTGCCTAAGACTTAACCTGAGAGAACCAGCTTCAAGCATACAAGTTTCTCCCACAACCAACCTTAGATGTTTGGGTGTGTTCATTTTTCTGGTGAGGGGAGATGTTGGTAAGGCCATTGAAATAAAGAGTAGGCTGTTAAGATTAGAAGCTTAGAAAGGACTTCTGTTCTCTATTCTTTGCTTTTTAGTGACTTACAGAGCTAAACAATTTATAGGATAGTTTCCAGGACAAATGAAATAAAAGTTTAAACTTACTAGGACATGGGTTGTAGAGAATTATTTAGAAAGAGACTCATTACTAATGGTTTACATATAAAGTTTGCATGGATAAAGATCATTTTTTATTTTATAAATGATAAGGGCAGTATTGCATGTTCTTTTATGTTTATATAATTTTCCAATAAAATAGTAAGTACTTAATATACAAGAGTTGCTTTTTATACATTAGATTTTTAAAAACTTTATGTGTATGTATGTATCACCTGCATGTTATATAAGTGAACCTATGTTGTACAGTGCACATGGAGGTCAGAAGAGGGTGTTAAATCCCCTGGAACTGAAGTTACGGACAGTTGTTACCTGCCATGTGGGTATTGGGAATCAAACCTGAGTCCTCTGCAAGAGCAGTCAGTGCTCGTAACTGCTGTCCCATCTTTCCAGCCCATACATCAGATATTTTAAGGAAATAAAACACAAGTACAGCTTTTTCATAACTGAGGCACAAGTACACTTTCCTTAACTTTCACTCATACAAATAGCTCAGAAATCAGCATTCTCTTGAACTTAGTATTAAAGCTTCTATACAACATTAGAAACAGAATTGTTAGGTGTCATAGTGTACAATATCCACATTTTTCATTTGTAAGCCAGGTATACAAAATTGTTTAGCAAAGTGCTCATACCAATTCAGTCTCCTCCCAACAATATATAAAAGTGTTCTGTTGCTTCATATTCTTGCCAGTACTTGATTAGACTGTTTCCAGTCTGTTAGAAATACTGTCTGTGATGTTTTTAGATTTGTTTTTGATTGCACTTGAGATTGGCAGTACATCCCTGTGTTACCTAGTCATATCCTTTGTCAGTTTTTCCTTTGTTGAACTGTCTTTCCCTGTTGGTTTAGGTAATTCTTTGCATATTCCTATTAGTAAGCTCTTTGCATTTTTCTAGGTTGCAGTTGTCTTCTCCCCATCTATGGCTGATGTTTTCACGTGATTGTTGTGTGACACACTTTTTGTTTTTGCTTGTTGTTTTTTTGAGACAGGGTCTCCCTTTAGTCCCAGCTAGCCTAGAGCTCTCTATGTAGACCAGGCTGGGCTTGAACTCTGCCTCCCAAGTGCTGGGATTAAAGGTGAGCGCCACCACGCCCACTCTAAGATGGTTCTTAGCCTCCATGTGGGTGCTGGGAATCAAACCGGTCCTCTGCAAGAGCAGTCAGTGCTCTTAACTGCTGAGCCATCACTCCAGCCCCACATTTTCTACTTTATATGTTAATTTAATGATCTTCCTCATAATGTCTGCTTGTTTCATAAATCCTCTTTAATTACCAAAAATTCTTGTGTTTAGGCCAGTGCAGTGACACACAGGAGGCAGAGGCAGACAGATCTGAGTTTGAGGCCAGCCTTTGTCTAAGTGCCAAGTTCCAGGCCAGGGCTGCCCAGTGATACCTAGTTCATAGATAGAAAGATAGAGAGACAGAGAGAGAGATAGGTAGATAGATAATGTTTTCTTCATATTTTAGTTCTTCCTTGGAGGCCTACATGCTACTGAGAATGGTATTTTATGGTCCCTACTTTAATAGTTGTAATTTTCAACATGCATGTTCAGTTGTCATATTGCTAAATTCTTTTTGTATTTTATTTACTTGTAGAAGATTTCCATATTATCTTGAACCCTTTCTATATGCTTACCTGGTTTTACAGTAAGAATACTCTGACAGTGAGAACTAGGTCACCATCATGAGTTTTAGGTTTTCATTGTGGTAGTTTTGGCTACAGTGAAATAATTATACATTTTAGGGTCAGCTCATTAAATTCCTAAAAACCTATATCACATTTCATTTGTAAAGAATTACACTGATAGGCTGGAGAGATGGCTCAGAGGTTAAGAGCACCGACTGCTCTTGCAGAGGACCCAGGTTGGATTCCCAACACCTACATGGTGTTAAGAACCATCTTTAACTCCAGTTCCATGGGAATCTGATGCCCTCTTCTGACCTCTGTGGCTTTGCATGACGGGTGCACCTACCTACATGCCGACAGTTAAAAAAAATAATAATAATACAAAATAAAATAAAAAGAATTACATTGACTAGAGAGTAAAGGACCTGGCCCCAGGACAGATCAGAGAGTAAAGGACTTGTCTCCAGGATGGATCAGAGAGCAAAGGACCCCTCTCCAGGATGGATCAGAGAGTAAAGGACCCACCTCCAGGATGGATCAGAAAGTAAAGGACCCCTCTCCAGGATGGATCAGAGAGCAAAGGACCCCTCTCCAGGACAGATCAGAGAGCAAAGGACCTGCCTCCAGGATGGATCAGAGAGCAAAGGACCAGCCTCCAGGATGGATCAGAGAGCAAAGGACCCGCTTCCAGGACGGATCAGAGAGCAAAGGACCCACCTCCAGGATGGACCAGAGAGTAAAGGACCCCTCTCCAGGATGGATCAGAGAGCAAAGGACCCCTCTCCAGGGCGGATCAGAGAGTAAAGGACCCCTCTCCAGGGCGGATCAGAGAGTAAAGGACCCCTCTCCAGGATGGATCAGAGAGCAAAGGACCCACCTCCAGGATGGATCAGAGATCAAAGTGCCGCAGGCTAACCCAGTCCAGTTGGATTTCTTTCACCTGCAGGAAATCAAAGTCTGTACAGGAGGGCACAGATTAGGCGAAATAAATGAATATGACATCAGAGAGAGTTTTTGGATCTAGTGCACCTTTACTGAGATCAAGTCAAGTTTTATAGGCAGGCAAAACGACAAGCAAAAGCGTCTGGCAAAACAGGCAGGAGAGGGGAAGGGTCGAGGTAACAGGCAGGGGATTTGCATTTCCTCAGGAACAAAGGGCTTATTGCCTCAGCGTTTCGCACCTGGATTTACAAGGCCAACAAGATAAACAAATGAAAGTTTACAGCTCACACTGTCTTGATAAGCAATAAAACAGCAGTCTTAGAATCACAAGCCATTAGCAGTCTTTGTTTCTTTTGAAGTTCCAATTAGTATTTCTCATCCTTCCTGGGGCTAGAGCTTTTTCAAGGCTGTTTGTTATCTCTACGTTGTGATTTAAGCCACAAGCCTGAGAAAGAGGGCCTTTCTGCTCTTCATAAATTACACAGTGTTTTTCTTAAAGGAGAAATCCCCGCCATGTGCCTCTAACTTAGTGTTACACTTTAATATGAATAACTGTAACTAAACTTTATCTTACTAACTTTATTAGATGTAGCTTTCTGCTTAAAGGACTGAGTCTTATTATTATTAAGTTTGGAAGGGCACTTTTATTAGTAACTAACCTATGATCTCACTTAGTGTAATGTCTACAATATACTTGTGGGGACTTTTAGGACAAAGGAGCCTTTAAATGTTTGTATCCCTGTATGATTTTACTTAGGTTCATGAGGCTTCTGTTTGCCTGAATTGTTTTTAAACATGTTTAACTGTCCCTTGTTTGGGACTGAGGTTGTGCTGAGCTCAGGAGGAGAGTCAAAAGACAATGTACAAAGTCCAACACTCATGAAGCATAACATCTTTGTAATGCATCGTGATCTTAGAAGCTGAGGCCGGGTACTCTGTCACTGACCACCAGGGAGCTTAGCCTCGAGAAGCTCATATCTCCTTTGTCCGTTATTATGCTCACACAGATGACACCGGAGTTGGTGTGACAGCAAAGGACCTGCCTCCAGGATGGATCAGAGGGCAAAGGACCCGCCTCCAGGACGGATCAGAGAGTAAAAGATCCACCTCCAGGACGGATCAGAGAGTAAAAGATCCGCCTCCAGGATGGATCAGAGAGTAAAGGACCTGCCTCCAGGATGGATCAGAGAGAGAGGAAAAAAAAAGAATTATGTTGACTTTATAGGTCAATTTGTAGAGAAAGTCAAATATATAATGTTAAGGCTTTTTTTTTTTTTTTTTTTTTTTTTTTTTTTTTTTTTTTTTAGACAGGGTCTTCCTGTAGTCCCATAAGCATGGTATATTTCTGCACTTTGATCTTTTCTGCTGTTCAATAAAGTTTTATAATTTTCCACATAAAGATGTAAGATTATAGGGCTGGAGAGATGGCTCAGTGGTTGAGGACCAACTGCTCTTGCAGAGGACCTGGGTTTGGTTCCCACCACCCAGCACCCACATGGTGGCTTAACGACAGCCCATATCTCCAGTCCAGGAGATCTGACATCCTCTTCTGACCTCTGGAGGCATGGGTGCCCTTACATACATGCATATAGATAAAAAAAATATTAAAGATTCATAACTTTTGATGATATCATACATAGTTACATTAAGTTATATTTTAAATTGAATTATAATTATTGCTTTTATATATAGACATGTGAGTTTTTAAGCTATTGATAGAAATTTGCAGCCTTTCTAAACATTGACATTTTAATTTCTAAATTATCCTGGTAATTAATAGTTTCATTTATGTTCGGAAATTAGGTTAAACCCTCTTTCCAACTATTTGTCAAGGAAATCTATTTAAAAAGAAATATATATATATATATATATATATATATATATATCTATTTTTTTTTTTTTTTTTTTTTTTTTTTTTTTTTTTTCTTTCCTTTCCCTTTCTCTCTTTTTTTTTTTTTTTTTTTTTTCTTTTTTTTTTTTTCCGCTTACACTGTAGTGTGTATCTTGATTATTCTAGTCATACATAAAATTTGATCAATACCAATGGGGTAGAAATTCTTTAACTGTGGACTAGAAAAGTCAGTGGGAAGCACTAGTTGGATTACCTGGTCACAATAAGAATACAATTGTACAATTGTCATAGCAAGTCTTATGTTACAGTTTGGCTTTTGCTTCTGTTTACAGCTGGGCATGGTGGCACATGCCTTTAATCCCAGCACTGGGGAGGCAGAGGCAGGATGATCTCTGTGAGTTCAAGGTCAGCCTGGTCTACATAGCAAGTTCCAGGCCAGCTGGGACTACAATAGGGAGACCCTTCTCAAAAAGACAAAAAAAAAAAAAAAATGGTATTTATAAGTGAAGAAGTGAAGTCTTGATTGTTGAGTTACAAAGAATATAGATTCTTTAAGCTATTTTTATTTAGGTGTAATTGAGACATCATAAATTTCATGTGTCTGAAGTATACAGTTGAATCTTCAAATTTAGTGGAACCACATCCACATAATGAACCAGTTTCCTCTACCCTTCTCACCCACCCGCTTTACTTTCTAGGCACTACTGTCACTATACTAATTTGCATTTTCTATAATTTTGTGTAAATGGATTTATGCCAATATATATCCATTACTGAGTGTCCATTGCTTGAATTACCACAATGAAATGGGAGACTGAGGTTTAGGGGTTAGGACCGAGGTCCTGAACTAGATGGTAGGTACCAGAGGGCTTATGAACTGGAAGAATGGGGGTGTTGCAGAGTTAGTAGAGATAGGAGGCAGGTAATGGTAGGCTTGAGCCCATGGTGGTGGGCTTCAGAAATAGAAACTGGCATGGAGGGAAAAGAGGCAGGGTTCTTGAGGTATATATATCAGGACTGCCAGGTGGTGAGAGGCAATTACTAGAGTGGGACTGTCCCAGACCTGAGGGTCAACAGGATCAGGGAGAGCAGGGGCCGGATAATCCAGAAGAGACTAAAGATGTCACAGCCCAGGAGCGGCACTGGAGAGACAGATGTGATTAAGAAGGAACAGGTGAAAAAATGACCTGTGAGGACATAGGGGAGAGGTAGAGTCCTCCTCAGGAAAGAGGGGGTCCTGCCCACTCCCGTGACAGAAATTGATGAGGGAACTCTAGGGCCAGAGTGTGAGGTCAGTACAGAAAGGTAGTCCAGCTGTCCAACAGGAAGGAGATGGACTTACCCGCTACCTGGAGCATTAGCCTGGGCTGGAAAAGGGTCAGTGGGGGGGTCTCTGAATCTGGCTGCCAGCCATCAGTCCTTCACCAGGCTGAGGAATTCAGAGGCTGGAGGGGATTGGGGTGCCCAGAGCAATGGGGCTGTACCACTGTGGCATGGTGCAGAGAACAAGCCCACATCCAGGCACTCAGACTTGGAATGGCCAGGTTGCCAGCAGAGTTCTGACAGAGAGAGCAGAGCATGGTGGATGGCTTGGGGTTTGGGCAGTTTCTAGCCCAGTGACCTTCTTTGCCACACTTCACAGGCTCCTGGCAGAATGGACCTGGGCCCCTTTGGGATAGGGCTTGATGGAGCCCCACGTGTCCCACTGTGGGAATGTCACTTGCCTCAGGGCAGCTACCAGGGATTGGGCATTTTGTTGTAGCAGAGCCTGTTGGGAGGACTCAGCTGCCTCCTCTCAGCCATTAAATACCTTAAAAGCCATTCTCATCAAATCCTGCACAGGAGTCTGGGGACCATCCTCAGCTTTTTTAAATTTATTCTATCTGGAAAAGACAGAGATAAAGTGAGAAGCCAAGACCATGGCCACTGTTGGGAGGGCAGGGTCAAGGTGAGCTTTAAGTACGGTTGTCCTTAATAAATTCTGAATTGCAGAAGGAAAAGAAAAAATGGTGAGGGGAGATATTTTCACATGTCTTCAACAGGAAATAGACTTAAATCAAGTTCACCAAAACTGGTTTCATTTGGACTGTCCCATGTGATCTCTGGAAGAAGAACCTAATCATACTGTCTGTGGGTGGCACAGTACTGAGAATTTCCAGCTGTGGAATAAGGTTCTAATAATTAATTTTGGTGAGGGCAGTTTATAAAAGTTGTACTGACCAAGCCGGGTGTGGTGGCGCATGCCTTTAATCCTAGCACTTGGGAGGCAGAGTCAGG
This sequence comes from Rhizomys pruinosus, assembly GCA_009823505.1. Taxonomy (NCBI): domain Eukaryota; kingdom Metazoa; phylum Chordata; class Mammalia; order Rodentia; family Spalacidae; genus Rhizomys; species Rhizomys pruinosus. Next base: position 943,321 of record VZQC01011869.1, read on the forward strand.
TGGATCTTTGTGAGTTCAAGGCCAGCCTGGTCTACAATATGAGTTCCAGGACAGCTGGGGCTACAGGGAGACCCTGTCTCAAAAAGACCAAAAAAAAAAAAGGTNCATCCATTTCTCTTAGATTTTCGAATTTAGTGGAGTATAGATTTTTGAAGTATTCCCGTATGATTGTCTGGATTTTTTCTTTGTCTGTTATGTTTCCCCTTTCATCACTAATACTATTGATTTGGAGTTGCTCTTTCTTTTTTTGGTTAACTGTGCTAGATGTCTGTCTATTTTGTTTAATTTTTCAAAGAACCAGCTTTTAGATTAGTTGATTTTATGTATTGTTTTCTTTGTTTCTATTTTATTGGTTTCTGCTCTGATTTTTGTTATTTCTTCCTGTCTGGTGGGTTTAGGGTTAATTTGTTGTTGTATCCCAAGTGTTTTTAGCTGCAGTGTCAGGTCGTTTGTTAGCTCCCTTTCTGATTTTTTTGATGCGGGCACATAGGGCTATAAATTTCCCTCACAAGACTGCCGTTAAAGTATCCCACAGGTTTTGTTGTGTTGTATTGTCTTTTTCATTCAGTTCCATGAACACATTTATTTCCCTATTTCTTCCCTGACCCATTCATTTTTCAGAATTGTGTTGTTTATTCTCCATGTGTTCTTGTAGCTAGTTGGACTTATTCTGGGGTTCATATTGAGCTTTATTGCATTGTGGTCTGATAGAATGCATGGAATAATTTATATCCTTTTGTATTTATTGAGGTTCCTTTTGTGCCTCAGTATGTGGTCGATTTTGGAGAATGTTCCATGAGGTGCTGAGTAGAAAGTATATTCTCTGGTATTTGGGTGGAATACTCTGTATATGTCTGTGAGGTCCATTTGGTGTATTGTATTGTTCAATTCTGATGTCTCTCTGTTTATTTTTGTCCCATTGATCTATCCAAGGGGCTTAGCAGGGTGTTGAAGTCTACCACTATTAGTGTGTTAGGATTGATCTGTGTCTTGAGGTCCTGCAGAATTGTGTTTATAAAGTTAGGTGCACCAGAGTTTGGTGCATAGACATTTAGGATTGTGAAGTCTTCATGGCTCATTGTTCCTTTGATTAGGATGTAATGGTCCTCTTTGTCTCTTCTGATTAATTTAACTTTGAGGTCTATTTTGTCTGATATTAGAATAACCACTCCAGTTTGTTTTTTGGTACCATTTTCTTGGGATACTTTTTTCCATCCTTTCAGTCTAAGGTGGTGTCTGTCCTTGAGGGTGAGATGGGTTTTTTATAAACAGCATATAGAAGGGTTCACTTTCCTACTCCATTCTCCCAGTCTATGCCTTTTGATTGAGGAGTTTATACCATTAGTATTTAAGATTATTATTGAGAGATGTGTGTTGCTTCTTTTTACCTTATTTTTGGTTTGCATTCTTGGTCTAGGTTTATATTTACTCTGTTATAATTTTGTTGCATTCTCTCTCTTTTTTTTTTTCTTTTTGGTCTTTTTGAGACAGGGTCTCCATGTAGCTCTGGCTGTCCTGGAACTCGCTCTGTAGACCAGGCTGGGCTTGAACTCACAGAGATCCACCTGCCTCTGCCTCCCAAGTGCTAGGATTAAAGGTGTGTGCCACCACACCCGGAAATAGCTTTTTTTTAATTTTTAGGATATGAATATTCTTTTTTTCTAATTTTATTTATTTTTGTGTGTGTATGAATGTACTCTCTGCATGTAGGTCTGGGCTCACAGCACGGCTCTCCTGTGTCTAATAGGTGTGGGGTTTACCTGCTAATTTAATGAAACAATAAAAACAAAACCAAATGCGTTTGTTAAAAGCCAGTAGCTTAAGCAGCAATCCTGTGAAAACATTAACTCTACCCATACAAAAGCTTAAATGGGAAAAAAAAAATGATTTTAATTGGAAACAGATGAAAACATGGTAATAAAATTGTAGAATTCCAATAGTGGACATTTTGGGATTAATTTGTTAAACTACCTGGTAAATGCATTCATCCCATGTCAGATAAAAATAGTGACCATGTATCCATGTCATGTGATTATATAAAAATGGCTACCGTGTCAATTTGAATCAGGCGTGGGAATGGCAGATTGGAAATCAGACAGCAGGGGGCGGGAGGGGGGGCCAGGGACTCAGCAGCTCACTGAGGAAGGAAGACTCAGCCTCCAAGGCTTCCTGTGAGTATCAGGAAGGGCCAGAGCCCTGGCCAGGAGAACCGGAGCCAACGAGCTATGGCTACAAAGCTGGGGGCGGGAGCAGAGGTCCTAAAAGCCTTGTAAATAGGGTAGCTCTGAGGCCTTGCCCATGCACCAGCAAAAATGCAGAGTATGACTGTGGCCATGCAACAGAGCAGAAAAACTTGAGGCGCTTAGGGCGTAAGGACAGGGAGAGCCCCAATTTAGATTTTGTAGCAAACAGCCAAGGGGTTGTTTGCTGACCGGGTTTCAACTTGGAGTTGCCCATCCCATGCCTGTGCCAGAAGCCAAAGATCAGGGCAGAGCATCCCCAGCCGTGATCAGAGGCTGGATGGGGGCCAGAGACTGGAACAGAGCATCCCCTGTAACGATCTGAGGCTGGACAGAGGGTGCCTTTGGGGAAGGGATGTCTCCCGTTCCACCAAAGTTCCCAGAAACAGAGGGTTTGTCCTGGTGCATGAGACTTCGGAGGACAGAATCCTGGAGAGCCCAGAGGCCCTGGAAGGCCATGGCAAAAAGAGTGGACTTACCGAGTCTAAAGCTGGTCACGTGGGGTTGAAGAGGAGTGGCCCTCAAGGGTTTGGGGGCTAAGCCCGCCGAGTTGAGAGGCTCAACTCCTCCCAGACTTCGACACCAAAATGAAAGTCTTTCTTCCCATGCAAAACAGGCCAGATCAAACCAGATTAACAAAGTATAAATGGAGGTTTATTAGGACACGCTCCCGGGCGGGTCCACTGGTCTCAGAGAGGGAGGCCAGGGGAGTCGCGCGCTCGGGCTGGGGATGATGGCTTTTATAAGTTCTGGGGAGAAGAAGATGGGGTAGTGATGGTGAGACAGAGCATGTACTTGTAAGGGCAAAACTTAAACATTTGCTATTTTATTTAACCTGGACAGTGAACCCAGGGACTCGTGAATGTTAGACATGTTAGATGAGTGACCTGTTGCATGCTATACTGCCAGCCCTTTAACATCATGTTCCTGTTTCTGTAGAATCACTACTGGGCTTTTTTCTTGGTGATTGGTTCTTCCTCCACAGTACTCTGGATACTGCTCATTTGATTATTCATCATAGACATCTGCACTCAGGCCCCTTGCTGAGCTAAGAAGTGTTTGCCCTTATTTTACACTCTGAAATAATTTATGTGAGATTGGAATTGTTCATTCCTTGAAATATTTAATAGAATTTATCATTATAGCACTCAGGCCTAAAATTCTCAGTAGGATTATTTTAGATTACTGACTCAGTGTTCAGGTTTTTATTCTTGAACCATATTTTTAAGAAATTTTCTAGGGACCGCCCTTAGCCTTTGGAGCCAGAAACAGAGGGTCGGCAGGTTTGGGTCAGTGTGGGCAGGCCGGAAGTCAATCAGGCAGGTACTTTGGGGGGTGGACTCTTTCCTGGGCTGTAGCTAGGGGGTCTCTCTCTGAGGACTTCTGGGCAGGACCTCCCTTCGCCTTTGGAGCCGGGAAGAGAGGGTCTGTGGGTTTGGTCGATGCTGGCAGGCCGGAAGTCAATTAGGCAGGTACTGGGGCATGGGCTAGGTCCCCCCCTCCCCCAGCCACCAGCGGAAATCAGTGAGAAACCAACTGGACTTTTTTGGGGGGAGAACCTTCAGAACAAGGAGAAAAGAGTGCTTTGGCTTCCAATATCCAATATATAAACAAAATTGAAAGCCTGAAAACTAGACAAGTCAATACTCCATAAACAAAGAGGAGGAAAGAAAAAAAAAAAAGCATCTGAAGGAGGAAAGCAAAACCATCTGCTAACACAGTGAAAAGGTATTTGTGATCTGAACCACAAAAGGGAAGGTCCACATGCCAGGGACAATAAGGGACAACAGGGGGAAGGCCACAGGATTAATCCTGCACCAGGCTCTACCAAACCGGTAGGAGATAGTACAATGGGAAACCGCTTGGAAGAGACCCAAGGAACAGATCTTAGAGGAATATTGCAGACCCGGAGAGAAATGAAAGAACATAAAAAAGAATTCAGAGAACTAAAGAGAGAAGAATGAAAAACTCAAAGAGGACCNCACAGAGGGGTTTGTTGTTTGCAGCAATCTGAGGCTTTTCTTCCCTTTCAATGTTCAGACGGGTCAGCCTTTCTGTTTGGCACTTTCTGGTACAGCCTACTACACTGGAAAACGGTATCTTTTCTTTCTCAGCTGATGTTGGTGACATTTTGACCTGTTGAACATACAAATCTTTTCCCGGTAGTTAGTTTTAAGATTTGAATTGCAAGTTTTGGGAATGAAAAGTTTCATATCGATCTGGATCCCGCCCCCCCTTTGGTTTTTAGGTTTTTGTTTTTGAACCATGGTCTCCAGAAGACAGTTATATTATAACATACCTTAAGGGTGGAATCAAGGCACAGATTTCATCAAATTCACCCATGCTGTTTTGGGTTACTGTATGTGATTAGCTTGGGAAGTAAACTTAATTTTTTACGTTAAATCATCTTATAGGTGAAGAGAATGCTACAAGGTGATACTGTACACAGAGAAATTATAGAGAACTTTGTATGTGCAAATCCCAAAGTTATTGTTATACAGATTTTATATAAAAAATGTGGGCAACAGCAATTATATCTCTAATTAACTCAGATGCATTAAAAATAAAAAAAATAAAAAAAAAAAAAAAACCAATGTTGTTTAATATACACAGATTTACTTTTACTAAGTCCTAAAACACCATGTACCATGTAGACATGTCTGGGCAAAACGGGATGCTTGTTGAACTCACATCAATTAAATATGCTTTAATCGAAGATACACCCATGTCCCACTCCCGCACCTCCCACCCGTCCGAATTCACCATTTCAGTAAGTTGTCTGATGCAGTCCTTTCTGTTGTTGTTCTTTGACTATGCATCACTCTCCATGAGAAAATATTTATAGCTGGGTTATTGGCACTAGCAACCATAGATGAGGGCACCCATTTGTTGTTTTGTTTTCTGGGACGGTGTGTTACTTCACTTAACATATTTCTTCTAGCTCCCATACATTTACCTGCAAAGTTCATGATGTTGTCCCGCTTAACCACTGCATAGAATTCCATGGTATACATGTAACCACATTTTCTATTCACGCCAGTAAGTTGAGGGCATCTGGGCTGGTTCCAGCTTTTTGCTATTTTGAACGGAGCTGCAATAAACATAGCTGTGCATGTATCTCTGCAGTAAAGATCTTGTGGGTATTACCAGGCGTGGGCATACGGGTTCAAATGGCAGGCTTATTTTGATTCTTCTAAGGGTTATCCACAATGATTCCCATAGTGGCGGTACAAGTTTGCGTTCCTACCAGCAATGGATGGGTTTTCACCTTTCCCCACAACCTCTCCAGCACTTGGGTATCATTCATATTTTCTGATCCTAGCCATGCCATATGTGGAGTAAGATGATATCCAAAAGGGGTGTTTAATTTTTCATTTCCTTCTTAATTTCAACCTGAATTTTCTTAATTTTTTTATTATTATTATTTATTAACATCTTAATAATTAATTATTATTAATTATTAAGATGTTGCTCGGCCATATCTAATTCCTCCTCTGGGAAGTCTCTATCAGATCTGTTCTCCACTGTTTTTATTTTTTCTCCACTTGTGAGTGATTCATTGGGTTTCTCTTTCTTCTTTGTTTTTTTGAGTAGCTGGTATACTCTGGAAATAAATGCGTTGTCAATTGTTTCTGCAGTGAAGGGTTTCCTCCCACGCTGTTGGTTTTCTCTTCACTTCCTTTATTGGTTTTCTTTTGATGTACAAAAATTTGAGTTTAATGAGGGTCCCACTTGTCAATTGGTCGAGACTTATCTCTTGTGCAGCTGCTGTCTGATTTAGGAAGTCCTTTTCCTACGCCTATAGGCTTTGAGTCTGCTGCCAAGGTGGCTCTCTTATCACCCTTCAGAGTTGTTTGGGGTTTCGCGTTGGGTCTTTGATACATCTGGAGTTGACTTTTGTACGGGTGAGAGGTGGGGGGTTAATTTCATTCCTTTACAAGTGGTGATCCAGTTTTGCAACACCACTTGCTGAAGATGCTCTTTTTCCTCCAATGAGCTTTGTTGTCCCTTTTTTTGAATATGAGGTGGCTGAAAAATTGTATGAGCTCAGGTTGTGTGAATCTTCTTCAGTTTTATTATTCCATTGGGTCAAACTGGTTCCTGTTTTTGATGGCCGTACCAGGACTATTTTATGACTAATAGCCCTGTAGTATAGTTTGATGTCTTGTATAACGATCCCCCCTGTTTGCTCTTTTCACTCAGGTTGCTCTTTTTGGCTCTCGGATTCTTTTGTTTTTCCAAATGAAATTGGAGGATTTTTTTTTCCAGACCTGTGAAGAAATGCTTGGGGATTTTTGATGGGATTGCATTAAATCCATACACGAGTTTGGGTAGGAGGGACATTTTATATATTTATTTTCCCAATCCATGAGCATGGGAAGGTTTGTCCATCTCTGATGTCGTTCTCCCGCAATTTCCATTTTTCAGGGGTTTTAAAATTTTGTTGTAGAATCCTTGGGTGTCTTTGGTTAGGTTTGTTCCTAGGTATTTTAATGTTTTTGAGGCTATTGTGAGTGGGGAAAGTCTCCTTGAATTCCCTCTTCAGTTGTGCGTTGTTGTTGGTGTAAAGAAAGCTACTGATTTTTCTCTGATTTAATTTTGTATCCTGCCACTTTACCAAAGCTCTTAATCATTTTAGGATTTTTCTGGTGGAGTTTCTTAGCATCCCTTAGGTAGACAAATCATATCATCCAGCAAAAAGGGATAGCTTGACTTACTCATTTCCAATTAGAACTCATTTTATTTCCTTTTTTCTTGCCTTAGTGGCCCTAGCAAGTGTTTCCAGCACTAGATTGAAAAGGAATGGTGATGGGGGGCAGCCTTGCCATGTTCCCGACTTTAAAGGGGAATGCGTCTGTTGTTTCCCCATTTAGGATGAATTGGCTGTGGGTTTCCTGTATAATGGCTTTGATTACATTGATGAATGTTCCCTCCATCACCAATTCCGTCTAGGACTTTCAACATGAAGGGATGATGTGTTTTGTCAAAGCTTTCTCCGCATCAATTGAGATGAGGGTGTGTTTTTTGTCCTTCAGTCCCAATGTTATATGTTTGATATTTATTGAGTTTCGTATGTTGAACCATCCCTGTGTCTCTGGCATGAATCCAACTTGGTCTGGTGGATGATTTTCTTGATGTGGGTCTATATGCGATTTGCCAGTATCCTTTTAGGAATTTTGGCATCTGTGTTCATTAGGGAATGGTCCTATAATTCTCTTTTTTGGTGGTATCCTTGCCTGGTTTTGGTAATAGCGTGATGCGGGCTTCATAGAAGGGAATCTGGAAGAACTCTCTCCGTTTGTATCCTCCCAAACAATTTGAGTAGTAGTTAAGGGTGTTTGTAAGTGTTTTTGAAATATTTTTTAGAATTCACTGCTGTGAACCCATCTGGTCCTGGGCATTTTTTGGTTGGGAGGCTACTATTACATCTTCAATTTTCATTCTTGTATTATTGTTCTATTTAGGCTGTCGATCTCATTCGTGGGTTTAAGCTTTGTGAATTCCCAGGATTCAGAATATTCATCCATTTCTTCTAGGGTGTCAAACTTAGTAAGATAAAAGTTTTTGAAATATTCCCGTATGATTGTCCAGGAACTGGTTCATTGTCCTGGTGTGATATGTCCATTCCCCTTTCTGTCACAGATTCTTTGGGTGTGGAGTTGTTCCCTCTTTCTTTTGTTAACGTTGCTAGAGGTCTGTGTATCTTGTTTATGCTCTCTCAAAGAACCAACCTTTTGGATTCATTGATTTTGTTTTGTATGGGTTTTACTTTGTTTCTATTTCATGATATCTGCTCTGATGTTTGTTATTTCTTCTTGTCTGCTCGTTTAGGATTCAATTTGTTGTTGTCTCTCAAGTATTTTTATCTGCAATGTTATTATCATTCACTTGTGCTCGTTGCTGTTTTTTTTAATGTAGGCACTTAGGAGCATAAAATTCCCTCTTAGTAATGCTTTTAAAAGTGTCCCATAGATTTTGCTGTGGTTGTTTTAAATCATTGTCATTCAGTTTTCCAGAGGAATGTTTGTATTTCTTTCTTTATTTCTGCCTTGACCTTCGATGAGTCAGATAGATGTGTTTAGTCTCCATGTGTTCTTGAGGTTGTAGGGTTTATCCGGGGTTGATAGTGAGTTTTATTGCACTGTGGGTCTGATAGAATGCATGAGATTATGTTCAATCTTTTTATATTGGTTGAGTTTTTTTTCTGTGCCCTAGTGTATGGTCGATTTTGGAGAATTGTCCGTGAGGTGCTGAAGTAGAAAGTGTAATTCTCTGGTGTTTTGGGTGAAATATTCGATAGAATATCTGTGAGGTCCATTTGGGTGTATTGTATCATTTTTAATTCAGATGTCTCTCTTTGATCTTTTGTCCTGTTGATCTAGTCAAGGGACGTAATATGGGGTATTAGTGTGCTGGGGTTAATCCTGGTGGCCGTGAGAATCCCTGAAGAGATGTGTCTCCTATAAAGTCTGGTGCACCGTTTTTGGGTGCATATATATTCATGACTGTGAGATCTTCATGTCCAATTTGTTCCTTTAAGAAATGTTAATGGGACCTCCTTTGTCTGAGTTTTGGATTTCTTTGTTTTGAGTCTATTTTGGTCTGATATTAGAATAGCCACGCTGCTTCTTTTTGTACATTTGCTTGGGAATACTTTTCTTCCATCCCTTCACCGTTAAAGTGGGTGCCTATCCTTGAAATTGAGATGGGTTTTTCTTGTAGACAGCATACATATAGATGGGTTTTTGTTTTCCATAATCCATTCTCCCAGTCTATGCCTTTTGATTTGGGATGGTAGCTCATTAATATTTAAGGAATATAATTGAAAGATTGAGTGTTGGCTCCTTTCACTTGATTATATCCATTTGACTTCCTAGCCTCCTGGTTTTGCTCTATGGTTTATGTTTTTGTTATTTTCTTTTCCTAGTGTTTTGAGGATCTGCTCCTCTCGTCTGCCCTTTGAATTGCTACTTCAAGTATGTTATGAAGAGTTGGTTTTCCAGACATGTATTTTTTTTTTTTTTTTTTTTTTTTTTTTTTATTGTTTTTCTCTCTCCTTCAATTATAGTCAACATTTTTCTGGGTAAAGTATTCGGGGTTGGTATCCATATCCCTTTAACCCTGGAATGCTTTGCTTCATGTTCGTCTTTCTTCATGGGTTGAGCCGAGAAGTCAGTTGTAATTCTGAATGGGTTTCCTTTGTATGTGACTTGTTTTTCTTTTGTAGCCGCAGAATTTTGTCTTTGTTTGGGGGCAGGCTCTAGCATTTTAACTATGATTTTGGGCATTGGTGTGTTTCTTTTCCTGATCTTGTCCCCTATTTGGGGTCCTAGTGCTTCTTGTATTTGTATGGGTTTGACTATTTTTAGTTTGGGGAAGTTTTCATCTATTAGTCTGTTGAAGAATCTGATCAATACGATTCTCTTGAGATGCTTTCTCCTTCCTCTATTCCTATGAATGCAGAGGTTTGATCGTGTTCATAGTGTTGTGTCCATATTTCCTGGTTTGTGTTCCACTTTTTTGTGTATTTAAAAATTTTTTCATAGTCATTGTTTGAGCTTTGTTAAATGCTCTGTGTTGTTATTTTCCAGAATCTGAATTCTTTTGTTCTGCCTTCCTCTCCAATTCTAACCTCTGAGGCTTTTGCCTTTCCTTTGTTCTTCTTGATTGGATGAGTATTTAATTCCTTTTTCGTTTCATCCTGTGTTTTCTTTAGTATTAAATTCCCATTTCCGTTTGAGCTTCTCAATCTCGTTCTTGGTGCTTCTAATCTCTTCTTGGTGCTCCTTACTTTCGTTTGTTGGCCTCCTTTTCAGTGTTTCTACTTCCGTTCGGAGTTTGTTTTTTTCTACCCGCTCTAGTTCTTTCTCTTTCTGGAGTTTTATCAGTCCTGTTCCTTTAAGTTCTTTCCGATGTTTGTTATTGTATCCCTCTAGGTTGTCTGATGTGTTTGGTAAGTTCACAGGCCTGGTTTGTGTGATGTGCCCATGTGTCCCTGTGTTCCCAATATGCTTTGTTAACTTTATAGATAGTGCCCCTTCACTTGTAGGAAAAAGCTATCAGTTATCAATTCACTATGGTTGGTTCTGGACAGATGATGTCTCATGTACAAATGAGATGCAGAGGCAGAGTGCCTTAACATGGAGCCAAATGATGCTATGTAAAATGGAGTCACCCAGGGCAAGGGATGGTGTGATAGCCACCATTTCACATGACTTACAGCAAGATATTAACTCAGAGCAGGACACAATATAATCTGCACAATATAATCTAGACCCTCTAGAATATACCTGTCTCTTATCGTCTAAAGCCTGAGGTGGTTGTCGCATTTATTTTTTTGTTCTTTAATGTTTTAATTTTAATTTTGTGTGTACGAGAGTGTATTGCCTGCATATATGTAAGTGCACCTGTGTTGTGAAGTGCCCAAGAAGGTCAGAAGAGGGTGTGGGACCCCCTGGAGCTGATGTAATGGACCATTGTTAGCTATCATGTGGGTGCTGGGATTCGAACCCCAGTCTTCTGCAAGAGCAACCAGTGCTCTTAACTGCTGAGCACCAATTTTTTAAAAAAGAATCTTGTAACTAAGCATCTTTTAGGCAGGCAAGAATAAGGAATAGCTTAGCACACAACCCTTCCTCCTAACAATGCAGTTAGCAACTTATTGGCAACCTAGGAACCCTTACCTCCAGCAGGCTGCATGTATACCTACTCTAAACAATGGAAATAAGTTAGTCCCCTTAGCAACCTTTCAAAAATATCCCATTTCCATTCAAACATATCTGGGGACACAGCTGGGAGCTATGGTCAATCCAGGCAGAACCAGTTTTGGGTGCCTGCCAATAAGACAAACCATGTCTTCTGAGTGAACTTTTAGACAGAATCCTGTATTTATGATCTTATGCTTATGCATAATTAGGCATGTATATGATTAACATCAATGTATCATGGGAAAGACCATGCATAGTGAGCTACAATTTACATAATCCAAACCTGTCAATCAAAACAGAGAACCAATTGTGCTACACCGCTTAGGAACCAAATTCCTCCCACTCTTGAGCTCTATGAAAGGAAACCTCAAACAATAATTGCGGCCCATGAATACTTTCCTTCATGTGGTCCTCTGTCACTCCTTGACAGAGAATTTCTTTCTGATAGGTACTTTCACTTCACTTTGAAACAAAATTCTTTGTTACTTTGCAATCTGTGTGAACCTTTATTTCAGTTCTTTGGATATAAACCTGAGAATACCCAGCCCAGACCCTGACCTCCATTAACATTCTGAGATGAGATGATCCTGGTCGGATCAAGGGGTCCCTAAATCCAATGGCAAGTGTCCTTGTGAACAAATGAGACATAAAGGAAATGAGGCAAAGATTAGATCTGTCCAGCCATTGGACAAGAAACCCAGAGCCACCAGAAGCTAGAAGAGGGAAGAAGGACCCTCTCTCGGAGTCTTAAGCAGGTGAACAGCCATACTGAAACCCTCATTTTGACTTCCAGGTCGCCATAACTGCTAAATATGACATCCTGGTTAGACAAAGCTAGTGTCCAGGGTGACCCTGGAGGGGCGTGGGGGGGGGGGCAGAAGGGAAGGCTCCAGACTGCCCCTTCTCTGTTCAGCTCCATTACCACAACACTGCAAGGTATTTTTCCCACTATACTCTAACATCAAGGGAGGGGCTAGAACGGAGATTTGAATATAATAAAGATCTCTCTCTCCTGATTGGTTCTTACTTTTTCATCCAATTTGCATATACACAAGTCAATCAGACCTACTTCTCACTTAAGCACTATCCACATCTTATTTGTAGCAACTTGTGGTCCCTGTTGGATGCCCAAAGTTTTCTCTTTCTCTTAATAAAATCTTCCTTGCTTGGCTCACTCCTTGTTCAAGGGGCAAGAATGCAGCAGAAAGTCTGTAACCATGGTTCCAAGGACTATTTGGAAACGTGTTGACATGCTTTGGTTATCTCAATGACTGGAAGTGGGGGATACTTAATGCGTTTCAGTGTAATAGACATTCCAGAAACTTGGCCCTCCCAAAGTCTGGAAGGAGCTCCAACCTTGAGGGAAAACGCTGAGGGATAACTGGAATCCACGGCAGAAGTGGCTGAAGGAGACTGGGATTCAGAAGGACAGGTATGTTGGCTTCAGGAAAATAGGAAGTTCAAGTACCTTCTGAAAGGCTTTTTCCCGATGCAAAACAGGCCAGATCAAACCAGATTAACAAAGCATGAAAGGAGGTTTATCAGGACACGCTCCCGGGCAGGTCCCCTGGTCTCAGAGAGGGAGGCCAGGGGAGACGCGCTCGGGCTGGGGCTGAGGGCTTTTATAAGGTCTGGGGAAAGGAAGATGAGGTAATGATGGTGAGACAGAGCATGTACTTGTAAGGGCAAACCTGGTGCAGTGGGAGGGGGCAAAGTGGGTCTTTAGTGTTCCTCACGAAGCTGGAATATAACCATATATGGTCTTAGGCTGTGCTCTCATCGGGAAGGGAAGTTGCAACAGCTGTCTGAGATGAGGTAGGCTTTTGACCGGAAGAGAAGCGTGGTAGGTGCCATCTTTAGATCTCCAAGCCCAGGCCCTGCCTAACATCTTCTAGGGGAATAAATGNAAACACTAACAAAAACAATTACAAATTACGCAGGCACTGCCTGAAGCAGATTTTCCAATTTAAGAAAACCTTTTCTTCCTACAACTGATCTAAGAGCCGTTTACTGGTTTGCATTTCTCTTCTTTGAAAAAACATGAGTTGTCTCTGTTGTCAATGTGGGAAGATTAAAAATAAATGCAGTGACAGGCTTGAGATCTGGAGGAGTGAATTAAAAGGAATGGATTCAAATATCCTTATACATGAGGCTAGTTTTGTGGTAAGACTTTGTAGGTTGAATAAATTCTTTTCTTTTATGCTTCAGAACACTCAGCATTTTGATGGGAGCAGGGCCAGACAAAGCTCACACCTGGCCTGAAGAGCATAGCTGGAGATCCTTTCTCCAGACACAGCTCACACCTGGCCTGAAAAGTGAACAGCAGGGTTCTTTCCTTCAGAGAACTCTGCTCAGGCACCACTGAGACTCCTGACTATATATCAGAAAATAATTTCAGTGGAAAATGAAGGTGCACTTTAGTATGGAACAATTTTAATATATATTTAAGCATGGGCACTTGGGGAGAGAGGGTTGCTTAAGAAAGGTCAGTACAGTGGTGAGCAGCCTTCTCATGAGAGTCACACTTGAGTTTCTTAACAATGGCCACATATGTGATTTTGGTGAATTATGAAGTTTCTTAGCCCAAAGGGTTTCTAAGGAAGTTTTTTCAGGACAGTAGTATAGGGTGGTTCCCAAAGTACACTGGATAGGATTACAAACCAGTAAGATAAGCTCTCAAAGGTCAGAAGAATCCTTACCATATTAGGTTACAAGGAAGTCAAGACATACAATTTCACTGAAAAAAATAAAAGATTCTTAATCTTGTCTGTGAGACTCTCAGAAAGTTTCAGCTGGGAAAGAAATAAGGCTAAACTTAGGTTTTAAGGATGATTCATTTCTATTTTAATATTCTTATTTGAAAGGTGTCTATATAAAAAGAATATTATCTCTATATAGTTAAAATTTACAATGAATTTTGTTAATGATTATAGCAATTTCTGATTCTTAGCTGATGAGAGACCTTGACTAGATTCCAGTGGGACTTCTTTTCCTCCCTGTCTTTTAATTTGTTTCCTGTTTATTTTCCTGCCTGTACAAAAGCATCTGTCTTGTAACTACAATGTACATCATTTAAACTTGCTGGGTGGACGGCCCTAACTGTAAGTGGGACAATGAAATCTCAGATTCCCATAAAGTTCTCAGAAGATGACATTTGGAAAAAGGATGCAAAAGATGAAGTCAACTGTCATAGATCAGAGCACATAAGTCTTCTAACAAGCAATAAACAGGAGAGATTGGGAGGAGGGTGCTGGGATCAAACCCAAGGCTTTCCATAGGATAGGCAAGCATTCTACCACTGAGCTACTTCTGAAGCCCTCTTCCCCCTCTCAGTAACATAACAATGGGAGAGAAAGAAGGAGACTGTTTATTCAAGCCCTGCAGGGCTCCAGCCTTCCTGCTTGACAGGGGTAACTTCTCTGCTGAGGAAATGGAACAAAGGCTTTACAGCATGGGCAAGGACTTGTGTAAGCACAGGTTGAAACAGCTACCAAGGGTACATGCGGGTTAGGACTTTATTCATTTATTATTTATTGATTATTTTTATTTTATGAGTATGTGATTTGCCTACATGTATGTGGGTGCACCTGTGTCATGCAGTGCCCGCAGAGGTCAGGAGAGGGCATCAGATCCCCTTAGACTATAGTTACAGACAGTTGTGAGCCACCATGTCGGCATCAGTGCTAGGATTCGAACCTGTGTCCTCTGCAAAAGCAGCTAGTGCTCTTAACTGCTAAGCCATCTCTCTAGCCCAAGTTAGAACTTTCTTAAAGGTTTATGGCTCCCTTCTTCCTGCCACCATTTGCTCCAGTTTATCTCGAGAATCAGGGATTTATAAACTTCTTTCTGGGACCATTTGTTCAAGCAGAAGGTGTCTTGGAAACAGGCTCTTTCAAAAACAGTCCTCCCAGGAGAGAGGGACAGGCAACCAAACTTCCCTGACTGGGAATCTGCCCATGCTTTCAGCTGCCCAGACCTCTTTGTCTCTGACTCTTTCCAGGGTCTAATTCTTCTGTAAGTTGCCCAACATGTCTCCAAAAAATACCCCTTCGCCCAAAGCTACCAATATTCACTTTGAGGCCCAAATCTATTAGGATAGGAGAAGAGAGAACATGGTAACCCCAGTGAAGGATTATTATGGCTTTTTGCCACCCCCACCCCAAATAGGCAGTAAGTTTCCATTTCTTTTTGACTTTTTGTGTCCAGAAACAAGTTTCTATTTCTCCAAAATATGGGAAGTGGATCTCTTTATATCGTTTCACTGACAGTGGATCTCACTATATCCTTTCACATGCAGTGGACCTCTCTATATCCTTTCACATGCAGTGGACCTCTCTATATCTTTTCACATGCAGTGGACCTCTCTATATCCTTTCATATGCAGTGGAGTTCTCTTTTTGAAAGGCTTTTTTCTCTGATGCAAAACAGGCCAGATCAAACCATATTAACAAAGTATAAAAGGAGGTTTATTAGGATGCAATCCCAGGCAGGTCCACTGGTCTCAGAAAGGGAGGCCAGGGGAGTCTTGTGCTCAGGCTGGGGATGAGGGCTTTTATAAGTTCTGGGAGAGGAAGATGAGGTAATGATGGTGAGACAAAGCATGTACTTGTAAGGGCAAACCTGGTGCCTGACCATTCAGACCTGTCTTTGAGGGTCTCTGGAAAACCTGAGAGTCATGAGTCCCAGCTGTTTGGTGGATCATCCATCCTGGGTTGGGGCCCTCTTGAGTCTGGATAAATGATACCAGTGTGGCTGGCCTAGAAGTTTAGCTGCTGACAGAATAGTAAGGATGACGATGTAGAATCCAGTCCACCTGGGATCAAGAGACTTAGGAGATAAAGTTTTAAGGAGAACACTGTCCCCTGGTGTGAGAGGACAGGTCAGTGGTTGTGGACTCCACTGAGGTAGGAGCAGGGAGTGGAAGAGAGGAAGATAGTGGGGCCAAGCTGTTTGGAGAGAAATGCTGCTGCCCAGAGTGAGGGCTCAACGGGATGGGCTAAGGCCCCTGTGGCCACTCCCAACTTTCTGTCTGTAAAGAGGTAGAAAGGGCATGAAGAATCTGGGAGAGCAAAAGTAGGGGTGGCCAGGAAAAATGACTTGTGAGGACACAGGGAGTAGAGTCCTTCTCAGGAAAGAGGGGGTCCTGCCCACTCCCGTGACAGAAATTGATGAGGGAACTCTAGGGCCAGAGTGTGAGGTCAGTACAGAAATGCAGCCCAGCTGTCCAACCAGAAGGAGATGGACTTACCTGCTACCTGGAGCATTAGCCTGGGCTGGACAAGGGTCAGTGGGGGTCTCCGAATCTGGCTGCCAGCCATCAGTCCTCCACCAAGCTGAGGAATTCAGAGGCTGGAGGAGATTGGGGTGCCTGGAGCAATGGGGCTGGACCACTGTGGCATGGCACAGAGGAAAAGCCCACATCTAGGCACTCAGACTTTGAATGGCCAGGTTGCCAGCAGAGCTCTGGCACAGAGAGGACAGCATGGTGGATGGCTTGGATTTGGGCAGTTTCTAGCCCAGTGACCTTCTTTGCCACACTTCACAGACTCCTGGAAGAATGGACCTGGGCCCCTCCGGATGGGGCTTGATGGAGCCCCACGTGTCCCACTGTGGGAATGTCACTTGCCTCAGGGCAGCTACCAGGGCTTGGGCATTCTGTTGTAGCAGAGTCTGTCAGGAGGACTCGGCTGTCTCCTCTTGGCCATTAAATACCTTAAAAGCCATTTCTCATCAAATCCTGCACAGGAGTCTGGGGACAATCCTCAACCTTTTTAAATTTTTTCTGATATCTGGAAAAGACTGAGAGATAAAATGAGAAGCCAAGACCATGGCCACTGTTGGAGAGGCAGGGTCAAGGTGAGCTTTAAGTATGGTTGTAATTGCAGAAGGAAAATAAAAAAAAAATGGTAAGGGGAGGTATTTTCACATGTCTTCAACAGACAGGAAATAGACTTAAATAAAGCTCACCAAAACTGGTTTCATTTGGACTGTCCCATGTGATCCCCAGAAGCAGAACCTAATCATACTGTCTGCAGGTCACACAGTACAGAGAAATTCCAGTTGTGGAATAAGATCTAATAATTAATTTTCGTGAGGGCAGTTTATAAAAGTTGTACTGACCAGAAGCACATACATGGAGATGCTTTCATTCAGACATTGTAGAGGTCATTTACAGCATGCAGCCACAACCAGTTTCTTTGCATTCAAGGATGAAATGTCCAACCTGGTCAATGCAGTTTCTCTATCATGCTATTACCAAACATCTTATAAAAAATAATTACATACAGTTTCATCAAAGAAGATGGTAAGGGATGGAGAGGACACATTCAGTCCCACTGAGGCAGTGCAAAACAAAGATAATTCAGCAATTGACAATATCAAAAGCATGAAGTTGGGTACAGGAGCATGGTATTCAGGAACCTAGAATGAGGGAGGAAGGCAGAAGTACGACATACAGTGTTGGGGGTAACAACCAGGGTAGCAGCACATACAGTAAAAATACATTAAAACAGTTTGGAAGAAATACCCTATATAATTTGGAGATCAGATTTACTCATAAACAGATAATGTAAGGAATATGGGTTCATTTGGGCCTTTGAATATAGTAGGTTTTGTGTATAATATAACCTAGAAGTGGCCACTTTTTTGACAGACATGTGTATTAGTCACTTTTCTGTTGCTGTGATAAAACACCATGACCAAAGGAACTTATAAAAGGAAGAGTTCATTTGAGCT
Organism: Rhizomys pruinosus; assembly: GCA_009823505.1. Taxonomy (NCBI): domain Eukaryota; kingdom Metazoa; phylum Chordata; class Mammalia; order Rodentia; family Spalacidae; genus Rhizomys; species Rhizomys pruinosus. The sequence goes on from VZQC01011869.1 coordinate 961,004, forward strand.
TACGATTGACAGTTCTAGGGAATTAGAGTCCATTGCGGTGGGAGGCATGGTGGCTGGGTCTGGAGCAGCAAGCCAAGGGTCACATCTCGCAATGAGCACAGGAAGCAGAGAGAGCAACTGGAGACTGCAAGGCTTGTTAAATGCACGAAGCCTGCCCCCAATAACGTACTTCCTCTAGAATGGCCACACCTTCTAAGACCTCCAAGAACAGTGCCACCAACTGGAGACAAATGTCTGAATAAAGCCTATAGGGGACACTCATTCAAACCACCACATCATGAAACAGTTAACACACATGAAAACAGTATACATGGAGACAGCTTGGACAGACACATGCATGACTTAATCACATAAACTGTAAAGGGGGGGCGGCTTTAACCTCAGAACCCTGGCTCACAGCAGCAAAAGCTTGCAAAATGGCAAGATAGTGTAAGTGGGATGGGTGCAGAGACGGCAGATCTGGCTCATGGCACAGCTTACCTGTGTCTAACAGGTGTGGGGTTTACCTGCTAATTTAATGAAACAATAAATACAAAACCAAACGCATTTGTTAAAAGCTAGTAGCTTAAGCATCAATCCTATGAAAACATTAACTATACCCATACAAAGGCTAAAATGGAAAAAATGATTTTAATTGAAAACAAATGAAAACATGGTGATAAAATTGTAGAACTCCAAAAGTGGACATTTTGAGATTAATTTGTTAATCTACCTGGTAAATGCATTCATGCCATGTGCTCAGATAAAAATGGCGACCGTGTATCCATGTCATGTGATTATATAAAAATGGTTACCATGACAATATGAAAGCACGGGAATGGCGGAGCGGAAATCAGAGATGGCGAGATGGTGGTGGGGGGGTAAGAGAGACAGCAGAAGGCATGAGGGGGGGCCAGGGACTCAGCCTCCATGGCTTCCTATGAGTATCAGGAGGGTCCAGAGCCCTGGCCAGGAGAACCGGAACCGCTGAGCAATGGCTACAAAGCTGGGGGCGGGAGCAGAGGTCCTAAAAACCTTGTAAATAGGGTGGCTGTGAGGCCTTGCCCATGCCCAGCAAAAATCTTCCAAGTTAGAGAGTATGGCTGTGGCCATGCAACAGAACAGAAAAACTTGAAGTGCTTAGGGCATAAGGACTGGGAGAGCCCCAAATTAGACAGAATTTGTAGCAAACAGCCAAGGGGTTGTTTGCTGACCAGGTTTCAACTCCGAGTTGCCCATCCCACGCGTGTGCCAGAAGCCAAAGATCAGGGCAGGGCATCCCTAGCTCTGATCAGAGGCTGGACAGGGGCCAGAGACTGGAACAGAGCATCCCCTGTAACGATCTGAGGCTGGACAGAAGGGTGCCTTTGGGGAAGGGACATCTCCCGTTCCACCAGAGTTCCCAGAAATAGAGGGTTTGTCCTGGCACGCACGGCTTCGGAGGACAGAAACCTGGAGAGCCCAGAGGCCCGGAAAGGCAACGGCAAAAAGGGCGGACTTAGCGAGTCTAGAGCTGGTCACGTGGGGTTGAAGAGGAGCGGCCCTCAGGGTTTGGGGCTAAGCCCACCGAGTTGAGGGGTTCAACTCCTCCCAAGCTTTGGCACCAAGATGAAAGGCTTTTTTCCCCAATGCAAAACAGGCCAGATCAAATCAGATTAACAAAGTATAAAAGGAGGTTTATTAGGACGTGTGCTGGATAGTTTTAGTGTCAACTTGACACACCTGGGTTGAGGGAGCCTCAACTGGGGAATTGGCTCCATTGGACTGGCCTGTGGCCACATCTGTGGAGTATTGTCTTGGTTGTTGAGCAATGTTGGAGGGCCCAGCCCACTATGGGTGGTGCCACCCTGGGCAGGTTGTTGTGTAGTGTATAAGAGGTCAGGCTGGGCATGGGCCAAGGAAGCAAGCCAGTGAATAGCACTCCTCCATGGCCTGTGCTTCAGCTCCTGCCTCCAGGTCCCTGCCCTGAGTTCCTGCCTTGGGCTCCCTAAGTGATGAACTGTGACCCAGGAGATGTAAGCTGAATAAATCCTTTCCTCCCCAAGTTGGTGTTGGTCAGAGTGTTTTGTCATGGCAATGGAAGACAAACTACAACAGGACGCAATCCCGGGCGGGTCCACTGGTCTCAGAGAGGGAGGCCAGGGGAGTCTTGCACTCAGGCTGGGGATGAGGGCTTTTATAAGTTCTGGGGAGAGGAAGATGAGGTAATGGTGGTGAGACAAAGCATGTAATTGTAAGGGCAAACCCGGTGCAGTGGGAGGGGACAAAGTGGGTCTTTAGTGTTCATCATGAAGTTGGAATGTAACAATATATGGTCTTAGGCTGTGCTCTCATCAGGAAGGAAAGTTGCATCAGCTGCCTGAGATGAGGTAAACTTTTGACTGGAAGAGAAGGGTGGTAGGTGCCATCTTTAGATCTCCAAGCCCAGGCCCTGCCTAACACTTTTCACATGCAGTGGACCTTTCTATATCCTTTCACATGCAGTGGACCTCTCTATATCTTTTCACATGCAGTGGACCTCTCTATATCCTTTCACATGCAGTGGACCTCTCTATATCCTTTCACATGCAGTGGACCTCTCTATATCCTTCCACATGCAGTGGACCTGTCTATATCCTTTCATTCCACAAAGAGCAAAGGGGGTTGAGGTGAACATTCTTGCCCCAGCCAGTCAACAATTATCCATGCATTAAGGCAAGAGACCCTATTCCATCTGCTTCTGTGCTCATGCCCCAAGGCAGGGGTCCTGCTGTCATTATTTCCTCACTGGTGGACAGAGTTAGAGACCCAGTGCCCACTCTAGAAGGCACACATGGATTGCTGGAAATGGAAGGAGAGAACTAACCGGAGGGACACGCTAAACCCAAGGTCGCCCCAAACACCGTTAGAGATAACAGCACTGAGTTTTGACTCTCTCTCTCTTCATGGATTTAGAGTATCTGTAATGCTTGCAAATAAACTTTGGTTCTATTAAAGAACCCACTCAGCCTAGTCAGTTTTGTTTATCAATGTTTTGTTGTTCTCAACTGGGAACCCTTATCCCTACCACTACATTTTTATTTTCTCCATCCAGATGAAGCTGAAGAAAACTATAATAGTATCATCTACTTTAAACTTACTTCACTGACTTACTTGACTGCTTTGTAAAAGGATAAATACACAAGATCTAGAAAAACTTAGTGTCCCCCTTTCATACTCTATTGCTTTGTCAACTAGTCTACAGCTTAGCTATTCCTTAGGTACAGCTGCAACTGATGTGGAAAAAATCAATTTCGATCACAACAGCCAAGGTGTGCCACCACGTTGAATTAGTTTCTCATTCCTGAGCCACTTCTAACAATGATTTATGCTCCAAATGGAATAGACTAGAGTCTCGGAGGGAATTCTACTCCATTTTCTAGGGCTGGTACTTTCTGCTGCCAAGAGAATACAGCGTACTGGGAGCTGTCACATTCTGAGACTACATAACAAGTCTTACAGTAAATGGGAATTTCCTACAACAAAAGCCCTGCTCTCCCAAGCTCAAGCTAACAAATATTTGTCCTGGAGCTGGGTAGCCAGGCCACAGAAAGTAACCTGGCATTCTGTCCATCACATAGTCATGGTAAGGCTGATAGAAGAGGCAGAAGCTGTGTAGTCATTGGTCCAAAGGAAAGATGTGGCAGACATTCTTTCATTTCTGGAGGTCTTGAGAACACCAAGAACCAGTAGTGGGAGGCAGTGCACTTCCAAGGTCAGGGCACCAGGACAACCACTGGGTGGACCAGTGCTCCGGCTGTCCAGCCTCCTAGGCTGCCAGGATTTCCGACACTACTCATGCTTATAAATTTACATTCTGTCAATCTACTTAAAGCCACTAAAAATCCTGAATAAAAGATGGTAGAAAAATTGCTTATATAATTAATTGCTTTTATTTCCATCCTATAAAACAAAGAATATGAAATAAAATACTTTTTTTAATTCTAGTGCATAATGTATATCTATTATAAATAGCTCTTCCTAGACAAAGTATCTTCAGGAAAACCACTTAACTATTATTTGTTATTACAATATATAACTGTTGGGTGGCAAGAAATTAAAAAATAACTGAACCTTATTAAAGGCTGTTCATATTCATCTTCAAGTTAGGAAGGCATTGTTTAATATGAACAAATCGTCATGTGCTACTGACTTCAGAGTAATAAACTGTATTCTTTGACTGGTCTCATGAAAATCTTAGTGGATAGCCTTTTTTAAAATTTATTTTTCTCTATGTGTAAGTAAGCATCACACGTTTGCTTATTTGTGTAAGTTACATGGCACTAAAGCTTATCTTTGTGATTCTTTACACAAATTACCAAAGGCATCAGTGCTGCACAGCTTTGGTGTCAACTTGACAAACTTGGGTTGAGGGAGTCTCAATTGGGGAACTGCCTCCATTGGACTGGCTTGTGTTGTAGGAAGGCTCTGCTCACCGTGGGTAGTGCTACCCCTGAACAGGTTGCTGTGTATTATATAAGAAAGCAGACTGGGCATGGGCCATAGGCAAAGGGAGCAAGCCAGTAAGCAGCATTCCTCCATGGCCTGTGCTTCAGCTCCTGCCTCCAGGTTCCTGCCCTGAGTTCCTGCCTTGGGCTCCCTCAGTGATGAACTGTGACCCAGGAGATGGAAGATAAATACACCTTTTCCTCCCAAAGTTGGAATTGCTCAGAGTATTTTGTCACAGCAATTGAAGAGAAACTAGAACAACATCTTAAAACCCATTATAATATTGTTTAGAATGAATATAATCTAAAGAAAACTCATTTTCTTTACATAGTCCTTCTAAATCAAAGTAAAAAGACTTGGTAATGGAATTTTTTTTTCTTTTTCTTCTCTCTTCTTTTCCTCCTCCTCTTCTTCATCTTCTCTTCCTCATCATCCTCCTTCTCCTCTTTCTCTTCCTCATCCTTCTTGGAAAATTTGATTTAGCACAAAAAGCATATATGCAAACCTTTACATCTATAAATATAGTTCCATATAAACACTAAAAATCCGACAACCTGGTTCATATATTTATCTACTGTATTGGTTACTTTCCATTGAGTCAAATATCTGGGAGAACAAAAAGGAGAAACGGATTATCTTTGTGGCAGCTGCCGAGGTTTCAAGCTTCAGCGAGCTGCTTCCATTGCTGTGGGCCTGAGGCTGGGTTGAAGAACATTGCAGGAAGCCTGCAGAAGAGCAGAGCCGAACAGAGCTCAGCTTAAAATGCACAGGAGGGACACGGGCAGGTCGGCTCACAGGTCACCACAGTGACCTTTCAACATAGCATTCATTACCAGATGAGAATCAAGCGTTCAACATATGAAGGAAAAATATATTGTTCCAAGAATTCTAAATTTCATCTAATTTTCATATTTATTAGTTGTTTTCACAAAGTTATTTTTTATTAAGAAGCAAAATACTGAATTGAGCAGAGGGTGTTTGTGCTAAATACATCATTTTATCAAGACCATATCAACTGTGACATCTGGTTAAAATGAAATGAAGCATAATATGAATGACATGCTTAAAATTATTTTTTAACATTTGGAGGCTTCTAAAATTTCTTCTTAAAAAGGAATATTGAATCATATCTTTTATTAGAATTGAGAGCTCTTTCTCATTCCTCTTAAACCATAATATATGGAGCCTGAAAAAATTAGTATATTCCTAAACTATGCTGCAGTTCTTCTAAAGTCATGTACTTTATGGCAGATATTGTGTTATTCCAGGAGGCATATGTAATCATGGCAAAGCCCATTTGATTGAGTAATGAATTAACTCCCTTGCTTTATTTCATTTGATCCATTACCAGTATTTTTAATATTTTGTTTATTATTTTTATTTTGTGTATATGAATGTATTGCTTGCATGTGCGTAGTCATACAATGCCCATGGAGATCAGAAGAGGGTGGAGTTAAGGACCGAGGTAAGCATGTGGGTGTGGGAATTGAAACCGGGTCCTCTAACAAGAGCAGTCAGTGATCTAAACTGCTGAGCCATCTGTCTAGCTCTCCTCTCCCCTCCCCACCTTAAACAGTTTTATTCTTTCCACTTAAAATTTACAAAAGTTGGTTGTGNTATTTTGTGTATATGAATGTATTGCTTGCATGTGCGTAGTCATACAATGCCCATGGAGATCAGAAGAGGGTGGAGTTAAGGACCGAGGTAAGCATGTGGGTGTGGGAATTGAAACCGGGTCCTCTAACAAGAGCAGTCAGTGATCTAAACTGCTGAGCCATCTGTCTAGCTCTCCTCTCCCCTCCCCACCTTAAACAGTTTTATTCTTTCCACTTAAAATTTACAAAAGTTGGTTGTGAGTGTAAACTCATTTGGGGACAAGGCTCTGGAGAAGCCTGAAGAATAGCCTGATTGACTGTGAGTTCTTCTTAGAATCAGAGGTTCTTGCTGGCCTTTCATTCTGGCAAGCCCTGGTCGGCTTGCATGTCTCAACAGGCCCCCGTCATTCTGTGCTAGAAATAAGTTCTAGAAAAGAGCCTCCCTCCCCAGTTAAATCACTGACAAGGCAAAACTTCATTTCTGATCAGAAGGGTGCACAGCCCTCAAGAGCAGTGGGGCAAGCTCACGTGTCCAAGATGGTACCTGCCCTCTCTCCCCAAAGCAAGAGAATTGGCGGTTCCTTACTGGCTGAGTGTCTGCACTCAGAAGACTGCAGAAAAAGGAAAAGAGGGGGAGGTGTCGTTATCTGGTTGAAAAACCATTTCTTTCTTAACAAAGGAGGAAAAGAGAGGCAAGCCATCAGAGTAAAGTAGGCCCTTAGTTTCTGGACAGTTTAGACCAGAAATCGGCACCAGATGTAAACCTCTGGATGACAAAGGAGGAGAAATGAGCACAAACAGCACACAGAGAAGAGCAAATGCAATCCCAAAGTATACAGGCGGGGTTGAGAAGTACGCTGATCAGTTCAAGCAGGCCGACATCAGGAGGCAGCAGTTAGCAGTTCCTCTTTTAAAATCATGACTTGAGAGGAGCTTGTCCACAAGAGAGAGGAGATGCAGCGAGATCCATGTCAGGGTCCTAACAGAACGGCCTGAGAGGAGTTCCCATGTGGACGTTGGCATTCCCTGAAGAGTTTAATGTGGGGAAGTAGAAATATGACGACGTCACTTCATGCATCATGGAGACTGCAAAGCAGCAGCCGCACTGCCCAGGCTCCCTTTCAGCTGAGGCACTGAATAGGAATTAGAGCCTGTCCCTATATTAGCTGCACTCCCACAGGCAAGAAGCACACCCCAGAGCTCCGGACTGCTGGGGTAGAACAGCAGTAGAGACCGCAGCTCTGGAGCTGGAACCACTGGCAGACAGACAGTCCTTGTATTATTAACCAACCCCACCAGACTGAGTCCCTGGGTGGCCAGGTAGAGAGAAGGGCTCGAATCCCAGCTCTGCCTTCTGTTTCCCCTGCTCAGGCAGAGCGCAGTTTGTTGCGATAGCTATGAGTACTGACCAAACTGTTGAGAATGCAAATTAAGGGAGTGCCAGCAAAAGTATATAGGGATTAGTGGGTGTTCGACAGATTGTAAATGAAATTACATATAATTCCTTGTCTCAAAAAGACAAAAAGAAAGAAATATCTGAAACCATTAAAGAAGTTGAGTCAGCAGAGTCTTCCCACCAGGAAAATAACAGACCCAGAGGGTTTTACAGACAGACAATGACCAGATCATCCTAATCTGATACAAACTTTGAATTTATATTAAGCTTCTTTGGATCTCGTGACAAAACGAAGATAATAGAGCAAATGGAGTGCCACAGACAGACAGACGGGCTGCGAGAATGGAGTGCCCACAGACAGACAGGCCACAAGAATGGAGTGCCCACAGACAGGCCGCGAGAATGGAGTGCCCACAGACAGACAGGCTGCGAGAATGGAGTGCCCACAGACAGACAGGTCGTGAGAATGGAGTGCCCACAGACAGACAGGCCGCGAGAATGGAGTGCCCACAGACAGACAGGCCGCGAGAATGGAGTGCCCACAGAAAGGGCGCAAGAAAAGTAGGGCTGCAGTGAAGACTGCATAGAAACTCTACTGTGTCAGTAGCATTAGCAGAATTCAGATGTAAGCTGTAGAATCATTTCTACAGACATCTGGTGAAGTAACAACATTATGTATCTGATGAAACTTTTAGCTCTTAAGAAAAGAGAATCTCATCAAATTACTTTACAGATATAACAAAACTGAAACAAACCTCACACTTGGTGATGCCTAGAATTCAAAATATCAGACAGAACTATACAAGACAGGGGAGAAATGTAGACTGGAAATGGGGACCATTCACTTTTCCAATTTCAACACTTATTTTAAGGTTGTGTACATTACAGGCAGTGTAAGCTTATGATAAAGAAAGATATAGAAACCAGTGGCCAGATAGAAATGCAGAAACAGGCTGGAAAGCTGCCTCAACAGCTAATAGCACTGGCTGCTCTTGCAGAGGACCCGGGTTAGATTCCCAGCACCCACATGGCAGTTAACAACCATCCATGACTTCAATTCCAGGGTATCCAATGCCCTCTTCTGACCTCTGTGGACATGGTACAACATGGATGCACTTACATACATGCAGGTAATACTCCCATACACATGAAATAAAAGTAATAAATAAAACATGTAGTATGCTACTCCGGACCAGCCGAAGAAGGTCAGGTCACGGCTGAGGAATGGAGGTGAGTAGATCACGAAATCAACACACAGACACTGAGAGAAGGGTGAATGTTGTAGTTTGTTTTCAATTGCTGTGACAAAATACTCTGACTGACACCAACTTGGGGAGGAAAGGGTTTATTCAGCTTACATCTCCTGCATCACAGTTCATCACTCAGGGAGCCCAAGACAGGAACTCAGGGCAGGAACCTGGAGGCAGGAGCTGAAGCACAGGCCATGGAGGAATGCTGTTCACTGGCTTGCTCCTCTGGCTCATGCCCAGCCTGCCTTCTTATACCGTACCCAACAACCTGCCCAGGGTGGCACTACTCATTGTGGGCTGGGCCCTCCTACACTGCTTGACAATTAAGACAATACTCCACAGATGTGGCCACAGGCCAATCCAATGGAGCCAATTCCCCAATTGAGGCTCCCTCAACCCAGGTGTGTCAAGTTGACACTAAAGCTATCCAGCACAGTGAAACGCAGGGAGGATGTGAGCTCCTGCTAAACTCATTTAATTTGGGAAAGATCAGGCTTTATATATCATCATCCTCTGCTTCTTCTGGAATTGTCTCAGGTTCTGATCAAACCACCAGCTCAGCTGTTGCTTCAGAGCACAGGTTAAGTCTGTTCTGCAGGGTGTAACACTCTACAAAAATATATTTTAAAGAAAAAAAAAACTTTTGCCTTGAAATCTCTGTGAAACAGGTGCCAAAGAAGAATCTTGGAAGATGGTGGATTGGTTAATAAAAAATGCTGAACAATAAGAAATTCTTTCCAGATGCTAAAAAGATAAAGAATGGATTTCATGCACATAAAACACAAACTCAATTCTAGATAGAATTATTTATAGGAGCCACACAACAGCCTTTAGAAAAGAAGGTAACTTTCTTAGCATTGTGGGAAGAAATTCTTAAAATATAAAATGCCTAACAAAATTAAATAAGTAGTTGTAGTAGTCTGTATGCTAAGAATTACACAGTGTGACTGCACAGAGCTTGTCCCTCATCAACCTAACCTGTCCTAGGCAGGCGACCATACAAACAGCTGAGTCACAGACCTGGGCCAATCACAAGGTGACACGATGACTGCACTAAGAGGAGAGTGGAATGTGAACAGTACATAAACCCTAACCTTGTCCCCAATGAATGAGTCCACTGCAGCTCGCCTTCAGCCTGCCCTCTCCTGACTCCCAAGGTCTGCGTGTTGACTATGCACCTCTTGCCCCCTTTCATTCACAGTCAGACCACAAAGTTCCCCAGCAGGCCCAGGGAATTGACAACATATGGTGCCCAACATGGTTTTTAAGACCCCTGCTCCAGGTGCTGGTGAGGCACCCCCTTCCTTGATTGGTGAGTAGGACCCCTTTTGTGTTCTTTGTTCTTTCAGCTGTGCATTAGGGTGAGCACCTGGCACGCCCCTCTCCTCCCTTCCCATTTCCAGCCCTCATGGCTAATCCTCCCTACATTCGGGAGCCACAGATGGCTGCCCTCAAGGCTCTCCTCCAGACCCATGGCCTTAAAGTGAAATCCTGAGACTTGGATTCATTTGGGAGGAGGCTAATTGCATTGCCCCTCTTCACCATAATTGTGAGCCTTGATGGCTCCTCAGTGGAGGACATTATGCATGAGCATAACTCAGCCTGACACAAGAACACCAAGAAGTTGGTCCTGCCCTGTGTCCCCAACTTTCGCCCCGATAAGGAAGGTTCTCCCCATCCCAACCCCCCAAAACACCCTTCAGCTGCCCCTGCTAGGGATACTCATTCACCCCCTGCCAATATACCCTTGGAGGGGGGCCCAGGAAGCTCTCTTCCACCAGAGGGACTAGAGACATCTCGGTCGGCCAGCCCTGTCTTTTGGGTAAGAAAGAGCTCAATTCTTTTTTTTTTTTTTTCTTTTTTACTTTCACTTTGGTTTTGGTTAAACTTGAGTTTCTGGTCTGGGGTGCTCGGTTAGGAGAAACTGGACTCAGTATTGCTCCTTGAGCACAGAGATGGGAGACACCCAAACTCTCCACTGGTAAAGTGCGAACATGGGGTTCAACTCAGTGATTTGGAATCCGGGCAAGGGGTCCAGATTTTTGATTCCAGGACTGACTCGGCGTCAGCTCCGCACATGCAGTGTTTCCTCTCTTCGCGTCCAACTGTCTTTTGTTTATGGTAACTGTTCTTCTGGGTGTCTAAGCATATGTCTAAGTTTTTGTGTGTGTTTGTAATTCAGTCATTATAATTGTCTCATGTTGGTTCTGTCAAACAAAGTGGCCACTTCAAGTTTCCATCCTTTATGTGCACAGAATCATTCATTTTGGCATGCTAGACCAGATATGACATGCAAACTTTAAAATATGGATATTTTAAAACTGCATTTAAAGGCCTAAAATTTGGATATCGTACACATCTCTAAATTTAAACACTTCACAACAGGTGGTAATTATTTATAGGAGTCAGCCTCTGAGTTGAGTGTTTAAGGATCCTATTTTCCTAAATGACTATTTGGTTTGTGTTTGCTTTCAAAAGGATTGTGCGAGGTAATTTGCTTTGCTTTGGAAGTATTTTGCTCTGAATGTTCAGTCTACTTTGTGGTTTGTTTGTTTGTTTGTTTTTGAGACCTCTGCAGGCCAGATTCTCTGGGTGGATGTATCCCTGATTTAACATACTAACTTGCCTTCAGGGCTGAGAATGAATTCTTGGACTGGCTTTCATTCTGGGTGGGGAAGCTTTGTTGCCCCTTGGGACTGGATGTGGTGGCACACGCCTTTAGTTCCAGTCCTTGGGAGGCAGAGGCAGGCAGTTCTTTGTGAGCACAAGGTCAGCCCATTTGGTCTGCTTTGATGAGTTTCCACCCAGCTGCTACAAAGGACCAGAGATAAACTGCCTCTTACTAGCTAGTAAAATTTTCATCAGCAGTTAGTCAGGAATCCAGGTCTGGCTTGGGAGGAGGTCTTTAGAGCTTGGGGAATTCCTGAGCTTTCTGGAGTGCCCATGTGGCAACCTCTTGGTCTCTGCTAGAGACCCATTTGGGGGTCTGGCACCTGGATCAGTTGGGGTGCTGCATGGCTTCCAGGGCTGCATTATAGGCTCTTGCCTCCAAGGGGTGAGGGAGAGCAGCCTGGAACAGCTTTTGGGCTCTATTATGTTTCTGCAAGAATTTTTGAGCCTGTTTCCCTCCCTCCCTTTTTCCTCATGTGAGGAAAAGGGACGTCTCTGGGTCTGTGCCCTCCTTGCTGATCTGGCAGGCAGTCCTTCCTGTGTGCTGTGTGTTTGCATTGTGGAAGAGTTGGTCTCAGAAAACTGGGTGAATCAAACTCATGAAAACTGTATTTCACTCCAGGCTTTTATTCTCCATTTGGATGAAGACATTATGTAAAATTATTGTGATCACTTTAAGATGTTAGAGCAGCCCTCTCACCCCAGGCTCCTGATGTTTTGGATGTGTGTTTGAGTCTTTCTAAAATTATGGAACCTCAGTTCAGCTTATGGGTAAGAACCTATTTGGAGAGAGTAAGTGCCTTAAGCTTAGTGAAATCTCATTCTGACATGCCTAATCAGAAATATAAATATTTTAATGGTGTAACCTGTGTACCATATAAATATATATTATATATAATCTTTCCAAACTCTTCCATCATTCTGGATACAGAGTTTGGAAAGGTATAGTTCTTGATCTGGTTTGGGTGGAGAACCAATATCAGAATGGCCTGGGCCAGCCATGTTTCTTGCCTCCAGGGGTGGGAGAGGGCAGCCTGGGATAGCTAATGGGTTTTATTGTGTTTCCTATCTGTTCACCCCACCCCCTTCCTCCTCATAGGAAGCAAATGTACCTCCCTGGGTTTGAACTGCTGTCCTGCTGGTCTGGCCACTCCTGGAAGTTCCTCAGCCAGGTGTGGTGGGCCACACCTTTAATCCCAGCACAGCCAAGGTTTAAAAGTGGAGTTTATTTGGCCCATCTCATTTTCCATCTCTTATTAAGTTGGAAACCCAATTAGGGGTATTTACTACATTTCTGAAAAAGCTCTAAAGTTTTGGTTTTAAAACTAGTTTGTCAGCTGGGCATGGTGGCACATGCCTTTAATCCTAGCACTTGGGAGGCAGAGGCAGGCAGATCTCTGTGATTTTGAGGCCAGCCTGGTCTACAGAGTGAGCTCCAGGATAGCTGGGACTAAAGGGAGACCCTGTCTCAAAAACACACACACACAAAAAAAACCTAGTTTGTCATGACATTGTGTCTAACCACAGTATTTATTTTGTGAGAGTGCTTCTTAGTATTTCTTAACAATAAAGGGTCAATCTGTTTATGAATGTAGTTATGTCTCATAGTATTAAGAAAGGAAATGAGAAGAAAAAAATAAAATGTTAGAAAGATGTAGAAATGGAGATGTTTTTAGTAAGGATTTATAACAAGAAAGTCTAAGTGATAAAAGTCTGAGGAGGTTTGTTATGACAGGTAAAAGGTGAGACTATATTAATAAGCTTAATTTTTTAAGGTTCAGTCAACTAGTTTAAGAATAAAAATGCATATCTAGTCAAGGTTTGTTTAAGAGTGTTCAGTTTTTGTCCAACCTTTATATGAATATCATATGGCACTTTAAGGTATAGTAAAATGATAAGATACCTGTATTAAATTAAATTGGTATAAACACTCAAGCTGGTTTACTAGTGGCCTGAATAGGATTGTGAATATACAGAGTTGTTAATTTTCAGTCCACTCCTGGCTTGAACCTGACTCCCTGTTACAAGTTTGGATTAAATGGACACAGACAAATAGTGGGTTACCAATAGCTACTGAAAATGTACTTTATGTTTTTTGCAAGAGTTGCTTTTGATATTTCCTTTGATCTAACCAGATAATTTGGCTCAAAAAGCTAGGTTCTATCTCTCTGAACCACTTGCATGCAGTCCAGGAGGAGACAGTTTGGAAGAGCTTGGTAATCCTTATCGGTTTATTTCCTGTCTTCCAGTATGTGGTACAACTCCTGTCCTTCTAGGAAAGCTATAAATCAGGATGGGGGTGTGAAAAAGAAAGATATTGTTCCCATTTGTAGTAATTGTAGTGAACAGTTTACATTTAAAATAAGTCTGAAATTGTCTAATGTGATCTTGCAGGTTATACCTGCTTAACGTATGGTGTTATGTCCCTCCTCCAGTCAGTATTATACAAGGCTGCTTGAACTTTTGTCCAAACCTTACCTAAAATATTATACAGTAATTAAAATTATTAGACTGGTATCACTTAGCCTTTCTGGATGGAAAATGACCATACAAAATGCCCTTACCAATATGGCCTAGGGACTTAAGAAACAACTTTGTTTCTTGCCCTCTGAGGTCAACTAAGTCCCACGGGACTATGTTTGTGGGCATCTCCTGAAGTGTCCTGCAGTTGTGAGTCACTAGTCCTCTTGGGCAGGAAGATCCACTAATGGGACTCTAGCCAGTGTGTCCAGTCTATAAAGAGGAAAGTCTCTTCATGCTTCAAAAGGGAAGCCTGGTCCTGCACGACCTTACTTTGTCCTCCAGTGAATGAAACTGATAAAAGCCAAGAGGAGCCAGAGGCATCTCCCCCCCAAATCTGAGTGGCCCCTGAGGACCAGATCCTCAACTGACCTTCAGAAAACAAAACTTGATTAATCCTGGCTAACTGTATGGTCTTAAACAACCAAAAGGAAAGTATAACCAAAACAAATCCTTTAAAGTCTAAGAGATTATGCCTCCAAACACTAGATTTTAAGTCACTTAAAGTCATATGAGATCTGTTGTTACCAAATAATAAAGTTTCCTCTTTCTATTTAAGCAAATGAACAAAAGGAGAAGCTCAATAATGGGTGCTTTAGAACCCCTCATTGAAAAATTCTAATGGACTTTTAAGTTGGACATTCAATTCACTCTGTTCCTCTCCTGGTTCCCTGCCTAGGAAATGTACCTAGCTATTCTCACCTTCACAGGCACTGGTCAAGGATTTTGTTCTCTATGTAACTATACTTTTCAGGGTCTTTTAGATAGATCCATTGAGCAGGGGTACCCCAGTCACCACTCCCTATGCCCCTTTTCAGCATGGAAGAAGTCAGAGCAGTCAGCGCCCCAATTCCCTCTTGGCAATTGGAGTAACCTCCTCTGAGGGTAATGTGATAAAAGTAGGAGCTAAAAATTGGCTGGGTAGTTTAGGCTCAAAAGAGCCAGTTTCTTTCTCAGCTGAGAGCTGGGGACTTCCTGGATCTGGTTGCTCTGACTTGTGTCTCATGCATCCTTAACTCAGTTGTCAGATTTATTGACCAGTAGGTAAATTCCATTAAAATCATGGTGCTAAAGACCCAATACAACCCCCCTAGCAGAGATCATTCCATCTTAGAAACACCAACTGTGGTTGACTCTTGTGAACGTAGAGGATTTGAAGGTCACATAATGAGAGGAAGAAATGAGTTGCAACCCCAGGTTTTCCTCATTCTGCCTGACCAAGTCCTCAGTATTACAAGTCAACATCATGAACTTGGTGACATTATTAAAGGCCCCTGGTTGCAACAGCTTATTAACTACACCTTGACCCTTGGTTCTCAAATTATCTCCCTTAACTCTACCTGCCCCGAGGTCATAGCCTTCAATCCTAGCTTTGCTTTTCAGGTGTGGTCTAAGCTAAACTCCATTTTGGATCCTGCTACACTGGTCCCCTGGGGCGTCCTCGGCCTCCTGGCCCTTCTCTGCCTTTTTCTCTTCAGGTGTCTGTTTTGCTTCACCCGTAGCCAATACCAGGTCAACAAAACGACGGCCCAGGTCCTCTGGGCAATGGTCAATAGGGACTCTGCATGCGCCCCTCCCGATGAGATGATTCATGTATGCCTCTCATCCATCCACAATTTATGGGAATGAGCTTGTCTCTTCCCTCCACATTTCCACTCCTGGCCTCTTCCCTTAGTGGCTGGTTAGTCAATGATGGATAAGACCCTGAAAACCAGGGCAACCTAAGGCAGGCACAGTCAAAATGTCAGAATGCCAGAGGAGGGGCCAACAAGGTTCAGGCCTAGCACCTGAACTCCCACTTGGACTTCCCCTCACACAAAATTAAAATCAAAGGGTGGAAATGTAGTAGCCTGTATGCTGAGAATTATGCAGTGCACCTGCACAGAGCTTGTGCCTCATCAACCTAACCATGGCAGGTGACCATACAAACAGCTGAGTCACAGACTTGGGCCAATCACAAGGAGAGCGGAATGCGAACAGTATATAAACCCTAAACCTTGCCCCCAATAAATGAGTCCACAGCAGCTCGCCTTCTGCCTGCTCTCACCCGACTCCCAGGGTCTGTGTGTTGACTCTGTGCCTCTCACCCCCTTTTGTTCATGGTTGGACAACAATTAGTAAATGGGACCACATTAAAATCAAAATTGTACTAGTTGAGTGGACAGACTCAAAGGTCGGGAAGACACAGATGAAGCTTTATGTGGAGGATCTGAGACTAACAGTTTGCAAATACAGGTCCTTCTCAGTCCTGAGTTTTTATTCAGTACTAAAATAATGGATGAGCTGAGTTTACAGGAAATACTGTGCCAAGAACAGGTAAGACATAAAATAACAAGCTAAGGAATATAATGTATGTAAATATTATCAGACAAAGCAGCCTCTAAACTAGACTTAAGTGTTTCTCAGAAATGTCTGCTTCTTAGAATAGCTTCAGCCCAACCAGGGTGTTTTCAGGAACTTAAGAACACATGTTTCTCCTCAGAGGTTCACCTTCTGGGTACACTACTTGCAGTGATCACATAGTTCTTTTGTCCTTTCTCTGAACACTAACTCTGGAAGTATGCCACAGCCTCCAGGTTGCGAGACTCTTAACTCTTCATGGAGCAACCTGCTACATTCCCCCTTTTTGTTTAACAGACTGATTATGATATAAAACAGAGACCACAGCCACTTTGTCTCTCGGTTGTTGCCTGGAGGTCCATTTCCAGACCATGCAAAAAAAAAAAAGAATAAAGAGTATAATTACAAGTAACCCCAAAGAGAAACCTCCAGACAATTTTCATTGATTTAAAGGGTTTACAGACTGTAATCCATCCGTAATGCCTTGAAATAATTTTTTGCACTGAATTGTTCCTAATTAAACCTTAAATGTATCAGAAATAAGTTCTTGTATCATTATTTCTTCAGTCATGTTCGTATGACGTAACAAATGTTTTCTAACACTATCTCACAAAAATGTGTTTGCTTGTAAGGATAGGAGTAACACCATATCCTGTTAGATTCCAATCACATCTTAAATTAAGCTGTTTTTATAAACTGTTTGATCCCCCAGCATCACTACTGTTTGTTGTAGACTGGCAGTTTCAGTATTAATTTCACTATCAATCCATCTCTGAGGATTCCACAGTTGTTCAGAGTTCTTATGCCAATTGGACACAAATTCTGTTGGTGTAATGGATGAATGTGAAGCAGTGCCAGCTACCGCCACTGCGGCATGATAGCGATAATTCCCATTATAATGTCAGTGATTAATCCAATCACTCTGTTAGGTCTTTTCATGAATCCACTGATCACCTGATGGAGACCCATGGTCACGGTCATCTTACCATTTTTGACTTAAACACAGGTAACCAAAGTCCTGTATGAGCCTTAAGTATATAAATGCTTTCCTGTGAAAAATGAACTGAAATATAATGATTAAGGCAAGTATAAAGAGTACAATTATAACATTCTAAATATAATTAGAAGAATTCTATGTGGTAGGGCCAATCATAAACAAAAGAGGAAACAATGTAATTGATAGAAGAAATGAATAAGCGTTTTGTAGAAAAGAAGCACAAATACTGGGTAAGCATGGAAACACCCTGCTTCATTAGTAATCTGGAAAGAACAAGTTGCAGCTCCTGATGAAGGAAACATCAGGTGACAGGTGGGGCTGCAGCCACTACCATCCTTCCCTTCCATATGGTGACTTTGCCTTTTTCCTTTCATTTTTCTCCACCTCTTTCTTGCTTAATTGCTCTGTCTATGACTTCTAGTATGGTAAACACTACAAGGGTCAAGGGTGACTTGACCACATGAAAAACACTTCCGTTTTCACTATTGACTACAGTGTTGGCTAGGGGCTTGTCATAGATGGTCTTCCTCTGTTTTGTTACATTCTTTCTATACTTATTTTTAGGAGGTATTATTATTATTATCATTATTATTATTATTGAAAGGATGTCAATTTTTCAAATGTTTCTGTATCTATTGAGATGACTATGCAGCTTTTATTCTTTGTTCTCTTAATATGATATGATCTGTCAATTGATTAACATTTGTTGAAACAGTAGCATCCAGAGTATAATGCCCACTTAATCACAGGATCTAATCTTTTACTATTTTGTGAAAAGAGTACTTTTATTCTGTTTCTTTAGGAAACTGAAGCTCATATGGGTAAGCAAATTAGCTGTAATCTGAATATAGGAGGAATAAGAGTAAAAATATAGGGGAAGATGAGGAGATGAGGGAAAATAGGAACAGAAAAGAATTAGAGGAAGTTTGATAATTATAGGAGGGAAAGGAAGTCTAGGAAACAGAGAGGCAGCATGGGAACTAGATGTTTGCTTTACTCCCCCCACCCCAACTCCAGCCCTTCACCTCTTCCAGGGGAAGCTGCATCTCAGACTTGTTGCTAGAACCATCCAACACACAGGGAGACATCGTCCTGACCCCACCACCTCTGATTCCTTGAGGCTTTCACCTATTTTACCAAAGTACACTCTTTTTCATAATACTATTAATTTAAAAGTGGTAACACACAACTTTAATTTCAGCACTTGGGAGGCAGAGGCAGGTGGATCTCACTAAGTTCAAGGCCAGCCTGGTCTACATACTGAGTTCCAGTCTAGAAGGGGTAACAGAGAGACCCTGTCTCAAAAAAGATAAATAAATAAATAAATAAATAAATAATAGTAAAAAAGATAAAAGTTTGAAATTGTTCCCAAATGGAAAGGTCAAAATAACAGTTAACTTTAGTACAAACTTCATTTGCAAGGATTGCTCTATTGCTCCAATTTTTTTTTTAATTTTTTTTTTTTAATTTATTTTCGGTATGTGTATCAATGTACTGTTTGCATGCAGGTTTGTGTACCCGGGTCGTGCAATGCCGCGGAGGTCAGAAGAGGGTGTCGGATTCCCCTGGAACTGGAGTTCTCCTGGAATTGGAGTTTCAGACGGCTCTCGGCCGCCATGTGGGTGCTGAGGATCGAACTCGGGTCTTCTATAAGAGCAGTTGGTGCTCTTAACCGCTAGGCCATCTCTCCAGCCCCTATTGCTCCAATTTTAACAGAACTTGCGCCCTGCAAGAGGGGAGTCACCTTCTGCCCTGGCCATGGAGCTGTGCCTCCAGGCGGATATGCATTCCTGGGCCTTCCGCCCTGGCCATGGAGCTGTGCTTCCAGGCCGTTGTGCGTTCCTGGGCCTCCCCTTGATTTCTTGAATTTTCCTTTCCTATTTTCACTGTCCTCTATTAAAACAAAACACTTTATGCCTTACACACAAAAGACCTTCCCTTACCTAATGACTAGAGAGTGTAAGAAGCTCACTTCTTGATGTCCAAAAATGCATATGTGCTTTAAACAACATCAGGGGAAACCAATAGATAAATAATGAGAAGAGCCAAGACATATGTGACTAAGCAAGGGTTTTCCATTCTCCAGATTCTCCTTGCACAAAAGCCGTTTTGCTAGAATAGTAAGTGTAATGGAGAGGAAACCAACAGATTTTTTTTAAAGCATACCTCAGGGATCTAACTCTGAAAGAGTTTTAATATAATCGTTATGCAGAAAAATAAGCAAGCTTAATAGACCTTGGCAAATCAAAGACAGAAAGTACAGACTGTCAAATAAGAAAACACTAGGACTTAGCCAAGGGGTAAAAGAACAGCTTGCTTCATTTTGATGCCATCTGTAGGTGCACTAGGAAAGTCCCCTGCTGCCTGTCCCCTTAACCTGTCACATCCAAAGCACCTTTGAGAAAAAAAACCAAGTGAGCCTGAGAGGCTCGAGCCAAGCCTGACTGAACTACATGAATGCTAAATGCTACAGACAGGAGAATTTGGATTGGGGGAAAGCATACAGGACTTGGAACTCTGTATTTTCTGTACACCCAACATTGCTTTTAGAAACAAAATCTGTGAATGTTTTCAGAGAATTCATATGCTGAACAGTGATGATAATAACAATAGCAAAGTCAACTGAGCTCTCAAATTTGGATCCTTCTAAAAGATCCAACCTCAGTCTGACCAATTCTTTTTAATTTTTATACTTATTTATTTGTGTGTGTGTGTGTGTGTGTGTGTGTGCACATGTGGAGGTCAGAGGACAACTTGGAAGAAGTCAGTTCTCTCCTTCTTCCATGGGAGTTCTGGGGATTAAACTCAGGTCACCAGACTTGGCAGGAAGCTCCTTTCCCACCAAGCCACTCTGCTGGTTCTTTCCCTGATTCTTCTGGGACTCTGGAAAGTATATTTGTTATTATGTAACATCATGAGAACAGAGCCAGCCCATAAATCAAAATATATTATCATTCATAAAATCACTTAAGTGGTAAACAAACTGCCTTATAATTATCCCATAGTCACTGTGCATAAGTGATAAATAACAGAAATTTATCTTCTTTTCCTTCCTTTTCCCTTATCTGGAAGAACATGAAACACAAAGAGGAGAAGAGGCCAAAAGGAAAAAAAGAGGTGGAGAGAATAACAGATGAAAAGGAGGGCTTGAGAAATCCACAAATACCCTTACCCCCAAATGAATTGTTCTTTAAAAACCCACCTTGCCCCATTTCAGTTTCAGAGTTGAAGGAAAAAACAAAGAAAACAACAAACACCTGAGCTTTCTGTTTGCAGATGAGCGACTACCCAGGAAATGAATAAATCAGAGCCAGGCCCGCTCACAAGCGCTATCTGCCCACCTCATCCGAAGACAGAAAAAAGGATGTTTTAGAAGCGGCAGAAAGCAATCACTACAACTAAAATAATTTAATAAGAGTTGACTAAATAAACAGAACTTCTCATAATTAGTTTGTCCTTGAAAATTTGTACTCCTGGAGCTCCCGCTGGTAATCACCCTGAACTTCCAACCTCTTGCTTAATTTAAAGTAGTTAAAAGATTTGGCAATAGCAGAGCGTTTGCCAACCATGGGAAAGGCTTTGGTTTGAACTCCAGTTCCCACAAGTTAGAGATCCGCAGACACTGGATGCATTGGAGCACTCCTCTGCTGATCATCTCTGTGTCCTTGAGTTGCGTCTCACCAATCAGAAAACACTCAGGGCCGTGGAGCATTTTCAAAGATAGCAGTTCCCAAGCCTCAAGACAAATCAACACAGTGACGTTCAGCCTCCTCTGAAAACAGTTTTATCTACAAGTAAGGTCTCACACATTTTTTACACATCCATGCCAGCTTCAGATATATTTTCGTTGTTTCATTTCGTTTTGTTGAGATAGGGGCTTGCTACATAGGACTGGCTAGCCTGGAGCTTGCTATGTAGACCAGGTTGGCCTCACATTCATAGAGATTCACCTGCATCTGCCTCCCAAGTGCTGGGATTGCACCACACCCGGCTAGATTAAGATTTGGATCTGAGGGGTTCCACTGCCGGGTTTCTTCACAATCCTGTCAGTTCACAGGAAGCAGCACTTCCTCAAAGGGGAAACAAGAACAAGACACCCCACCCCCCGCCCACCCATGACACCCGCTGCGACAGAATCTGTCATGAGAGAATCACAGACCAAAAAGCATTCTGTTCAGCCCTGCCTTTAATTCTGTGGGTACTACGTGGGTCTTTGAAGCCTGGTCCCCATGGTGGACCACTCTTCTTAAAGGAATAAACCAATGACTATTATCAGATATGTCACACAGCTGGTCAGCCACCTAGTTATTTTACTCTTCATGTCGTGCCAATTTATCAATATCTATTTTTTAATATTTTATTATTTTTATTTTATGTGTATGAGTTACGTGCATGTGTGTAAGTGTACCTATATCATGCAATGCCTGCAAAGTCAGAAGAGGGCATTGGATCCCCTGGAACTGGAGTTGAAGACAGTTGTTAGCTGCCATGTCAGTGCTGGGAATCAAACTGAGATCCTCTGCAAGAGCAGCCAGTGCTCTTAACCACTGAGCCAGCTCTCCAGCATCCCCCCCACCCCAATATTTAATTTTGAAAGCTTCCCTTGGTTCCTTCAATCATGTCCTACCACCCCTGAAAGAATCTTAAATATCAGAATAACATTCCTTTTCTGGAGTTTAGGTTTTGGAATTTCATTACTGGAATATATTTAATCACGTGTAGTGGGTGGGCTGGGTGTTACATGTCTATGAGCCAGCAGACATCATTAAACCTGTGACATTTCAATGCAGACAGCCTCAGCTGCTGGAAGTGCTGACCCGGTTCCATCCATCCCTGGCAGCAGTGAGCTGGGGGAGCCCGCTTCTTTTGCTCAGGACCTTCCTGGTACTTATTCAGCAGAATGGGTGGATAACGAGGATTCTGCTGTAGCTTAAAGGTGGCTCTTTCTGCTTGAGGACCCTGATTATTTCAAGTTCAACCATTGCTTATGCCCATATTTAGGTGCTGGGTATCCAACATCTATCAATTAACTCCTACAGAAGGCTTACTTTCATTCAGAGGTATTTATTCCTATGACTATATGCTGAGCCCTGTCCTAAGCAAAGTGGACAGACCAGTAGACAAGAGTCTCCTTTTCCTCCAACACATTCTGAGACATATACACTTCTGCTTCTAATACCACTGCTACCTTTAGAACCCTCCCCCACCCCAAGACTTTCCCTATACTCACCCTCTTTCCAGCTAAATTCTCTCCTGCATAATCTCTGTTGTAATGGAAAGGAGATATTGGCTTTAAATTCTTTTTACCAGGGATTTAGGGATTCATAATTAAGACTGAAAATAAATTCCCTCATTGAGCAAAATCATATATGCCTTACACTTCCTATTGCCAGGATTACTGCTTCTAGCTGCCAGCACCTACACCACTCTGGGAGATTTTAGTTTAACCTCTATGAGCAGCTACTGGGCCCCCACTAGTAGGAGGTGGGTTTTGGGGACTGTAGTGGGCATCCTTAATTTAAGATGAACAAATGTCATTGTATCCATCTTTATCCACAATGCTGTCGGTCCCCTCCCTAATCTATGTAGTGGAAACACTTCCCATGACTTGGTCATTTCTATTTTATAAGTAACCACTGCTGGCCATTCTTAAACAAGGGTATAATTTGGAAGAATAGAGAGAAATCTTGTCATCAGGAAAACTCCCAGGTCCCAACCACCCATTTGTTACTATGGCACAGGGCCTCACAGTAGATACTTTCTTTGAAAGGCAGCACATCCTTGAAGCTGGGAAACTGTTAAAATCAAGCTTGATACTATTTTCTTTTTTATTATATTCATTTTTTATGTGTATGGATGTACTGTCTGCATGTAGGTTGGTGCACCCTTGTTGTGCAATGCTGCAGAGGTCAGAAGAGGGTGCTGGATTCCCCTGGAACTGGAGTTAAAGACGGTTCCTAGCTGCCATGTGGATGCTGGGAATTGAACCCGGTCCTCTGCAAGAGCAGTTGGCGCTCTCAATGGCTGAGCCATCTCTCCTGCCCCCGATACTATTTTCAATGGACAGAAAATGGAAACAGCCAATGTGTGGTAAATAAGCTGTGGCTTTATGTGTTGAAAAGCTACATAGAAAAGACAGAAAGCAAGCTTCAATGATAAGAAAAATATGCCAATATAACATTGAGAAAAAGACCCATTCTCAAAAATCATACATAATTCAATGATTCCATATAAAAACTTCAAACTTAGAACTAACCACATATTGGCAATTAGGGTGATTCTTCCTAAGGCAGATGTCATGTGAAGGGCATGATGGAATCTCAAGAGTTTGGAATTTTATGCCTCAGGGCTGCTGACACCTGTTCTTTTTCTGAAAGCTGGTGATTTGTAAGTTTAAATTTGTAGCATTTTATAATTCCATAAAATTCACAACAAAAGTTTAAAACTACCATTAAGCAATGTAAATGTTAAAAATCTAAGGTTATGGAATGATCACTAATGGATGAAAAACAACAGATATTATTTCAAAAGACATGACATTACCCAAATAAATTGGAACATCTGCAGCAGTAAATTTAAAGCTCATTAATGACTAAAATTCAGTGACTGAAAACTACTTCATCTACCACAGGGCTTTATAATAAGAGTGAATTGATGACATGAAACAAAGTTAATGTAAAATAGGAGACAATTTTCACTTCATATCTGTATTTGACAAGTAATTCAGAAATTCATAGACTAACATTTTAAGCAGCTGTGTATTAAAATGGCATTTGAAACTCATATTCTCTACCACACATTACCCATTAAGTCTAACATTAAAAAGAAATGTGGAGAGACATTATTAGTATCCAGTCAAGTTAATATCCTTGGAGGATATGCCGTCTTATGAGAGACAGCACACAACTAAAACTAAAAGTCTTCATAACATTGTTGGGAACAAGGGAGATGGAGGAATGCAGAGCTGCCAGCATGGCCAAGGGCTCCTGAGTCCCCAGAGCTCTGCCAATGCTTGCCAACACCCACGTTTATAAGAGATTTATCAAGGTAAAATTGAAAAATAATCAAATGCACTTGAAGTCTACAAATCAATGACTTTTAGATATGTCTACATAAAAATGCACATGATAACTGTCAGATGAGCATAGTCATTTGCCTCGGAAATATTCTCCGAACATTTTCTTGCCTTTCCATTCATTTTCTTTTCCTTCTCTGTTTCTACTTCACTGATTTCTGTGCTCTGTTGATATCTTCAGATTTTAGCACTCTGCTCAGAACTGTTGAAGCTAGATACTGAGATCTTGCTTTGAGATCTTCTTTTCCTCGAATACAGGCACCCACAGCCTTATATTTCTTCTAGGTACTGAGTTAAATACAGTCTACATTTTTATGTGCTGTGCTTTCATTATTAAAAGTATCTTAGTTTCCAAATGCTTGAGGATTTTCCAAATATCATTTCTGTGATTAGTTACTAACTTAGTCCCAGTGGTTACATGATGTAGGCTTTTTTCAGTTTATTGACTGTTTGATAGATGTTCCATGTTCACCTTTAAAGAATGCTTTTTTAATTTTGTTGTTTTAGCTTTGGGGGGATATGGGGGGGTTGTTGTTTTGAGAGAGGGTCTCTCTGTAGCAAGCACTGGCCTGGACTCATTATGGAGACCAGACTGACTTCCATCTCAGAGAGATCCACCTGCTGAGTATGTAACCATGTTTTTTTTAAACTGTTGTTTGTGGATTTGCTACACCAACATTACAGTCACCTGAACAAAAAACCTGTCTCTTAAATTTAGTTAAGAGTGGCCCTGATTCAGAGGACCCTCATTGCCCCAGATGTCTCTTAGAACTGTGTTGATGAGGGGCTGGAAAGATGGCTCAGCTGTTAAGAGCACTGACTGCTCTTGCAGAGGACCTGGGTTCAATTCCTAGCACCTACATGGCAGCTAAAAACCTTCTTTAAGCCAGGAGTGGTGGTGTACGCCTTTCATCCCAGCACTTGGGAGGCAGAGACAGGCGGATCTCAAGGAGTTCAAGGCCAGCCTGGTCTACAGAGCCAGCTGGGACTAAAGGGAGACCCTGTCTCAAAAATGCCAAAAAAAAAAAAAAAAAAAAGAACTGTGTTGATGGAACTCTGTTTCTCTTTTTTTTGTTATTTATTTATTACTTTTTATGTGTATGAGTGTACTGTCTGCATGTAGGCCTGTGTACCCATGTCATGCAATGCCCCAGAGGTCAGAATAGGGTGTCGGCCCCTGGAACTGGAGTTAAAGATGGTTCTCAGCTGCCATGTGGGTGCTGGGAATCAAACCCGGGTCCTCTGTAAGAGCAGTGAGTGCTCTTAACCGCTGAACCATCTCCCCAGCCCTGAAGGAACTCTGTTTCTAGAACTATGCTCCCCACCTGCGAGTTAGGCCCCACCCATAATTTTATTCAAAATGTTTTCTCTGGCTTCAGTTGGGACTTGGCTCCAACCTAGACTTAGCAGTGCATCCGGTCTTTTCATCCCTAGTTCTGGAATCTCTCATTTCCCAGTCCTGGGCACTTCCATGTGTTAATTCTCAAGCACACCCACATTCATCCTTTGCATTCTACCAGTGTTTGGCTTTATGTATCTTAAAATTCTAATACTAGAGGCACTGACATTCAGCACTGGGACGACCTCTTGATTGACACCCTCATCCGCAGGAGAAGGCTGGTGGTGCTCTTTGGGGGTGCCACGGAATCTTTAGGAGATGGCCCTTGATGTACAAAGTTGTCACTGAGGGGAAAGCTTTGAAAGGTCATAGCATTGCTGTACTTGCGGTTTACTCTAATGTAGCAGATGTGAGCTTTCAGCTTCCTGCTCCTGCTGCCGGGCCTCCCTCCCACAATGAACTCAAACCTCTGGACCTACAAGCCAAAATGAACTGTCTTCTATGAGTCATTTTTGGTCATGGTGTTTTATCACAGGAACAAAAAGTAACTAACACAGACGTTGTAGCAGAGCAGGCTGCTGCTGTGAAGAGTCTAAAAGTGAAGCCACCGAGGCCTCAGAGAGGAGCAGCATCAAACAGCTGCTGGGTATGATGTCAGTCCTGTGATATTTTGGCAAATAATGTGACTGCCTTCTACCCCTAGCCCAAGAATTTGCCTGAAGCTAAATTTAAAAGTAATGGACTGGGACTGGAGAGATGGCTCACCGATTAACAGCACTGACTGCTCTTGCAGAGGACCTGGGTTTTGTTCCCAGCACCCACATGGCAGCTAAGAACCATCTTTAAGCTGGGCATGGTGGCACACGCCTTTAATCCTAGCAATTGGGAGTCAGAGGCAGGCAGATCTCAGAGTTCAAGGCTGGCCTGGTCTACAGAGTGAGTTCCAGGCTAGCTGGGGTTATAGGGAGACCCAGTCGCAAAAAAAAAAAAAAAAAAAAAGAACAGACTAATTTCTTTGGCAGAGGAAAATTCAAGATCTGTGACATGATTATTGTTAATATCTCTTATACAGATCTACATTTAAAAAGAGCAAAAGAAGCAGAAAGAAATACAAAATGTACAGTTTAAAGAGAAAAAGAGGGGGCTGGAGAGATGGCTTAGTGGTTAAGAGTGCTGACTGCTCTTGCAGAGGACTCGGACTCGATTCCCAGCACCCACATGGAAGCTAAGGACTGTGTTTGACTCCAGTTCCAGGCGAATCTCACAAAGAAAGAGAGAGAGAGAGAGAGAGAGAGAGAGAGAGAGAGAGAGCTCTGGGAAGCTTAATGTTCCATGCAAGAAGTAAGCTGGAAGAGAGGTTGCAGCTGTTACAGAGAACAGTGGCCTTCTGCTCTGGACTGAGGCACTGGGAGGGGTGTCCCCAAGGCAAGACCTGCCCTGCTGAGCTTCAAGCCTGGGAAAGTAAAAGCCTAAGGAGGTTTCTGTTGTTAGAAAATAACATAAAAAAGCTGTAGCTGTAGCTGTGCATGGTGGTGCACACCTTTAATCCCAGTGCATGAATCTGTGAAGGTGAAGTGATGGTTGCAGTGCAGACCTGAGACATCCAGTGCATGAAGCTGTGAAAGTGAAGTGATGATTGCAGTGGAGACCTGAGACATGCGGTGCATGAAGCTGTAAAAGTGAAGTGATGGTTGCAGTAGAGACCTGAGACATCCAGTGCATGAAGCTGTAAAAGTGCAGTGATGGTTGCAGCACAGACCTGAGGCATCCAGTGCATGAAGCTGTAAAAGTGAAGTGATGGTTGCAGTAGAGACCTGAAACATCCAGTGCATGAATCTGTGAAAGTGAAGTGATGATTGCAGTGGAGACCTGAAACATCCAGTGCATGAATCTGTGAAAGTGCAGTGATGGTTGCAGTTGAGACCCAAGACATCCAGTGCGTGAATCTGTGAAAGTGAAGTGATGGTTGCAGTGCAGACCTGAGACATCCAGTGCATGAATCTGCAAAAGTGAAGTGATAATTGCAGTGCAGACCTGAGACATCCAGTGCATGAATCTGCAAAAGTGCAGTGATGGTTGCAGCACAGACCTGAGACATCCAGTGCATGAAGCTGTAAAAGTGCAGTGATGGTTGCACTGGAGACCCAAGACATCCAGTGCATGAATCTGTGAAAGTGAAGTGATGGTTGCAGTGGAGACCTGAGACATCCAGTGCATGAATCTGTGAAAGTGAAGTGATGGTTGCAGTGGAGACCTGAGACATCCAGTGCATGAATCTGTGAAAGTGAAGTGATGGCATGGTGGATGGGGCTAGAGCAGCAAGCAAGGTCAACATGCTCACTATGAGCAAGGATGCAGAGAGAGGGCAACTGTAGACACGAGGTTTGTTAAACTCACTAAGCCTGCCCCTAGTGACATACTTCCTCTAGCAGGCACACCTTCTAAGACCTCCTAAAACTAGTGGCTACCACTGAGACAATTGTCTGGAATACTTACAGCCTATGGGGACACACATTTTCAAACCACCACATTCCACTCCCTGGCCCTCCAAGGCTCTGAACAATATAAAATACAAAATGCATTTAGTCCAACGTAAAAGTCCCCATAGTCTTACAGTTTCAATGCCATTCAAAAGTCTAAGTCTAAAGTCTCTTCTGGGACTCAGACCAACTCCTCCTAACTGTAAGCTCCTGTAAAATCAAAAATCAAATTACAAACTCCCAATGACAGTGGATGGCTCAGCTCTTCCTCCAGCTTTGCTTGCAACATACATCTTTCCTTAGAGCTACCACTCCCTGTATGCAGCTCTCCTTGGCAAATATCTCACAGGTCTGGCATCTCAAATGTCTTCTTGGGGTCTCCACGCCAACCAGGCCTTCACATTCACACCTTCACACAAAGACCTCTCAAGGCCTTCTTTATTCAGGGAAGCCCCTCTGCACTCGCCTTGCCTCCTCTGTGGCTCTCTGAAACCATGGAGGAAGAACTGATGACCCCTTACTTCTTGCATCCTTCGATGCCTCTAAACTAGCACCACGTGAAAAATTCGCCAAATCTGGCTACAAGTTCAGGAATGATCTCTCTCCTACTTTAAAACACATTTTGCCATGGTCTTGCCACTGGAATTGTAGGAATAGAAACTTTAATATTAGTTACCACACGCAAATTCTTCAAAGTTTGTAGGATTAGCTGGGTGTGGTCTGTTCCCTGAAGGTGATGATCTGTTGTTTAGCTTTGATAAGCTTCGAGGCCTTCTCCTTAATCACTTTAATACTCCTTATCAAAAGGAACCTCTCCATACACATTTTGGCCTTTTTGGCCACACCTTAATCTTCGCTAGTGCAGTTTTTTCAGCTCCAAACTGTAACATTCTGCATTTCTTATCTTTTCGCCACCATCTGGCTCTTCTTCACTGTAGATCTGACAAAATATTCACCAATTAAAAGACAAGCCACCATTTCTACACTAGGCAGTTTTGAAATATCTCTACACAAAGACATCTAGTTCCATTGCTTTTCAACTTAGCCTATCAGGCAAGCATTTGGGCTGTGGTAAAACTGCTGCTCAGACCTCTTTTATCAAAATATCCTGCATTATGCCTAAGTCTTTATTTTTCCTCTGGAACTACATTTTTGGCAGCCATGCTTTCTTCCAGGCCTCACTAGAATGGCCCTTTAAGCCTCTGCTTACAATAGTCAACAGCTTTTCTAGCCCAAAGTTCCAAAGTCTGTCCACAATTCATCCAAACATCCACATGGTCAGGTTCTTCACAGCCAACAGCCCACTCTTCTGGTACCAAATAACTATATTAGTTCAACTTTCTGTGGCTGTGATAAAACAACACATGACCAAAGAACTATAAAAAGGAAGAGTTTATTTGCAGCTTACAATTTGACGGTTTCAAGGAATTAGATCCATTGTAGCGCGGAGGCATGGCATTGGAGCTGGAGCAGTATGCTGAGGGTCACATCTCGCAATGACCACAGGAAGCAGGGAGAGGGCAACTGGAGACCAAGAGGCTTGTTAAACTCACTAAACCTGCCCCCGCGGACCATAACTTCGCTCCATATGTGGGCCACACAGCAAACAACTTCTAAAAGGAGACCCTCAAAAACAGTCCACCAACTAGAGACAAGTGTCTGAATCCTTAAAGCCTATGGGGGACACTCAAACCACCACAACATATTTCTAACATAAAATAACATAGAATATAGATTCTTATCCAATAGGGGAGAATGCGGAAACAGTGAGGAAACACTGGACCAAAACAAGAACAAAGTCCAGGAGGGAAAAATATCAAATCCTGTAGGTTCATTTAGATGCTTAGGACTTTTGTTTCAAAGGGCTTAGATGGCTTTTCCCCTCCTGCTGTGGTGCTTGTAACATGGACCTCTCTCTTGGACTGGNGCCATGCTTTCTTCCAGGCTTCTACTAGAATGGCCCTTTAAGCCTCTGCTTACAATAGTCAACAGCTTTTCTAGCCCAAAGTTCCAAAAGTCTGTCCACAATTTCTCCAAACATCCACATGGTCAGGTTCCTTACAGCCAACAGCCCACTCTCTCTGGTACCAAATAACTATATTAGTCACTTTTCTGTTGGCTGTGATAAAACACCATGACCAAAGGAACTTATAAAAGGAAGAGTTTATTTGAGCTTACAATGACGTTCCAGGGAATTAGAGTCCATTGTGCGGGACATGGCCTGGAGCTGGAGCAGCATGCGAGGGTCACATCTCGCAATGAGCACAGGAAGCAGGAGAGAGGGCAACTGGAGACCATGAGGCTTGTTTAAACTCACTAAGCCTGCCCCCGTAGGAACATACTTCCTCCATGTGGCCACACTTCTAAGAACCCCAAAAACAGTGCCACCAACTGAGACAATGTCTGAATCTTAAAGCCTATGGGGGACCAACTCAAACCACCACAACATATTTCTAACATAAAATAACATAGAATATAGATTCTTATCCAATAGGGGAGAATGCGGAAACAGTGAGGAAACACGTGGACACAAACAAGAACAAAGTCCAGGAGGGGAAAATATCAAATCCTGTAGGTTCATTTAGATGCTTAGGACTTTACTTTCAAAGGGCTTAGATGGCTTTTCCCCTCCTGCTGTGGTGCTTGTAACATGGACCTCTCTCTTGGACTGGTTCTGCTCTGTATGTGCAGTTCTCCTTGACGGATGTCTCAGGTCTCCACTGCAACCATCACTTCACTTTCACAGATTCATGCACTAGATGTCTCAGGTCTCCACGGCAACCATCCACTTTTCACTTTCACAGATTCATGACCTGGATGTCAGGTCTCAACGGCACCTCAGGCTTCACTTTCACAGATTCATGCACTGGATGTCTCAGGTCTCCACTGCAACCATCACTGCACTTTCACAGATTCATGCACTGGATGTCTCAGGTCTCCACTGCAACCATCACTGCACTTTCACAGATTCATGCACTGGATGTCTCAGGTCTCCACTGCAACCATCACTTCACTTTCACAGATTCATGCACTGATGTCTCAGGTCTGCACTGCAACCATCACTTCACCTTCATAACTTCTGCCCTGGAGTCTCAGGTCTGCAATGCAAACCATCAATTCCTTTACAGATTCATGCACTGTATGGTCTCAGGTCTGCACTGCATCTCCCGCCACAATGGACTCTGATACCCTGGAACCGTCAATCGTAAGCTCAAATAAACTCTTCCTTTTATAAGTTCCTTTGGTCATGGTGTTTTATCACAGCCACAGAAAAGTGACTAATACATATGTACTTTGTCTTTTTTATTTAACAGAGGAGTACAGTTAAAAGATTACTTTAATCTTAAATCTGAGTGTAATATCCTGATATATCCACAGGAGTCAGGAAAATGGAAAGGAATCATGGAGGTTTAGGGGAAGAAGAAAAGTGAGAGAGGGGGACAGTCTGAGACAGATGTTTTTAGGTGGGAAATGGTTAAAATGGGGATACAGCTAGGAGTGGAATAAGGGAAGCTATAGAAGGAGAGGAAGAGGAAAAAGATAGTGCTTAAGTGGTGTGAGAAAAAAAAATTCAAAAGCCTATTGAAAAGTACTTGTAAAATCATGTGTGCATGTGCACGCACGTGTACAGCTGAAGTAAATATAACAAAAGTCACAGGCAAGGGAAGCCTCCCTTTGAGCTGCTGGTCAGGGTAGCCCAAGAGACTCCCAAATAACATAGGCTATTGTTGTGGCCTTTCAGGACTTGAAGGTAAGACCCTATTATCAAAGACACAACATACCTTGGACACAGGCCTTGAAGCAATTGAGCTGGAGCTGAAATGGAAGCCTCCTCCCTGAAGATACTATGCAAGCTACCAAAGGAAGAAATTCGATCAACGGTCCTACCCAGCAGTAAAGCCTATGAACCACAACAGTAACCAGGGAAGCAAATGATCTCTATTGGTGCAGCGGTGAGACTTTTGTCAACAGGTGGCTAACTGGACTGAAGGTCCATTCAATGGGAGGGAACTCATGTGTGGTGCTATAAACACATGGCATAGACCATAGAGAAAAACATACTTTCATCACATCCCTAGACCAAAGTAATAGTCTAATAAACTACTACAGTCTAAATTATGTATCCTTCTATTTATAAATAATTGTACCACTCACCAGTCACCAAAGGAACTTCTTGCAACAGAGACTATTATAAAGTTCCACAACTGATCAAATGCAGAGAATACATCTCTATGAAGTGCCCAGCCCTGAGTGAGAAATCCATGATGCAACCTCTACACCTAAGGCTCAGGGAATATCAGAGACAAAGGGCTGGGGAGAATGTAGGAAACAAAGGCAGCAGACACTGGCTTGGACAGAGGAGCCTCAGTGTTGAACTCTCCACAGCATGGTAGTCTAGCAAGATCTGAATATATTAACAAAACCATTTGATGCACCAAGGTAGTGAGAGGAATGTCATGGGGTCCCACCTCAGGATGAAGAGCTGTAGGCAATCAATGGTGCTGAGAGAGGGGACCAGCTCCCTGAGAAGTTACCTAACTCCAAGTGGGTATCCCTAAACAGGGATGAACAAGAGCAACAACAAATGAACTCAGCGAATTTTGCATGTCTATAAATGTAAGCATATGTATGTAACACTAATGATGAAAGAAGGGGATGGGAAATTGAGAGAGTGGGGGGACATGATAGGAGTTGGAGGCGACTGAGAGGGTGGAAATGGCATGAAGAGTACATTCATGCATGATGTTCAGAAAAAAACTTTAAAAATTAATTTAAAAAAAGAAATAAAAACTACTCCCTAAGTCTTAAAAGAGATTTTGGACTTTTGAACAATGTTGAGATTGTGAAAGACTATGAAGACTTTCAAAGTTAAACTCACTGCATTTTGTATTATGAGATGAGCCTATGGTGGCCAGGGACCAGAATGTGGGGCTTTGTGTGAGAAAGTCTCCTTAATTATTAGTGATATTGAACACTTCTTAAGATGTTTCTCGGGGTTGGAGAGATAACCTAGTGGTTAAGAGCACCAACTGTTCTTGCAGAGGAGCTGGGTTCGATCCCCAGCTCCCACATGGTGGCTAAGAACCGTCTGTAACTCCAATTCCAGGAGAACTACAGTTCCAGGGGAATCCAAGACCCTCTTCTGACCTCCGCAGCATTGTAGGACACGGGTGCACAAACCTATATGCAGACAGTACATTCATACACATACAAAAATTAATTAACTAATTAATTAATTAAAAAAATGTTTCTCAGCCATCTCTGATTCCTCACTGGTGAAGTCTCTGTTCAGCTCTTTGCTCCATCTATTGAGTGGGTCATTTGTTTTCTTTCTCTTTTGTTTTTTGAGTAGTTTATATATTCTGGAAATCAATGCTTTGTCAGATGTATCTGTGGTGAAGGTTTCCTCCCACTCTGTGGGATTTCTCTTCACTTCCTTGATTGTTTCTTTTGATGTACAGAAGCTTT
>VZQC01011869.1:1020722-1062357 GCA_009823505.1 Rhizomys pruinosus
TTTTTTTATTTCATTTATTTCTGTATGTGTATGAACGTACTGTCTGCATGCAGGTCTGTGCACCCGTGTCGTGCAATGCCGCGGAGGTCAGAAGAAGGTCTCGGATTCCCCTGGAGCTGGAGTTCTCCTGGAATTGGAGTCTCAGACGGTTCTCGGCCGCCATGTGGGTGCTGGGGATCGAACCTGGGTCTTCTGTAAGAGCAGTCGGCGCTCTTAACCGCTAGGCCATCTCTCCAGCCCAGAAGCAGACTTTTCTAATGAATACATAAGTTTAGTTTAGAGGCTGCTTTGTCTGATAATATTTATATACATTGAATTCCTTAATTTGTCCTTTTATGTTTACCTGTTCTTGGCACAGTATTTCCTGGAAACTCAACTCATCTGTTATTTTAGTATGAGTCTCAGATGAGTCTCAGATCCTCCACGTAAAGCTTCATCTGTATCTTCCCTACATTTCTAGTCTCCATCCACTCAACTATGACAAAGAAGCTGGCATTTGAATAACCACAGAAAATAGCCATATTTCAGCAGATACAGATATGTTGAGGTGGAGGGTTGGGGCGGGGTGCTCTGTTGACTAAAAGTCTGTATAAAGAAGTCTTGGTCTCCAGGGTAGGGGATGGGCGAGGTGGTAGAGCTCTGAGGCTGCTGGGCCCGGTGGGAGGCACTTGGGTCAGCTGAGGCCCAAGTGAATTTGAACAGACTCCCTTTTCCTCTTCTGCTCTAGCTGCCAGGTAAGTAGCCTTGCTCCACCTCACATTTCTGTCCGGTTTTGCTTTGCCACAGGGCTAAAAGCACTTCTGCAATCTACCACAGGCTGAGCCTCTGAAGCTTGGAGCCAAAATCCATCTTTCTTGTTTTAAACTGATTGTCTTCTATGTTTTGTTAGTGACAGAAGGCAGAGTGCTATAGACTGTCCTAAATTCTGGGGTCTTTCTCTTGCATTGTTTTCTAGATGCTTTGTCAATTATGATTTTTACTATTGTGAGAGTTTTGTATAAGGTGTGAGGTTTAGGTCAAGGTGTTTATAGTTTTGTTTTTTGTTTTCTCATAACCTGTTGTCCACTAACTTTGTTAAGTTTATCTTTAGCCTGCAAACTTTCATTAGTTTTTGTTGATTCCAGTGCTTTTTCTACATTGCATTATTATCTCCAAATAAGATTTTTATCTCCAATATATACATATATTAACGTTTTTTTCCATATAGCATTAACCAAGGACTGTTATTAAATTATGGCAATGAGACTATGGAAAGTTGTTACCCTGATGCTAAAGGACTCTCATCTGAGTTCCTCCATTAAATATATTTTTGTAGTTTTTCTATATACCACAGTAAAGAAGCTCCCTCTTTATTCCTTTTTTTTTGGGGGGGGCCTCGATCAGAAGGACTTGGGCCCCCCACGAGCGGCACCGGGGAGTGGGTCTTCCGTACGCCACATTTCCTGCACCACGACGCAGCGGGGATTCGGCGCTGGGCTCTCCCTCTCCCTCTTTATTCCTAACGTGCAGAAGGAACTTTTATTTATTCCTTCTCCATATTCCTAAGATACTGAAGAGGAAAGAGGCTCAGGTCCCTCTGCTAGTGGGTTTGTTATTTTAAATAAGTGTTATGCTAAACTTTCTGTCAGCTGAGATAATTGTTACTTTGTCTATAAATATTTTAATGTGTCAAAATACACTTATACATTTTTCTGCTGTGAAATTATCCTTCATTAGGGAAGCAAACCCTGTTTGACCTGATGTTCTCTGTTCATGAAATTGGATTTAGCTAATAATAGTTCCTTTAAGATTTTCACCTCTGTCATTGTAAGTGAAGTAAGTCTATAATTTTCTTACATTTCTTATAACTTGGAAATCATGATTTCATTAGCTTCATAACATAAAAATGAGCAACTTAGGTCTTTTTTATTTACCAGAAACATTCAAATAAAGGAATTGTTCTCCTTTGAAAACAGTAAACTGGGGCTGGAGAGATAGCTCAGTGGTTAAGAGCACTGACTCTTCTTGCAGAGGATCAAGGTTTAATTCCCAGGCCCTACATGGTGGCTAACCTTCTGTAACTCCAGTTCCAGGGGATCCAATGCCCTCCTCTGACCTCCATGGCCATTGCATAACATGGGTGCACTTACATACATGCAGACAATACACTCATAGACATAAAATTAAAATAGTAAATAAAATATTTTTTTAAAAACAGTGAAAACATCTAGGTTTGATATATTTTGTTATAATTTTATTTCACACTTATTGATCTCTTTGATCTCTTTCACACTTATTGATCTCTTTGATCTTTTTCACACTTATTGATCTTTTTCCTCCTTTCTTCCTCTTCCTTTCTTTTTTGGTGAAACTACTTTCTGCACAGACCTTCCTTGAACTCAGTCTATTATTCCACATGACAGACCATAGTAAGGCTGAGCTGTTAGGACTCCATGGGAATTAGAGAGAGCATAAGTTCTAGAGCTGTCATTTCAGGCTTCTGGGGGCATCCAGAGGTTGACATTGCCTCACACATTTCCAAAGGCCTGCAAGGCCCAGCTGGCCCCCAGCTGTAAAAGCACATCGCTGACCAGGAGGGAATAAATGTTTGTTTTTATAGACTTGTTCTCCGTGTGCCTGTAACATAAGGCAGTGCTTCTCAGCTTCTTGTTACTATAACAGAGAAGAAGATTGTTTCAGAAGATTCCATCTCATGGGCATTTGGCCCTGTTGCTTTGGCCCATGATGTGTCAGCCCACATGTCACGGAAGGCAGCACAGAGCAAATCTACTGACTTCGTGGCCAGGATGCAGAAGAGGAAAAGAGACTTGTTCTCACAGTCCCCACTTCAAGGATGTGCCCAGGATGGTGGGAAGAAGGCCGGTTGGCGGCAGTCTGAAGTTTTCACTGGCCCCTGGCAGCGCTCAGCTGGAAACCAAGCCTGCGACACAGGACGGAGCCTTTGGGGATCGCTGCGGGTCAGGCTGCAGGACGCAGTGGGTTCAGCATTCATTTCTCTACTTGCTGCTGCTTTCAAACGCCTTCTTGTGTTCTGCAGCTCCTTGTCCTGGCTAGTTTAATATTTACCTTCTCCTGGTTTACTTCTCATGGATTAACTATTGCTGGAAATCAATAACAGTCCTTCGGATTCTAAAATGTTTCTTGGCCTTCATTCATTTTTGCCTGGTTAGTGGCTCCAACCAAGGGAAGGAATCGATACATCTATGACCACTTTGGGTTCCTAATCATACGCTTGTCAGTCCCTGTCTCCAACCTCCCACACAGCAGAGTACAAAAAATAAGTATAAAAAATTGTTTTGTTAAAAAATATTTCTTTGTATGTAAACATCATATATAAATTATACTTTGCTCCACATCAAAAAATCTTCATGTTTTTCTAACAAGGTAACTGCATATTACAGCTATATGCCAGCCTGTATGGAAGTTTGTTGTTTATTTATCTTTATTTTTCATCTGAAGTCAGCTGTTTCTCCCTGTCATTCTCATCACCAAAAAGCTGTGCATAATTTGTGTGATTAATGAGCATATTCATTTAGTTTGTTTATTTCACACTAAACACAGCTGAAAGCTATTGTTAAAACTATGGTTAAGTGAACTTCAGTTGGACATCTAACACATGGTAAAATTCTCTTGACTGAATATTAGCTTATACATAGAAAGGGACATGATCAGAAAACGCCTATAAACTTCCCAGAAGATAAAGATACAGACCTTGTCTTTTTTTTTTTCTGCCCTTTGCCCTCCTAAGAAGAGTTTCCTTGAATAGATATTAAGAAAGAAATTAATCTGAGATAAAAAATGTCATCCATTTATTCAAATTTTTAAATATTTATTCTTTAATCGATAGTCTTTAAAATACTCAACCTTGCTGATAATAATTAACTCACAATCTTACTAAGTATTTATTACCCTAACTGTGTTAGGGGCTAGAAAATCAGCTGAATGAGTCAAGGTGCTTTTCTCCAAGGACCTAAAGAGAGTCTCAGGAATAAAAAAGTAAACTTGAGGGGCTGGAGAGATGGCCTAGCGGCTAAGAGCACCAACTGCTCTTGCAGAGGACCCGGGTTCGATCCCCAGCACCCACATGGCGGCTAAGAACTGTCTTTGACTCCAGTTTCAGGGGAATCCGACACCCTCCTCTGATCCCCACGGCTTTGCACGACACAGGTGCACAGACCTACATGCAGACAGTACATTCATACCCATACAAAAATAAATTTTAAAAAAATTTTTAAAAAAAGTAAACTTGATATTGTGCTGAGTCTAAAATAGAATGAAGTGGGCTGGGGAGATGGCTCCAGGTGAGGAACGCCAGCTGCTCTTGCAGATGACCTAGATTCCCAGCACCACATGGCAGCTAACAATAGTCCCGGGGGCCTGACACCCACTCCTGACCTCCATGGACATTGCACAACATGGGTGCAATTCTATCTGTGCAGGCAATGCACTCATACACATGAAATAAAAGTAAATAAAATTTAAAATAGAATGAAGTGATAGAGCCTTCAAAACTTACTTTATGGAAACCATGGATTCAAGCTAATAAGAACTGGGAAATTATACGTTAAAATTTGCTGTCAGGCATGGGAGAGAGAGAGAAAGAGAGAGAGAAAAATATGGTCCCTCGACAGGCACTGGATCTGCTACATGTTGCTCCTAAACTTTGAAGCCTCCAGACCTGTGAGAGATGAATCTCTATGGTTATACTGAACCAGGACAGGAAGGGCAAACTTAAGGAAGACCAGGAAGAAAATGGAGCCCTTTTTCCCAGAGTCTGATTGAAGTCTGCCTGATGAGAGTCATAATTAACAAAATGGTAACCTACCATTTCAAATTGTAATATTAAATTAGCAACAAAGCATGAGCAAGGCCTGAGCACACACATCTCAGTGTCACTGCAAGGCCTGAGCACACACATCTCAGTGTCACTGCAAGGCCTGAGCACACACATCTCAGTGTCACTGCAAGGCCTGAGCACACACATCTCAGTGTCACTGCGAGGCCTGAGCACACACATCTCAGTGTCACTGCGAGACCTGAACACACATCTCAGTGTCACTGCGAGGCCTGAGCACACATCTCAGTGTCACTGTGAGGCCTGAGCACACATCTCAGTGTCACTGCGAGGCCTGAGCACACATCTCAGTGTCACTGCAAGGCCTGAGCACACATCTCAGTGACATTGCAAGGCCTGAACACACACATCTCAGTGTCACTGCAAGGCCTGAGCACACACATCTCAGTGTCGCTGCAAGGCCTGAGCACACACATCTCAGTGTCGCTGCAAGGCCTGAGCACACACATCTCAGTGTCACTGCAAGGCCTGAGCACACATCTCAGTGTCACTGCAAGGCCTGAGCACACACATCTCAGTGTCGCTGCAAGGCCTGAGCACACACATCTCAATGTCACTGCAAGGCCTGAGCACACACATCTCAGTGTCACTGCAAGGCCTGAGCACACACATCTCAGTGTCACTTATCTCTTTTCCCAGATGTAAGCCTGACACCTTCTGTGAATCTCATAAGCAAGACTGTTAGGTCAGGGCCAGGGACAAAAAGCCAAGATGCTATATACCTGAAGGACTCTCCCTTCTTTTCCAGTCTGGAGCTTGCATTTGCCCTCAAAAACCACCGGATAGAGTTCCAAATTCCCATGAGACCTCCAGATCTGAGACCCATCTTCAGGCCCCTGGCCAGATTCCAATATGTCATTATCCCTCCTCCCCTGACCTCTAAAAGGCCCTTCCCCCATCCTGGTCATGTGCTTTCTTATGGCCCTCCACCCCAAAGGGCCGTGGATTTGCCCAAGAAAGAGCGTGTTTCCAGGAATAACTGCCTTTGTTTACTTTTAATTCGGACTGATTTGGCCTTTATCTCAGCGTTGGATACCTCTTAAAGTCTATCAATTTCACTGTGAGACTAGGACACAAACACCACCTGTTGCCACATTGGGAAAGTTGCTGGATCATGCAGCAGTCACGTCATAATCAGAAAATTACTGCCAAATAATTGTAAAATTTGTAAAATACAAAGTATATAAAGTAGATACTAAACACAGACACTTCAATATTTTGTTGAAGCTATTGGCTGTACAATTAAACATTTTCAAAAGGTGTAATTTATTTAAAATTGTCTCATTTTGGTAAAATTTATTTGAAGTTTTAAAGCTAAATATTAAATTTAATATGCTATGTAAATATATATTTTAAAAATACTATCAATTTCATCTATAGTAAGAGACCTGTCTAACTCCTGGTGACTAAGGTTTTATCTTATCAGCTGTTATCCTGCCCAGGGGATCTCAGCAATCACCCTATGATCTCATTTACAAAAGAAAGAAAGAAAGAAAGAAAGAAAGAAAGAAAGAAAGAAAGAAAGAAAGAAAGAAAGAAAGAGAAAGAAAGAAAAAGAAAAAAAGGAAGGGCTGGTTCTCAGAAAGTTTTTGAACAATGTAACTTCAGAAGTTACCAAAATATTATACATTTGCTGTTGCTGAGATTTGGGGGTCTCTTAAGAAGCCACACCCATACTCCAAGTGTTCTGTGCTTTCCTTGAGCACCTCTTTTTCTCTTTTATTTTTTTTTATTTTGCACCTCTTTTTCTCTTAACAGCCTGTTTATATCAATGTGTTTTAAAAAATCTCTTCTTGAGCTGACAAGCTGGCACAGAGGGTGGAGGCGTTTGCTGTTCAGCCTGACAACCTGAGTTCAACCCCTGGTACCCACATCAGAGAAGGAAAGAAGACTCCTGAAAATTGTCCTCTGACCTCCACATATATGCTGTGGTACAAACACACACACATACACACACACACACACACATGCACAATGTAATTTTAAATTATTTAAGTCTCTTTTTGGGCCAGGAGTGGTGATGTATGCCTTTAATCCCAACAAAGGGGGCATCTGTATGAGTTCAATGCCAACGTGGTCTATATAGCTAGTTCCAGACCAGCTAAGGCTATGTGGTAAGACCCTGTTTCAGAAACAAGCAAACAGAAATAACAACAAAACCCCCACAGAATCTCTTCTTACTAAAATCCAGCTGTGTCGTACTGGCACAACCTGACATTCCTTTGCAGTGCAGTCCTGACTTCATGTGTGGTATCTCTGTGCCATGTAGGCCTCCACTGACCCCTCTCCTCCTGGGCTGCTAACAAGGCCATCTGATCTACAGTATTCTGATCTACAGTATTCTGACCTGCAGTATTCTGATCTACAGTATTCTGATCTACAGTATTCTGACCTACAGTATTCTGATCTACAGTATTCTGACCTACAGTATTCTGATCTACAGTATTCTGATTTACAGTATTCTGACCTACAGTATTCTGGGTTTTGAATTCTGAACTGACAAAGGCAGTGTGCATGAAAGCAGAAAAACTATCAGAAGATCTTGCTGAAAGCTTTTAAACACATCAAACCCAAGTTGAAGGAATTTCAAGCAGGGTTTCCATCTGGCCATCCTGAGAATTCTTCTGGGGGAGGGACACCTGAGCCTTTGCTCTGTTCACACTCAGTTGTGTGATATGGGATAGCAACGTGTTTCACACAAAGCTCACCAATTTAAATGTTAATTAAATGTTATTTATCTCTAAAAACATATTCCACATTTAGACTGGTATTTGCTCCCAAGGGGCACCATGACTTAGCCAACTTGACACATAAAAGCGTCATACCCAGTTCATTTTTAGGACCTCTGTCTCATACCTGAGGTACTGACAAGTTTCACAACATTTTGAAATTGTCTCAAATTGACCTTCTGTCTAAGGAAGAAATTACATTCTTCTAAAATGCAGGTCTGCTGTATACCCAGCATTCACCTGTCTATCCTGTCATTTTGCTATTGTTGACTGCTCTTATCAAATATTTGCAAAATGTGTTAACATTTAGATTTCCTTTTATAAAGTGTTCATTGTTCCATTCATTAAAGTGTGCAATCTAATGTCTTTGTTCATTTTATTAATGTGACAATAGAGAAATTTTGATACATATATAATAAGATGAGTTAAACTTCTTACCATATGAATAAAAAGAGCATTTATGTACTCTTTTTCTTTTTTCAGAGTTGTGTTTATGCATGTGAATTGCTTTTTAACTAGAATGCATTGGAGGGAGCAGGGTGTTTCTATTTGAAGTAGAAGTGAGCATTATAAAAACAAGGGAATGAAGGGGAGAAGCAGATGAATTGAGAAATAGTTCCAGAGATATGTCAGATGATAAAAGAAATAATAAAAAAAGTCACAAAATCAATGAGGCAGCTTTGCACTCTCTGGAAATTCTATTAGCTTTCGAGACAGTCTATCAGTCATTTTGGGGCATCACAATCTCGAAAATCCACAATATTCTGGAGACTTCTAAGACTGGCTACAGCTTTGAAACAAAGAGAATCCTCAAATTGTTCAGATAAAATGGAGCCACTGATGAGTAGTTCTCATTGATAAGCGGAAGGTTTAGTCTAAGGTATGTGCTTTTGTTAACACATTGGCTCAAGTACCATATTCTTACCCAACAAGTTATGATCTTGTAAAATTACCATAAAATCATTTCGATGACCCATCCCTTACCCATCTCTCAGTCTATAAGCACTCTACAATTCACTTCATTACTTTGTGGCTGAATCACCAGTATCAGGAAAGCGTCGAGAAAAAATGATCTCGTGTGAGAAAGAGACGGAAATCCTGGCCAGTCACGAGCTAATTTTGTTCAGATTTTTACTAGTCTATTATTTGTCTTTTAACTGATATACTAAAACATAAAACAGTACATAATTATGAGGAACCTTTAATGTTCAACACGTATATTTCATGTTTAAATAAATATATCGATTTCTTCAAACACCTACCATACCTTTGTGATGAAAACTTTCAAAATCATTTCTTTTTTTTTATGTTCAGTACATAACTGTTCTCTCCAGTTGCCCTACTATGCAACTCTTCTCTAGCACTCCCTGTTCTAAGTGTAACTCAGCACTTGTTGGTCAGCCTTACTCCACCCCTCCCTCTGTCCTCTCCAGGCTCTGGTAACTGCCACTGTGCTCTCTACGGTTATGAAATCAGCTGCTTAGATTCCCTCTGTAAGGTCACGTGCTCCTTGCCACTCTGTCCCTGACTTCTTTCATTTAACGTAATGATTTCCAGTTTCATCATTCTTCTTTTCTGTGTGTGTGCTTTTGTATTTTTGAGAGAGGGTCTCCCTTTAGTCCCAGCTGGCCTGGAGCTTGCTCTGTAGATCAGGCCGGCTTTGGACTCACAGAGATCCGCCTGCCTCTGCCTCCCCAGTGCCGGAATTAAAGGTGTGCGCCACCACGCCCAGCTCATCATTCTTCTTAAAGGTCAAATAGCATTTCCTAGTGGGTATGTTCTACAGTTTCTTTTTTTTTTTTTAATTTTTTTTAAATTTTATTTATTTCTGTATGTGTATGAATGTACTGTCTGCATGCAAGTCTGTGCACCCGTGTCGTGCAATGCCGCGGAGGTCAGAGGAGGGTGTCGGATTCCCCTGGAACTGGAATTGGAGTTTCAGATGGTTCTCCGCCACCATGTGGGCACTGAGGATTGAACATGGGTCCTCTGCAAGAGCAGTCAGCGCTCTTAACCGCTAGGCCATCTCTCCAGCCCGGTATGCCTCTTTTAAGGCAAACTAATCAACATTAATATTATGTTCCTCGTGATCT
Source organism: Rhizomys pruinosus (assembly GCA_009823505.1). Classification (NCBI taxonomy): domain Eukaryota; kingdom Metazoa; phylum Chordata; class Mammalia; order Rodentia; family Spalacidae; genus Rhizomys; species Rhizomys pruinosus. The sequence goes on from VZQC01011869.1 coordinate 1,030,400, forward strand.
GAAAACTGTGCTCTTTTATTGTGAATCTCTTAACAGATTCTAGAATTAAGCTACCATTTATTTTCAGACTTAGGCAGTTTTGGTATATAGGTAGAGGGTATGCTTGCACAAAATCAAAAGAATGAAGGAAAAAGAAAACTAGTTTGTCACGACATTGTATCTAGCCACAATATTTATCTTANCTCTCTCTCTCTCTCTCTCTCTCTCTCTCTCTCTCTCTCTCTCTCTCTCTCTCTCTCTTTCTATTGCTCTCGCATACTGGAAGGAAGAGTTTATTGGTGCTCATGGTTCCACATGGTCCATAATGGTGGCAGAAGTGGCCATAGCAGAAATCTGAGCTATCACACTCCAAGCAGTATCTGGCAAGGCCTAAGAACTCTCAAAACCTACACCTGCTTCCTCCAGCAAGGCCTTAAAACCTCCCAAAACAGCACCACTAAGTAGAGACAAAATGTCCAAATACTGGGAGCCTATGTGTGGGAGCGGCTAATCCCGAGTAGGAAGAGGCCGTGTGGGTGCTGAAAAGCAAACCCAAGTCCTCTGAGAGAAGAGCCAGGGTTCTTAACCTCTGAGCCATCTCTCTAGCCCCTGTTGTCCCTTCTTATAAAAGGTTCACACTATCAGCATGACTTGTTAAAGCTGATGTCACTTTGATCTTCGCTAAGGCAGCGTTGGTCAGGTTTCTCCCAGTTCCTTCCTCCGTTCCATCCTTTGGCAGGAAGTCACTATGTGCATCTCAAACTTAAGATGTGGGAAGTTATATGCTCTTTAAAGAGGTGTGCTGGCTGGGTGTGGTGCCACATGCCTTTAATCCTAGCACTTGGGAGGCAGAGACAGGTGGATCTCTACGAGTTCAAGGCCATCCTGGTCTACAGAGTGAGTTCCAGGACAGCCAGAGCTACAGGGAGATCCTATCTCAAAAAGACCAAAAAAAAAAAAGGTGTGCTACTTTTTAAATGTGCTCACTACCCTCTACCAATGCTCTAACCCTGCTGTGCCTAGATAAAGGGAAAACTGTATCTTTCCTGGGAGTTAGTCAGTTGGGAATAAATGGCAGTCATGTGCTATGATCTAGGAGAGCAGGCCTGTCCCCTGGTACCAGGTGCCAATGCAGAGGAACTAATGTTCTCACAGGCAGCACCACTACCAGCAGGTGTCCTACATCTTCAGATGGGCATCACCCTCTCTGCTGAAGACCTCCTTTCTGCCTCACTACAACACTCTGGCCCTATGCTAGCTATGTCCTTTCCTTCTCTAAATTCAGTCCAGACCTTGGCATTCTGGTACAAACTAGACTCTGGTGTTCACTACCAATCCAGCCTTACCTGAAGCCCAGGGTATTTTAGACCCAAGCAGTTGATCACTCTTACCCATTTGCCCTGTTTGAAGATCCCACCCTCCAGACCTAAGATCTCTAAGTTAGGTGTTCCATCTTTCTACTGTCAGATCATAGACTCTCTCTTCCAGACTGTAGGATTCTTTCTCAAATCAGGACTGTTATCAGGGGCTGGAAAGCTCACTCAACAGTTAAGAGCACTTGCTGCTCCTGTAGAGGACCCACATTCTGTTCCCAGTGCCCACATTAGGTACTTGACAACCACCTGCAATTCCAGCTCTGGGGGGTTGATGACCTCCTGGACACTGCATTCATATGTGCACACACACACACACACACGCACACACACACACACATGCATAATCAAAAAATTAAATAAATCTTTTTTTAGAAGATAGCCGAGGTGTGGTGGTGCACGCCTTTAATCCTAGCACTTGGGAGGCAGAGGCAGGTGGATCTTTGTGAGTTCAAGGCCAGCCTGGTCTACAGAGTGAGTTCCAGGACAGCTGGGGCTACAGAGAGACCCTGTCTTGAAAAGACCAAAAAAAAAAAAAAAAAAAAAAAAGATAGTTAGCCAAAGGTGCTGATGTCTACCCCTCACCTTCCTTGGTGCCTGACTCTATAACGCCATGCCTACTCCTTTCTTTCTTTTTTTTTTTTGTCTTTTCGAGACAGGGTCTCCCTGTAGCCCCAGCTGTCCTGGAACTCACTCTATACACCAGGCTGCCCTTGAACTCACAAAGATCCGCCAAAAAAGGCATGTGCCACCACACCCGGCTCATGGCTTACTCTTACCTGCAAGATTCCACCATCTCTTCTTATAACAAAGCTTCATTATCTCTCTGCCTCTTACCAAATCCTTTGTTGACAGGCTGTGTCCAGTGTGTAGTCATCAGCTGACTAGAGACTTTCTTTTGGCATGGTTTTGTGTCTGAGTGGTCTTCTCTGGTAAAATTACCCCATTTCATTGTCAAAATTGCTTCTGGTTGATATAATTTTGAGTAAGGTTTTGTTTCTCTTTTTTCTTGCTTTTTAAATTTCCCACCTTAAAATGTGATTTAAAAGGTGAGCAAAAAAAAAAAGCATTGGTACTGTCATGCTATTATGCAACAGGATTTTGTAAACACTAGAAAATAGAGTGACCAAAACAATGGACTTTTAATACAAAGCTACTCATGTACCACTAGTGTCTCAGGGTAGAAGCCTTCACTGTAACTGTGACTGTAAGCTACTCAGCTACAGAGACCACATCTTGGACAGTTTGCCCACCAGGTCCTGTGTAGAATGAGGACATGCTGTATTTGTTAGAAGAAATAGTGAAGATCTCAAGATACATGGACGTTTCAGAGACTGACTGCCCACTCAGTCTCATTTTGTGAAAAATGCTGATGTATTCGCTGCACTTGGCCCTCAGAGCTTGACTTCCTCAGTAAACAGAGCAGGCAGGTGGCTTCTGGAAGCTTGTGTAGCTCCCAACTACACGCCCAGCCTGCTGCCATCTCAGGTGTATTGAAAGCTCTTTAATCTTCAGTGTCTGATTATCAAAGAGCATTCCAGGCTCTGTCCTTGATAGTTGGGTGTGCCTGTCCAATCCACATACTTTCCAAAAAAATAAGTAAATAAACTTGGCCTTGAATTCACAGAGATCCACCTGCCTCTGCCTCCCAAGTGCTAAGATTAAAGGCACCTGTCTAATATTTGCCTTGATGTTATTTTGTTTCTTAACATGTCATTTGTAGTTTCCAGTCACCCTTTCGTGAGCCTCATAGTTACATTGTGGGAGAGCTTTCCTTAACCTAATACATCCTGTTTTCTTACCCACAAACCTCCTTACCCTCCTTTTACAACTTTTAGACTCTGGCTATGTACAGAGCTGCACAGTCCCAAATGCCAAAGATTCTTAAATGCCTCCTTCCTCTTTTATAATTAGCCAGTGGGGTTTAAATTGTGCCAATGTAAAAACAGACCCGTTGACCAGTAGAACAAAATTGAAGATCCAAACTTGAGCACATACAATTTCAGCCACCTCATATTTGACAAAGGGACAAAAAATACCTCAATGGAGAAAGGATAGCATCTTCAGCAAATGGTGCTGGCAAAACTGGATCACCATTTGTGGATGAACAAAATTAAACCCCTACCACTAACCCTGTACACAAATCAACTACAAGTGGACCAAAGATCTCAATGTAAAACCTGAAACCCTGAAGGTGAAGAAAAAGTTGGTAGCAATCTACAAGACATAAGTGTAGGAAAAGACTTTCTAAACCAGACAGCAGCTGCACAGGAAATAAGGTCAACAGTTGCCAAATGCGACCTCATCAAACTCAAAAGCTTCTGTAGAGTGAAAGAAACAATCAAGGAAGTGAAGAGAAACCCCACAGAGTGGGAGGAATTCTTCACTAGTGATTCATCTGACAGCATTAACGTCAAGAATATATAGACTACTCAAAAAACAAAGAAGAAGACAAATGACCTACTCAAAATATGGAGTAAAGAGCTGAATAGAGACTTCACCAGTGAGGAAGGAATGATGGCTGAGAAACATCTTAAAAAGTGTTCAACATTATTAATAATTAAGGAAATTCAAATCAAAACCACTCAGATATCATCTCACTCCAATACGACTGGCTAAGATCAAGAACACAAAAGACACCAAAAGCTAGAGAGGGTATGGGGAAAGGGGAACACTCATCCACTGCTGGTGGGAATGTGAACTTGTACAACCATTATGGAAAGCAGTGTGGAGAACCCTTAAAAGACTCAGAATGAGCCTATCACCTGACCCAGCCATATCGCTCCTGGGTATATATCCACAAGACTCATCCTACTACCCATTTGCCCTGTTTGAAGATCCCACCCTCCAGACCTAAGATCTCTAAGTTAGGTGTTCCATCTTTCTACTGTCAGATCATAGACTCTCTCTTCCAGACTGTAGGATTCTTTCTCAAATCAGGACTATTATCAGGGGCTGGAAAGCTCACTCAACAGTTAAGAGAACTTGCCGCTCCGGTTAGAAGGACCACATTCTTTTCCCAGTGCCCACATTAGGTACTCAGACAAACACCTGCAATTCCAGCGAGGGGGGTTGATGAACTCCCCCCCTGGACACTCACTCATGGGCACACACACCCCAACAAGTTATGAATCTTGTAAAATTACCTAAAATCATTTCGATGACCCATCCCTTACCCATCTCTCAGTCTATAAGCACTCTACAATTCACTTCATTACTTTGTGGCTGAATCACCAGTATCAGGAAAGCGTCGAGAAAAAATGATCTCGTGTGAGAAAGAGACGGAAATCCTGGCCAGTCACGAGCTAATTTTGTTCAGATTTTTACTATCATATTATTTGTCTTACTGATAATAACCTAACACATAAAACAGTACATAATTATGAGGAACCTTTCAATGTTCAACACGTATATTTCATGTTTAAAAGTATATCGAGTTTTTCGATGCCACCACCTACCCATATTTGTGAGATACAGGCTTTCAAAAACTCTTTCTTTTTTTTTCTGTCCAGTACACTAACTTTCTCTCCCGTTGCCCTCCCTATGGCAACTCATTCGCTAGCCACTCCCTGTTCTCAATGTACTCAGCCACTTGTTGGTCAGCCTTACCGCACCCCCTCCCTCCGTCCTCTCCAGGCTCTGGTAACTGCCACTGTGCTCTCTACGGTTATGAAATCAGCTGCTTAGATTCCCTCTGTAAGGTCACGTGCTCCTTGCCACTCTGTCCCTGACTTCTTTCAATTTAACGTAATGATTTCCAGTTTTCATCATTCTTCTTTTCTGTGTGTGTGCTTTTGTAGATTTTGAGAGAGGGTCTCCTTTAGTCCAGCTGGCCTGGAGCTCGCTCTGTAGATCAGGCCGGCTTTGGACTCACAGAGATCGCCTGCCTTCTGCCCCAGTGCCGGAATTTAAGCGTGTGCGCACCATCGCCAGCTCATCATGTCTTCCTAAGTGGTCAATAGCATTTCCTAGTGTGGTATGTTTAAAGTTTCTCTTTTTTTTTTTTAAATTTTTTTTTTAATTTTATTTATTTCTGTATGTGATGAATGTACTGTCTGCATGCAAGTCTGTGCACCGTGTCGTGCAATGCCCGCGGAGGTCAGAGGAGGGTGTCAGATTCCCTGGAACTGGAGTTCTCCTGGAATTGGAGTTTCAGACGGTTCTTGGCCCCATCTGGCCGCCATGTGGGTGCTGGGATCGAACCCGGGTCCTCTGGCAAGAGCGGTCGGCGCTCTCAACCGCATAGGCCATCCTCTCCAGCCCCCGTTCTACAGTTTCTTTACCATTTGTCAGTTCATGGGAGCAGGTTATTTCCAACTCTTATCTATGATGAAAAGTGAGAAATAAACATGGGAATGCACTGTCCCCTTCAACATACTAGTTTCACCTTCTGTGAATATGTGCCCAGTGATGTAATTGCTGGATTTTACCTCTCTCTCTCAATCTCTCTCTCTCTCTCTCTCTCTCTCTCTCTCTCTCTCTCTCTCTCTTCTATTGCTCTCGCATACTGGAAGAAGAGTTTATTGGTGCTCATGGTTCCACATGGTCCATAATGGTGGCAGAAGTGGCCATAGCAGAAATCTGAGCTATCACACTCCAAGCAGTATCTGGCAAGGCCTAAGAACCCAAACCTACACCTGCTTCCTCCAGCAAGGCCTTAAAACCTCCCAAAACAGCACCACTAACGTAGACAAAATGTCCAAATACTGGGAGCCTATGTGTGGGAGCGGCTAATCCCGAGTAGGAAGAGGCCGTGTGGGTGCTGAAAAGCAAACCCAAGTCCTCTGAGAGAAGAGCCAGGGTTCTTAACCTCTAGGCCATCTCTCTAGCCCCTGTTGTCCTTCTTATAAAAGGTTCACACTATCAGCATGACTTGTTAAAGCTGATGTCACTTTGATCTTCGCTAAGGCAGCGTTGGTCAGGTTTCTCCCAGTTCCTTCCTCCGTTCCATCCTTTGGCAGGAAGTCACTATGTGCATCTCAAACTTAAGATGTGGGTAGTTATATGCTCTTTAAAGAGGTGTGCTGGCTGGGTGTGGTGCCACATGCCTTTAATCCTAGCACTTGGGAGGCGAGACAGGTGATCTCTACGAGTTCAAGGCCATCCTGGTCTACAGAGTGAGTTCCAGGACAGCCAGAGCTACAGGGGATCCTACTCTCAAAAAGACCAAAAAAAAAAAAGGGTGTGCTACTTTTTAAATGTGCTCACTACCCTCTACCAATGCTCTAACCCTGCTGTGCCTAGATAAAGGGAAAACTGTATCTTTCCTGGGAGTTAGTCAGTTGGGAATAAATGGCAGTCATGTGCTATGATCTAGGAGAGCAGGCCTGTCCCCTGGTACCAGGTGCCAATGCAGAGGAACTAATGTTCTCACAGGCAGCACCACTACCAGCAGGTGTCCTACATCTTCAGATGGGCATCACCCTCTCTGCTGAAGACCTCCTTTCTGCCTCACTACAACACTCTGGCCCTATGCTAGCTATGTCCTTTCCTTCTCTAAATTCAGTCCAGACCTTGGCATTCTGGTACAAACTAGACTCTGGTGTTCACTACCAATCCAGCCTTACCTGAAGCCCAGGGTATTTTAGACCCAAGCAGTTGATCACTCTTACCCATTTGCCCTGTTTGAAGATCCCACCCTCCAGACCTAAGATCTCTAAGTTAGGTGTTCCATCTTTCTACTGTCAGATCATAGACTCTCTCTTCCAGACTGTAGGATTCTTTCTCAAATCAGGACTTTATCAGGGGCTGGAAAGCTCACTCAACAGTTAAGAGCAACTGCTCGCTCCTGTAGAAGGACCCAATCTCTGTTCCCAGTGCCCACATTAGGTACTCGACAACACACCTGCAATTCCAGCTCTGGGGGGTTGATGACCTGCGCGACACCGCAATTCATATGTGCACCCACACCAATCACACACACAACACACCACACGCGCGCGACACACAACACACCACACACACACACATGCATAATAAAAAAAATTAAATAAATCTTTTTTAGAAGAATAGCCGAGGTGTGGTGGTGCACGCCTTTAATCTAGCACTTGGGAGGCAGAGGCAGGTGGATCTTTGTGAGTTCAAGGGCAGCCTGGTGCACAGAGTGAGTTCCAGGACAGCTGGGGCTACAGAGAGACCCTGTCTTGAAAAGACCAAAAAAAAAAAAAAAAAAAAAAAAAGATAGTTAGCCAAAGGTCTGATGTCTACCACCTCACCTTCCTTGGTGCCTGACTCTATAACGCCATGCCTACTCTTTCTTTCTTTTTTTTTTTTTTTTTTTGTCTTTTCCGAGACAGGGTCTCCCTGTAGCCCCAGCTGTCCTGGAACTCACTCTAACAATGGCTGCCCTTTAACTCACAAAAAAAAAAAAGGCATGTGCCACCACACCGGCTCTTCCATGGCTTTGATCTCTACCTGCAAGATTCCACCATCTCTTCTTATATAACAAAGCTTCATTATCTCTCTGCCTCTTACCAATCCTTTGTTGACAGGCTGTGTCCAGTGTGTAGTCATCAGTCCTGAACTGAGACTTTCTTTTGGCATTGGTTTTGTGTTCTGAGTGGTCTTCTCCTGGTAAATATTACCCATTTCTATCTGCAAAATTGCTTCTGGTTGATATAATTTTGAAGTAAGGTTTTGTTTCTCTTTTTCTTTTTTTTTTTTTTTTTTTTTTTTTTTTTTTTTAAAGCAAAAAAAAAAAAAGCATTGGTACTGTCATGCTATTATGCAACAGGATTTTGTAAACCACTAGAAAATAGAGTGACCAAAACAATGGACTTTTAATACAAAGCTACTCATGTACCACTAGTGTCTCAGGGTAGAAGCCTTCACTGTAATCTGTGACTGTAAGCTACTCAGCTACAGAGACCACATCTTGGACAGTTTGCCCACCAGGTCCTAGTGTAGATGAGGACATGCTGTATTTGTTAGAAGAAATAGTGAAGATCTCAAGATACATGGACGTTTCAGAGACTGACTGCCCACTCAGTCTTCATTTTGTGAAAAATGCTGAATGTATTCGCTGCACTTGGCCCTCAGAGCTTGACTTCCTCAGTAAACAGAGCAGGCAGGTGGCTTCTGGAAGCTCGTGTAGCTCCCAACTACACGCCCAGCCTGCTGCCATCTCAGGTGTATTGAAAGCTCTTTAATCTTCAGTGTCTGATTATCAAAGAGCATTCCAGGCTCTGTCCTTGATAGTTGGGTGTGCCTGTCCAATCCCCATACTTTCCAAAAAAATAAGTAAATAAACTGTGGCCGTTGATTCACAGAGATCCACCTGCCTCTGCCTCCCAAGTGCTAAGATTAAAGGCACCTGTTATATTTGCCTTGATGTTATTTTGTTTCTTAACATGTCATTTGTAGTTTCCAGTCACCCTTTTGTGAGCCTCATAGTTACATTGTGGGAGAGCTTTCCTTAACCTAATACATCCTGTTTTCTTACCCACAAACCTCCTTACCCTCCTTTTACAACTTTTAGACTCTGGCTATGTACAGAGCTGCACAGTCCCAAATGCCAAAAGATTCTTAAATGCCTCCTTCCTCTTTTATAATTAGCCAGTGGGGTTTAAATTGTGCCAATGTAAAAACAGACCCGTTGACCAGTGAGAACAAAATTGAAGATCCAAACTTGAGCACATACAATTTCAGCCACCATATATTTTGACAAGGGACAAAAAAAAAAAAAAAAAAAAAAAAACCCTCAGTGGAGGAAGGATAGCATCTTCAGCAAATGATGCTGGTCAAAATTGATACCATTTGTAGAAGAACAAAATTAACCCCCTACTCTCACCTCTGTACAAAAATAAACTCCAAGTGGATCAAAGATCTCAGTGTGAAACCAGAACCTGAAGGTGATAGAAGAAAAAGTTGGCAGCAACCTAAAGACATAGGCATAGAAAAAGACTTTCTAAATCAGACAGCAGCTGCACAGAAAGTTAAGGTTCAACAGTTGACAAATGGGACCTCATCAAACTCAAAAGCTCTCTGTACAGCAAAAGAAACAATCAAGAAGTGAGAGAAAAACCCACAGAGTGTGGAGGAACTTCCACCAATGATTCATCTGACAGAGCATTAATGTCAAGAATATATAGAACTACCAAAAAACAAAGAAGAAAACAAATGACCTACTCAGATGGAGTAAAGATCTGAAAAAGAGACTTCACCATGAGGAATTAAAGATGGCTGAGAAACATCTAAAAAGTGTCAACATCAATTATAATTATAAGGAAATAACATATAAAACCACTTTAAGATATTCATCACTACCCAAACTACTAGTAAGATCAAGAAAACAAAAGACCAAATGCTGGAGAGGTTGTAGGGAAAGGGGAACACTCATCCTTGCTGGTGTAAATTGTACAACCATTATGGTAAAGCATGGGAGAACCCTTTAAAGACTAAAATGAGCCTACCACCTGACCCAGTCATACCACTCCTGGGTATATACCCAAAAGACTCATCCTAGCCGCAAAGATACATGCACATCCATGTTTATTGCAGCTCTCTTCACATAGTGAGGAGATGGAACCAACCCAAATGCCCCCCAACAGACAAGTGGGTGACAAAAAAATGTGGCATGTCTACACAGTGGAGTACTATTCAGCGGTAAAGAAAGATGACATAGGGGCTGGAAAGATGGCCTAGCGGTTAAGAGCACCAACTGCTCTTGCAGAGGACAACAGGATTCATCCCGCAGAACCACATGGTGGCTGAGAAACTTCTTTAACTCAGTTCCTCTTCTAACCTCCGTGGCTTTGCACAAATACCAGTGCACCAAACCTACATGCAGACAGACATTCAGTTACACACAAAAAAAATAATAAGAAAAGAAAAGAAAGAAAAGAGAAGAGAATGAGAATGAGTAAGATGAAAGAGAGAAAGAAAAAGAAAGAAAAGAAAGAAAAGAAAAGAAAAGAAAAGAAAAGAAAGAAAGAAAAGATGACATCATCGAACTTTGCAGTAAATGGATGGAGCTCGAAGCCATTATGCTAAGTGAAGTAACACAGTCCAGTAAAAACAACAGTGAATGTTTCCCTCATTTGATGGATGCTAACACCAAATCCCCAGATAAAAACCAACAACACTAACAGTTTTGTTTTGTTTATCTGAAGCAACTATGTTGTTAAATATAAATCTGCTCAACGGCTCTAGCATACCTCCACCACACTTATCTAGACTACGTAAAATCCTACTGTAAATAAGAGAGGAAAATGTGATCATATCACAGTTAAATGTTAGGCATATCTTATAGGAATTATTAGTTCCATTTAGTTTGTATCATAACAGAATGGCCTGAATTCATATGTAAAAAAATAACATATCTTAAATATAACAGAAAAATAGACATAATAGAAATTTCCCATACTGATCCTCTGCGCACACCAGAAGGAACAGGTATCAAGCATCTGTCACTATGTGGATAAAAAGGGGAGAGGCTAACATCGTAACAACATAAAGCGTTGCTCCTTCTTGGTGAACCTGTGCCTTTCATGAATATCAGAAGTAAATGTTTGCATTTGTCAAGATGTAATTGAACCGTCCCAGGAAACTGGATCTTAAAACCGAACCCTGTACAAAGGCTGACCAACTGATTAGAACTTCAGTGACTGTGGACTCAGTCTGAAATGGTGTGTTCCCCATGATACAGATTCTAACTTAACTATTTATCTTGGCCATGTTTTGGTCCTTAATAGCCATTCCCTGTCCACTGTTGTGTCTGACTTAGCATTCTATGACTGATAGATACATTCTATGACTGACAGATACATTTTGGAATGTATTAACTTAGCACGAACAGACAGCTTTCCAGCATACCAAAAGGCCTAATCCCAGCAGATAGGATCTGAGGCCCAGAGCTGAGCTTTCTCTTTGCCATATCCAACCACTTACTGTGATTCTACAATGTATTCGAAACAAGTGATACTAATATAGATGGCTTTCCTGCTTTCGTTGTAACCTATATTAAAATTTTCGAATGAGGAGGCTAGAGAGAAATGCCTAGCGGTTAAGAGCGCAACTGCCTCTTGCAGAGGACCCAGGTTTGATCCCAGCACCCAACATGAGCTGCAAGAACCGTCTGTAACTCCAATTCAGGAGAACTCCAGTTATAGGGGAATCTGACACCTCTTCTGGACTCTGCAGGCCTTGCACTCACAGGTCAACCTACATGCAGGCAGTACATTCATACACATAAAAAATAAATAAAATTAAAAAAAATTGATGAAACTGCTTCCATGCTAGAACATGGAATTCTGGGTAAAGTGAACCTGTGTTCCCAGGCCATGGTCACTCATATTTGGCTCCAGAATAAACTATCTCCTGTCTCCTCTGAGATAAGATTTGTGCCTTTTCGTCAACGATGTTTTTAAGCCTATTAGTGGTCTCTCTTCACAACTCCAAACTTGCTTCTAACAGAAGTGTTGTTCTCTCCTACCACAAATATTTCTAGAATTAGGCTCAAATGGAACATATACATCATTTAGACAAATCAAAATGTAATAGCTTTCCAGAACAGCGTTGCACAAGTGTTTATTTAACTTACTTCAGTGCAGGATCAGTGCTGCAAAGAACAGCTTTATGGAGTTGTATTTCTTACTCTTTTTGAGAGAATTTTTCCATCTCAAAGAAATATTATTTGGAAGTCTTTGAAAAACAGTAAGCATGGGGGCTGGAGAGATGGCCTAGCGGTTAAGAGCACCAACTGCTCTTACAGAAGACCCGAGTTCGATCCCCAGCACCCACATGGCGGCTGAGAGCCGTCTGAAACTCCAATTCCAGGAGAACTCCAGTTCCAGGGGAATCCGAGACCCTCTTCTGACCTCCGCAGCATTGCACGGCACGGGTGCACAAACTTGCATGCAGGCAGCACATTCATACACATACAGAAATAAATAAAATTAATTAAAAAAAACAGTAAGCATATAAAACAAAGGAGATGAATCTGGGCACTCTCTTTGCAAGGTCATAATGTAAGTCCTCTGTGAAGGAGGATCTGGGACATGAAGAAGTAACATCTTGAAGTCAAGTGGCAGGAAGAATCAAGACAAGAGCACAGAGACAGGAGACACTCAAAGCACTCACATCCATGCCGCAAGAAGAAAAGCTTACAGTTAACAGTACAGTGCATGGGAAGCTAAGCAAACGTGATAAAAAAATTAAGTCAATGAGAACAGACTGATCCCATTTAAGAATTACATTTTTTTTCTCAAGAAATGATCAAAATAATCTGAAAAATTTGAACATTTAATTAAATAATTATTTTAATTACATTTAAAGTTCTTTTTTAAAATTTACACTTTCTAATTGTTCACAAACCAAAAGGAATAGCTGGTCACATTCTATCCACAGAAAAAGAGAACCATGCACACACACTCTGCTGGCCTTCCTGTCAGACAGCCAGGACCCCTGCCCAAGAACTGGTCCCATCCACCTTTAGGCTGGGTCCTCCTACCTCATTTGACCCAATTAAATGACCCCCAAGAGGCATGCTCAGAGGCCCATCTCCAAGTCTATTCTAGACTGTCAAATTTACAACACTAACCATCACAGCATCTATAGATTTTGAGCAAAACCAAATTTTATAACCTTGCAAATTATTTTTCATGGGCAATGAACAATAGAACAACATCCACAAATCTGTACAAATTTAGGAAATTTTATGCAAATATGCTTGTTCAAAAAGTCATTGAAATACACTGTCCAAGAATAAGATAAATCAAAATAATAATCATTAAATTTAGGAAAGTACATGATGTATCAATGAGTCCTTGCTGAAAATAAACTCTAACCCGGGAACTTAGATACTGTGTGATAAAGATTCTGCCCTTCAGGGGACGCTGGCTGTTCTTGTCCCTCTTGTTCTTCTTCAGTCAAATGATTAAATAATTTCTAAGTACCTCCCAGCACCACATGGCCCTAAGGACACTGCAGGAGGAAAAAAAAAGCTGTTTACTTCGCTCAAAAAGTCCTCCACTTTAACTGTTTCCCTTCTGCCCACCTCTCAGTAGAGAAGATAATTTGGGGGTCACATTCTTGACCCCAAGTTTAGTGAGAAGCACTTCTCAATTTGATGTCCGTTTGAAGTGTTAATATGTGCTATTACGTTCCAGCATTTTAAGAATACTCATTAAATTGTTTCATAGGACACTGTGCCAACACAATTATTATGCAAAAAGGCCTTTAGTTTCTTCTCTACAAAAGCAGAACTGCACAGAGTAAAATAATAGCTATTTTCATCACCAAGAAACTAACCAGTGATTTACTCCCACTTTAAAGATCACATTTGATGAACAGAATCATTTGGATTTTGTGCTTGGAAAAAAATGCAGATATTGTCATTAAGCCCATTTTTCATTGTTTCATATGCAAGATTTGAAATGTTTCTGTGTTCATTATACTTTAAAATAGTCCTTGGAACAAGTAAATAAGTGAGCCCATTTTTAGAAGCCACAGAAGATCTTCCTGTGCGGGGCTTGACTGCCCCACGCTGCAGCACAGCCGTACTCTCCACCTGGTCAAAGAAGAGCTGGAGTTTGAAGCCTGGGATATTTCAACTCAGTGTTTCCCTCTTAGGTTCCTAAGCTTAAGTTGCCATGAAGTAGAAACACCAGAATTATATATAATATTCTAACACTTGTATAAAATTAATGCTTTAGAAATAGCAGAGTTGGGTTTTTCTACATTTTATTTTTTATTTTATTTATTTATTTATTTATTTATATGTGTATGAGTGTACTGTCTGCATGTAGGTTGGTGCGCCCATGTCATACAATGCCTCGGAGGTCAGAAGAGGGTGTCAGATTCCCCTGGAACTGGAGTTGAGACGGTTCTTAGCCACCATGTGGGTGCAGGGAATCAAACCCAGGTCCTCTACAAGAGCAGTCAGTGCTCTAAACCACTGAGCCATCTCTCCAGCCCCAGCAGAGTTGTTTTTAAAGTTTAATTCAACTTCACAAATTCCTCTTCTTTTGAGACCAATTAGATTGCCCACATATTTTTGTGCCAAAAAACTAAGCATATGTTACAATGTGAAATATTACGCTGCTGTTGATGGCGATATTTAGAGAGAACTTGCAACAACATGTAATTTTGGGAGACTCATTAAATTAATTATGAGGCGGACCATCAAAGCTAAGGTTTGACCAGAGAAAAAGCTCTACTATGAACTGTCCATAAATGCATTTTCTGTGGGAATTTATCCTAACACAAGTAGTGCCTATATAAATAATCTATGGAAATTGGTTGTCTGGGTGTACAAGGAGGGCAGCTGGGAAGGGAAGCTGGGCACACAGCAGGAGTCAGGGCCGGGTCCACGCCACTGGGAGAGCCCACTCACAGTCCCACAGGTCAGCTTCCTACTGTTCCAGATGTTGGCAGGGAACAGAAAACTCCTGGGTCAGATAAAATAGGAGGACTCCGAAGCCAGGACAATTCCAAGTAGAGCAAGCAGTATTGGCCATGGTGTTTATCATAGCTCCCTTGAACCCCAAGTCCTATGTGTGCTACACAGGGGGTGCCAGATGGCACATGCATTGAATTTCATGAATTTCTGAGAAACACCTAATCTAGTGAACCCATACTTCTATAGTAAGCAGTAAGCAAACCTCTTCTGTGTCCTAGTGGGAGATGTCTCCTCCCCCAGGACACTGCTGTAAACAGCAAACTCAGCTAGATCAGGAAGGTGTGCAGTGCCTGCAGTTGAGACGAACGTGAACCTCCCCAGTTTCTCGGTATTTCCAAATCTCCAACTTGAATCAGCCTGTCTTACAGAAGACACCAGTGGCCTTTCATCAAGTCCAGAAGATGAAGATGGACACAGAGAAAACTGGGCAAGCTATGGGTGATGCAGGCCCAGCAACTATACAAAGCCACCCCAGCAAACAGCCAGCCCGTGCATCACTAACTCAAGAGTACAGAAAATGGAGGACTCCGCTCCATTCCTGCTTCGCAAAGCTCATGCAGGACATCCCTCCTGCAGAGCATCCCTCCTGCAGAGCATCCCTCCTGCAGAGCATCCCTCCTGCAGAGCATCCCTCCTGCAGAGCATCCCTCCTGCAGAGCATCCCTCCTGCAGAGCATCCCTCCTGCAGAGCATCCCTCCTGCAGAGCATCCCTCCACAGAACATCCCTCCTGCAGAACATCCCTCCTGCAGAACATCCCTCCTGCAGAGCATCCCTCCTGCAGAACATCCCTCCTGCAGAACATCCCTCCTGCAGAACATCCCTCATGCAGAACATCCCTCCTGCAGAGCATCCCTCCACAGAACATCCTCCTGCAGAACATCCCTCATGCAGAACATCCCTCCTGCAGAGCATCCCTCCACAGAACATCCCTCCTGCAGAACATCCCTCCTACAGAACATCCCTCCTGCAGAACATCCCTCCTGCAGAACATCCCTCCTGCAGAACATCCCTCCTGCAGAACATCCCTCCTGCAGAACATCCCTCCTGCAGAACATCCCTCCTGCAGAACATCCCTCATGCAGAACATCCCTCCTGCAGAGCATCCCTCCACAGAACATCCTCCTGCAGAACATCCCTCATGCAGAACATCCCTCCTGCAGAGCATCCCTCCACAGAACATCCCTCCTGCAGAACATCCCTCCTACAGAACATCCCTCCTGCAGAACATCCCTCCTACAGAACATCCCTCCTGCAGAACATCCCTCCTGCAGAACATCCCTCCTACAGAACATCCCTCCTGCAGAACATCCCTCCTGCAGAACATCCCTCCTGCAGAACATCCCTCCTGCAGAACATCCCTCCTGCAGAACATCCCTCCTGCAGAACATCCCTCCTACAGAACATCCCTCCTGCAGAACATCCCACCTGCAGAACATCCCTCCTGCAGAACATCCCTCCTGCAGAACATCCCTCCTGCAGAACATCCCTCCTGCAGAACATCCCTCCTACAGAACATCCCTCCTGCAGAACATCCCTCCTGCAGAACATCCCTCCTGCAGAACATCCCTCCTGCAGAACATCCCTCCTGCAGAACATCCCTCCTGCAGAACATCCCTCCTGCAGAACATCCCTCCTGCAGAACATCCCTCCAGCAGAACATCCCTCCTGCAGAACATCCCTCCTGCAGAACATCCCTCATGCAGAACATCCCTCATGCAGAACATCCCTCCTGCAGAACATCCCTCCTGCAGAACATCCCTTATGCAGAACATCCCTCATGCAGAAAATCCCTCAGGCCCATCCCAGGACTTATGTAGGAAACAGAGCTCTCAAGATTCCAACTTCAGCGGAGAGAAGAATGCAATTCACCACAGACCGCAGGCATCTGGCCTCTGCCTTCCTGCCCTTCTGAGTTCAGTGAGCCTCACTTGTACTGGCACACTCCCTTTTCATATAGTAAATACTGAGAACTAAGGGGAGAGACAGAACCCACCAGCCAGGTCCCCAAGACCACTCCTGGTCAGTGATTTCTTAGAAGCCTCTCAGATCTCAGCAGTCACAACTCAGATTTCTCACAACAAAGCAAAATTCAGCAAAGGAAAGACAAAGTGTAGGGTAAAGTGTAGAGGAGACCCTACAGATACTTCTGAAAACAGTCCTGATGGGGTCCCACAGGACATGGTTTATGACCCAGGAATAAGTTAAAGCACACTCACTAGGCTCACTTATTAAGTTTCCACTTGGGGCCGGGCATGAGGACTTCCTCTGTTTAACACATGAAAACTCTAGACTCCTGGAAGGAAAGTGAATGTTTTATGGAAGCCATGTTGTTCACATAGTTTAGACACGGAGGAGAGCTCTCATCAGCTCTACCCATGATGGGAGCAAAATCCAAGTTCCCAGATGCCACCCAAAGGCCAGTCCTGCCAGCAGATCCTCCTAAGGACAGTGGCCACCTCTGCAACCATAGCCCTACCCCAACTTCTGCTTCATTCTCTTTACACAAATTGAGACATACTATGTGCCACTTATTTTAAAAATTATGAAAAGAGCCGGGAGTGGTGGCCCACTCCTTTAATCCTAGCACTTGGGAGGCAGAGGCAGGCGGATCTTTGAGAGTTCAAGGCCAGCCTGGTCTACAGAGTGAGTTCCAGGACAGCTGGGGCTACAGGGAGACCTCGTCTCAAAAAGACCAAAAAAAATAAATAAATAAATAAAATTATGAAAAGAAACCTTCCCACTTTCATTTTCCATGGAGAGGATTTTTTTCACTAAGCTCCCATTGTATCCCTTCTTCATCCCCCCATCCCCATGACCTTGAAGAGGAGGAGTCAGTTAACTGGTTGCTTTGTTTCAGAAAAACAAGTATGTGTACTTGGCTTAGACCATACTTGAAATTGTCCTGGCTCGAAAGCACTTATGTTTCTCTGATGTTCTAAGGGCTCTGACCCTTCAAGGTAAGTCTTTTCCATCTACTACCATCTAATCCTGAGGTTCAACATTAGCCAACCCATGTGGCAGGCTAAGATCTCATATCCCAGCAATAAAGGCAATTTTTGTACTTTTTTGTGTTATTTTGGCTCTAGATTGAAACATTCTCTTGTAGAGGAATGAGGGAGACTCCTGAAACTCACGGGCCATCCTCAAGGTTATATGAGGAGTAAATGATTGCTAGGGAGCTCCAGGATGCACAGAGAGCTCGGGATACCACCTCCTGTGAGTCCTCCCCTACTCTGGGTTTGGCTTTTCAGTGATGTAGCTATCTTTGAGTCACCCACCCATTTCCAGTAAATTCTTTGGGTCAAGAGGAACTTGGACAGAATAATTTCTTTGGTCTGTCATTGATCTTTGGTTGTCATTTCTTTGATATGTCACTTTCAGAGGTGAATAAAAATAAATTGACCCAGAAAATTCATACAATTAACTTAGAACCAAGAGGGGAAGAGCATTTCTGTACATTGGAGTCACCTTGGTGACCTCATAAAGAATAGGAACAACCTTTAGGAAAATGTCTAACACATTATTTATTAGAGTGGAATTATCTTTCTCTAGATCTTCAATGTTCTAAAATTTATTTTAGGTATATGTGTATGTACATATGTGAATGTCTGTGTGTATAGGTACACATGTATGTAGGAGTACACATATACATGTATACTTATGCATGTGGTGGCCAGAGGTCAACCTTGAGTGTTGTTTCTCAAGCACCATCCACCTGTTTATTGAGACATGTTCTCTCACAGCCTGGTTCACTGATTCGGCTAGACTGGCTAGCCAGGGAGCCCCAGGCATCTTCCTGTGTCCACATCCTCGGCACAGCAATTACCAATGTGTGACTCCAGACCTGGCTTTTTATGTGGTTTCTCAGGATCAAGTGCACATCCTCACGCTCCCCTGGCAAAGACTTTTCCAACTGGCCTATTCCCCAGCCCCAAATCTATTATTTTATAACTTTAAAATATCACTTCTATAATAACTAAGTGAAAAAAACATAATTCATGGATTAGCATACCATCCAAACATCTGTGTCTATACCAAAGTAACCTACCATAATAATTAGTACTGTTTAAATACCTATATATCTAATTGCTTGTGCTTCATTAGTAGGATTGAAAGGTTATTCCTGGACAAACTGTCAGCCCATGAAAGGAAACAGCCAGAATTGACCAGAGTCCAAGACAACAGCTCCAGAGAAAGTAGACTGTTTGCTTCTGGGCCCCTTTTTAAGCTAGGTAATCTGGAAGAGGGGGAATGGTATATTGTAGGGGCTGCAATTGGGTGAATGTTGAAACACAGCAATTTAGACTGGACAATTATTGATCAACTTGATTGTAATACAAGCCCCCTCCAGTTGGATGGTGGGAGCCTTGGCTGTGTGGGTTTGGGCATAGTTGCTTGCAAATTGGTTTTACGTGAGGATGCTTGTACTCATAACTTATTAACTTTATTGTTAAAATGAATAAAAAAGCAAACGCAGTTAAACTGACCATCCTCTTCAAGGTCATGGGGATGGGGGGATGAAGAAGGGATACAATGGGAGCTTAGTGAAAAAAATCCTCTCCATGGAAAATGAAAGTGGGAAGGTTTCTTTTTCTATTAATAATGAAAATAAAATGAAATAAGTGGGAAGGTTCTTTTATTATAATATATATATATATATTATATATATATATGAATGTATGCGCAAAAAGTTCTTGATGTCTTCAAAGTCAGAAACAAGTTAGTCATTGTGGTGGTTGATGAAGTTGGTCCCCCACTAAGACTGGTAAGAATTCAGACATTTGGTCTCCATGTTTGGTGGCACTGTTTTTGGAGGTCTTTAGAAGGTGTGGCTGTGCTAGAGGTAAAAAAAAGTAACGTTATTTGGGGAGGCTTAGTGGCGTTTTTAACAAGCCTTGCCAGGGTTCAGTTGCTCTCTCTCTGCTTCCTGTGAATCTTTGCGAGATGTGACCTTGGCTTTCTGCTCGTTAACTGCTCTCTATTCGTTCATAGATCCCGCATGCCTCCTGCCACAAATGGACTCTAATTCCCTGGAACCATCATCATAAAGCTCAAATAAACTCTTCTTTTTAATAAGTTTCCTTTGGTCATGGTATTTTATCACAGCACAGAAAGTGACTAATACAGTACTGGTACCCAGAGAGTGGGCTTGTTGGCTGTGAAGAACCTTGACCGATGTGGATTTTGGAGAAATGTGGAAGACTTTGGAAAACTTTGGAACTTTGGGCTAGGAAGGCTGTTGACTACTGTAAGAAGAGCTTATCAGGTCATTATAGTAGAAGCCTGGAAGAAGCATTGCTGCAAAAAATGTAGTCCAGAGGAAAATAAGACTTAGCAGCAACTGGATATTTTGATAAAGAGACTAGCAGCAGTTTTTCCCACAGCCCAAATGCTTGCCTTATGCTAGTTGGAAAAAGCAAATGGGACTGAATGTCTTTGGCGGAGGATATTTCAAGACAGCCTAGGGTGGAAATGGTGGCATGGCTTTTAAATGGTGAATAATTATAACAGAATAAGTGAAAAAGAGCAAATGGGGCAGAAAGGAAATGCAGAATGTTACAGTTTGGATTGAAAAAGTACAGGAGGAAGATTAAAGGTGGGGCCAAGGTTTGTGAAGGAGAGGCTTCCTTTCATAAGGAGACTAAGGTGATTAAGGAGAGGCCTGAGATTTACAAGTAAACAAAGAATCAGTACCTTCAGGGCAGACCACAACCAGCTAATCCTCTAACTTATAAGTCCAGGGCAGAGCAAAGTTGCAAATGTGGTTGCATAGGCCAGAAGTCCATCCCAAATCTTGCAAGTAAATCAGCAGTTTCTATTAGCGTGGTGCTGGCTTTAGAGGCATGAAGTTGGCAAGAGTGAAGGGGTCATAAGTTCTTTCTCCATGTTTTCAGAGAGCTGCCAAGGTCAGGCAGAATGCAGCAAGGGTGTCCCTCATAAAGAAGGCTCTGATAGGTCATTGCGTGAAACTGTGAATGTGAACCCTGGTTGACAGCAGAGACCCCCAAAAGACATTTGAGATCCAGACATGTGAGAATATTTGCCAAGGAAGCTGCATACAGGAGTGGTACCGGGAGCGGGCTTAAGAAAGAGATGTATGTTGCAAGCAAAGCTGGAAGAGCTGAGCCATCTAAGCCCTTTGGAAGTAAAGTCCCAGAAGTTGCATGTGGAGCTACTGGACTTGGCATTTGCCCTGCTGGTTTTCAGTCTTGTTTTGGTCCGGTATTTCCTCACTATGCCTCTATTCCTCCCTTTTGGAATGGAAATGTGTATTTGGTTCCACTGTACATTGGGAGTATGTAATTTCTCTTTTGATTTTACAGGAGCTTACAGTTTAGGAGATGGGCCTGAGTCTCAGAAGAGACTTTGGACTGTAGACTTTTGAATGGCATTGAAACTGGTAAAGAGTATGGGGACTTTTAAGGTTGGACTAAATGTATTTTGCATTTTATATGGTCAGGAGCCTATGGCAGCCAGGGAGTGGAATGTGGTGCTTTGAATGAGTGTCCCCCATTGGCTGTAAGTATTCAGACATTTGTCTCCAGTTGGTGGCACTGTTTTTTGGAGGTCTTAGAAGGTGTGGCCGTGCTAGAGGAAGTATGTTATTGGGGGCAGGCTTAGCGCATTTAACAAGCCTCGTGGTCTCCAGTTGCTCTGTCTCTGCTTCCTGTGCTCTTTGTGAGATGTGACCCTCGGCTTGCTGCTCCAGATCCAGCCGCCATGCCTCCTGTCACAATGGACTCTAATTCCCTAGAACCATCAATCATAAGCTCAAATAAACTCTTCCTTTTATAAGTTCCTTTGGTCATGGTATTTTATCACAGCAACAGAAAAGTGACTAATACAATCATTGTGTGTTGAAGTCACTTGAGAACTACCTTTGTATATAATACTTAAGATCAATTCAGTGTTAAGGTCCAAAAGAGGACAAAAATAAAAACAATAACATTGAAAATCCTTTGGAATCCGTTAAATCATAATCTCCATTATAGAAAAGCTCCAGTTGTTCTAAATGGAAAAGTCTAAATTATAAAGTTGTGCATAAATGTGAACCATATTCAGAAGTGTCAAAGATATTTTAGTATGATCATGAAAAACATGATTTTACAGCGTTTCCAGTAGTTTGTACATATTTAAAGTTGAAACAAAATTTAAAGCCTTCCTGCCAACTTTAGCTGGGTTTGAATTCCTTTTTAACCTTTCTTCAGAGAAAACCATTTGGATAAATGTATTCTCAACCACTGATTCACCATGGTGGTTCAACTTTCCAGAAAAAAACACTTCACTGACTGGTTTACTTAGTTTGCATTTGTTAGGTTCCTCTCAGTGTCAAAGCTAATAAAATTCTCTCTTTACAATGAACTTTTTTTGTTCAAAGCAGCCTTTTTTGTGAGCTCTCTAACAAACTGGTATTCATGTGAGACTATGTTTATAGTAAGTATTATTAGACATTGGAATCACCATAGGTATCAGCCAGAGCAAAGTTCCCCAGCCCCTAACTAGTTTTCTCATTTTTATGAGAGGGAAATAGATAACAGATATAGATGATATACAGATTGAGATGATAGATATAGAAAGAGATGATAGAAGATAGATAAATGGATAGATGGACGGATCCTCTCTCCTCCCTTCTAATCAGGTAGGCACACGGCACTACTCTTTTGCTAGTACTAAGAAGAGGAACAACTCTGCCTGTGACTGAGAATTTCAGGCACCTTCTTGACATCACATCTGTTCCACTCCTTCTCTAGTCCCTTTGCATTGGCACAAGGTGGAAGATGTTTGCTTGTTGGAAAGCAGGTCACTGAGCGGGAAGGTCATTAGGAATGGTTGGAATGCAGGTCACTGAGTGGGAAGGTCATGTAGGAATGGTTGGAATGCAGGTCACAGAGCGGGAAGGTCACGTAGGAATGGTTGGAATGCAGGTCACTGAGCGGGAAGGTCATTAGGAATGGTTGGAATGCAGGTCACTGAGCGGGAAGGTCATTAGGAATGGTTGGAATGCAGGGTCACTGAGCAGGAATGTCATTAGGAATGGTTGGAATGCAGGTCACTGAGCAGGAAGGTCATGTAGGAATGGTTGGAAAGCAGGTCACTGAGTGGGAAGGTCATTAGGAATGGTTGGAATGCAGGGTCACTGAGTGGGAAGGTCATTAGGAATGGGTGGAATGCAGGTCACTGAGCGGGAAGGTCATTAGGAATGGTTGGAATGCAGGTCACTGAGCGGGAAGGTCATTAGGAATGGTTGGAATGCAGGTCACTGAGCGGGAAGGTCATGTAGGAGTGGTTGGAATGCAGGTCACTGAGTGGGAAGGTCATTAGGGATCGGTGGAATGCAGGTCACTGAGCGGGAAGGTCATTAGGAATGGTTAGAATGCAGGTCACTGAGCAGGAAGGTCATGTAGGAGTGGTTGGAATGCAGGTCACTGAGTGGGAAGGTCATTAGGGATCGGTGGAATGCAGGTCACTGAGCGGGAAGGTCATTAGGAATGGTTGGAAAGCAGGTCACTGAGTGGGAAGGTCATTAGGAATGGTTGGAATGCAGGGTCACTGAGTGGGAAGGTCATTAGGAATGGTTGGAAAGCAGGTCACTGAGTGGGAAGGTCATTAGGAATGGTTGGAATGCAGGGTCACTGAGTGGGAAGGTCATTAGGAATGGTTGGAAAGCAGGTCACTGAGTGGGAAGGTCATTAGGAATGGTTGGAATGCAGGGTCACTGAGTGGGAAGGTCATTAGGAATGGTTGGAAAGCAGGTCACTGAGTGGGAAGGTCATTAGGAATGGTTGGAATGCAGGGTCACTGAGTGGGAAGGTCATTAGGAATGGTTGGAAAGCAGGTCACTGAGTGGGAAGGTCATTAGGAATGGTTGGAATGCAGGGTCACTGAGTGGGAAGGTCATTAGGAATGGTTGGAAAGCAGGTCACTGAGTGGGAAGGTCATTAGGAATGGTTGGAATGCAGGGTCACTGAGTGGGAAGGTCATTAGGAATGGTTGGAAAGCAGGTCACTGAGTGGGAAGGTCATTAGGAATGGTTGGAATGCAGGGTCACTGAGTGGGAAGGTCATTAGGAATGGTTGGAAAGCAGGTCACTGAGTGGGAAGGTCATTAGGAATGGTTGGAATGCAGGGTCACTGAGTGGGAAGGTCATTAGGAATGGTTGGAAAGCAGGTCACTGAGTGGGAAGGTCATTAGGAATGGTTGGAATGCAGGGTCACTGAGTGGGAAGGTCATTAGGAATGGGTGGAATGCAGGTCACTGAGCGGGAAGGTCATGTAGGAATGGTTGGAATGCAGGTCACTGAGCGGTAAGGTCATTAGGAATGGTTGGAATACAGGTCACTGAGCGGGAAGTTCATTAGGAATGGTTGGAATGCAGGTCACTGAACGGGAAGGTCATTAGGAATGGTTAGAATGCAGGTCACTGAGCAGGAAGGTCATGTAGGAATGGTTGGAATGCAGGTCACTGAGCAGGAAGGTCATGTAGGAATGGTTGGAAAGCAGGTCACTGAGTGGGAAGCTCATTAGGAATTGTTGGAATGCAGGGTCACTGAGTGGGAAGGTCATTAGGAATGGTTGGAATACAGGTCACTGAACGGGAAGGTCATGAGGAATGGTTGGATGCAGGTCACTGAGCGGGAAGGTCTTGTAGGAATGGTTGGAAAGCAGGTCACTGAGCGGGAAGGTCATGTAGGAATGGTGCGAATGCAGGGTCACTGAGCAGGAAGGTCATTAGGAATGGTTGGAATGCAGGTCACTGAGCGGGAAGGTCATTAGGAATGATTGGAATGCAGGGTCACTGAGCGGGAAGGTCATTAGGAATGGTTGGAATGCAGGTCACTGAGCGGGAAGGTCATGTAGGAATGGTTGGAAAGCAGGTCACTGAGTGGGAAGGTCATTAGGAATGGGTGGAATGCAGGTCACTGAGCGGGAAGGTCATTAGGAATGGGTGGAATGCAGGTCACTGAGCGGGAAGGTCGTTAGGAATGGGTGGAATGCAGGTCACTGAGCGGGAAGGTCATTAGGAATGGTTGGAGTGCAGGTCACTGAGCGGGAAGGTCATTAGCAATGGCCAGCAGGGACGTCTCTCCCACCTCTGCTCTTCCCTCTCTGCTGGCTTCAATCCACATACAGTGTTTTCCCATGCATGAAAGCCAGGGTCAGACACTCCTCTTAGAACATGCACTTGAGAAAAATGCAGAATTTCTTCATTCCTGGGCTGCACATTAAGCCCTGAAAGGCTGTTGTTCAGTGTTGTCTCACACCCATCTCTGAAAAACGCTTACTGCCCAGATGAATGGTGAAAGTTTTTGTTGAATGTCCACCAGAATCACTGAGGTGATCCTGTGTAAGCTTTGTGCCACAGGACCAAGGGTGGAACAACACAGCAAGCCCCAGGACAAGACAGGATCGGAATCCATCAGCACCAGGACTCCATTAACCAGGACAAGACAGGATCAGAATCCATCAGTACCAGGACTCCATTAACCAGGACAAGACAGGATCAGAATCCATCAACACCAGGACTCCATTAACCAGGACAAGACAGGATCAGAATCCATCAGCACCAGGACTCCATTAACCAGGACAAGACAGGATCAGAATCCATCAGCACCAGGACTCCATTAACCAGGACAAGACAGGATTAGAATCCATCAGCACCAGGACTCCGTTAACCAGGACATCGGGAGCAGGACAGCAAACATCACTCACTGAAGTTACGTGTTACCTGGGTAACCTTTGGGGCCACAGCAGAACTGGCCACCAGTCCCGCAGTGAAACCTCAGAAATCAAAACTCCATGCTCATGGTGCCCCTAAAAGCCCACTCTCATGGGACCCTGGGCAGAAAGGAGCCAAAGCTCAGGTTCCGCCCTGACCTCTGAGGCCATTGGGGCCAGAGGCCTTGTCCTACAGTGCTCCCCGTTCCCTCGGAAGCCAAGGGTCTAGTCCTAAGATTTTTCTCTGGCCCCAGGATAGCAGAAGACCTGTTGGCCTGGTGTTCTTAGCCGCCATGGGGGTGCTGGGAATCAAACCCGGGTCCTCTGCAAGAGCAGTCAGCGCTCTTTATTTGGTCCTTCATTACGTACTCAAGAACGGTGCCGTGCTCCCAGCCACTTTCATTAGTCAGCAAATATGAATTATCCAGGTCCATGCTGGAGGCACAGTGATGCCTTGCTGGGCATTTCAGGTGTATCTTCTCCATTATTAGTAACACTCATGAAGTGTTCACATCTTCATTTTATAGTTGAGGAAGCCCTTGAAAATCAAGCAAGTGGCCCAGTCTTTCAGCTAGTTACCAGTGTAGAAGGTAGGGGGCAGGGGATGGGGGGAGTGTGTCTCCAGAGCTGCACTCTTATTCAACCCTAATGATATGTGTTGTGTCTTCTCATAGAGTTTCATATTAGCAGAATGATTATGAGACCCCCCATTTCACGAGCTCCTGCTCCTGGCATCTCTCCCCAGCACCTTGTCCCTTAAGGCCCACCTAAGTTAGAACAGTCCACAGTGCACCCAAGACCTTGAGCTTCACTTTCTCCAGGCAAGATAAACAGTTACAGTATGGCCAATTTATTGGAAAAAATGTTTTAGTTTGGGACTAATAATTTATTTGAGTATAAGAATAATGAAGGGTTGTATAGAGTTCTTTTGATTGGTGGAGTAATGATTTGGGGACTGTGCTGGAAAATGAATTAAGAGCTGCCTACATGCCAGGTAGACACTCTACTACTGATCTGAGATGAAGAAAATTCATACCTTATGCACTGAAAACACTTGATAGACATCCACATGCAATATATGTTAGAAGCACAACTGTATTTTTTTTTGGAGGGAGGGGGGTCTTTTTGAGGCAGGGTCTTCCTGTAGCCCCACCTGGCCTGGAACTTATTCTGTAAACCGCGCTGGCTTGAACTCACAGAGATACACCTGCTTCTGCCTCCCAAGTGCTGGGATTAAAGGCATGAGCCACCACGCCCAGCACAACTGTATTTTTTAAAGTGATGCAAAGCCATACTATGTAAAAATCCCTACCAGGCCAAGTCAACTCCCCTTTCCCCATTTCCTCCCCACCCCACCCCCCACCACCACCTGCTTTGAGTTCAAAAGGGCAATCCTGCCCAGCTCCAAAGATGGAACTTGGTGAAGTCTTGAGAGCAGGTATGCACATTCCTGGAAGTGTCAGAAAATTCCCTCCTAAACCTAGATTGCTTCTCTCCATAAAAAGAGCCTTACTAAAACCGATCATTCAAAACTTCTTGCCATTCTTACGATCTCTAAAATTCTGCAATCTTCCATTCAGTTTGCAAAACATCTTCCATTTCACTTCTATAATTTGCGCATATGCACAAGCTTATCTGTATGTGCATGCACATGGAAGCCAAAGCTGTCCTTCCTCCTCAGGCACTGTCTACCTTGTTTTTTAAGATGGAGTCTCTCACTGTCCTGAAGTTCACCTGCTGGCTGGCCAGGGAGCCCCAGGGATCCATTATCTCCACCTCCCAGTATTGGGGCTGTAAGCCTGTGCTACTACAACAGGCTTTTCTTTTCTAATGTCAGTTTAGGCGCTTGAACTTGGTCCTCATGCTTCCAAAGCAAGCCCTTCAGCAACCCAGCCATCTCTCTAGAACATATTGTTTTGAATTAAAAAAAAAAAAAACAGAAAAATGAAAGTATTCGTGACCTTCTGGAGGAGTTTTGGGTTTTCCCTGCAAATGTGCCTGCTTGATGACAAATGTGCTCATTTTCATAATCAGAAATAATTACATTTCAAACATCACACAAATATGTTATTTTTTACCATCAATAAAATTTCTCTAAATTTTGTGTCTCCTTGGTACATAGGCTTGGGTTCCACTTGTTTTGTGAAGAGGAATTTGAGGCTCAGAACCCCTCTCCCCCCCAGAAGGAGTTAGCATTCTGCTGGGGGAACAATCCAAACAGGATGATGACCACAGAGTAATAAATTCCCCTCAGCTGCAGAACAGAGACTCGGAGCTATGGATGCACGGAAGCACCAGATCAGGTGGGAATGGGAAAGTCTTAAAGACAAACTTAAGACAAAGCTGAATCTGGAAAAGTGAATGAGTTTTCCCTGGGAAATAGATGAGGAGGATGGATATTCAGTAACAACCTGGTGAGGCAGCCTTGGGGCTGTGGCTGGACTCTGGACAGCAGTGTCCCTGCACAGGTGAAGCTGTGGGGCCACAAGGCAGAGAAGTCAGGATGTTAAGCAACAACACAGGAACAGGGCTTGACTCCCCAGGCAAGGAAGTCAGCACAGATTTCTCAGCAGGTGAAAATAATAGGAGATAACAGGTGCTGGAAAGCAAACTGGAAAGAGCTGGATATATTTCCCAGCTTTTTATTATTAGTCCCCCAGACCTTCACAGGCATTTTCAATTGTCAGCCCCTTGAATCTTAATACCACAAATACTTTTTTATCTTTTTACATAAAGATTACTTTTCAACCCCAAAGCACTATTTTACCCCCTTAGGGGAGAGTTTTGCTCAGAGAATATGCACATGTAGGCTGCGTAGGCTTGGGAACACCTTGGTTTGCTTACAGTAGTTTATAAAGAATTCGGCCTGGTGTGGTGGCACACACCTTTAATCCTAACACTTGGGAGACAGAGACAGACAGGTCTCTGGGAGTTCAAGGCCAGCATGTTCTACATAGTGAGTTCCAGGACAGCTAGGGCTACAGGGAGTCCCTGTGTCAAATACACCAAAAAAAGAAAAAAAAAAAAAAAAAAAAAAGAGATCAGAGGCACATGTCAGAGTGGCCAGTGGATTGGGGGTCTAGTGGGATGGGGGCCTCCTCATTGAATTCTCCCAAAAGCAAAGGGGACACTGAGTTTCCTTGAGTCTATTTCATAGAGCCTATAAGGGCTCGGACCCATCCACGAGATCTCAGCTCCCAACACCCTCACCTGGGGGTTAGGATTTCAGCACAAGACTTTCAGAGAATGCAGACATTTATATTAGGTTATAAAGGCGAGAACCCCCAGATAAAGGCACATGAGACTTAAGTCACTCCAGGAACATGGTTTACTTCTATTTGAATTGCCAGGGCAGGCTGCCTGCTGGCACGTGGTGGAACAGGAGCAGGGGCAAGATGGTGACTGGGGCCCACCCACTTATAGCCATGGGGCAGGACCTCAGGTACAGGGGAAGAGGTCAGAAGATTGACAGCCTCTGGAGGAAGTGGACATCTGTGTGTCCCTTGGAATTCTGGGAAGCCAGGACCTAACATTCTAGCCTTTTCATTATGATAAGGAAATGGGACACTGTTCTCTCTTCTGTGTCTGCTTCATAGCTGAGGGGGTGGGGGGCAAAGTCTTGGGGAACACGTGTCAGGCTGGAGGGTTAGAATCTGGTTTCCCACCTTGGCTGCTCTTGGCTGCTCTGCCTGGTGGTTTTAGTCAAGATTGATAGTGGCCAGTACTTAGTGGACATTTTCTCTGCAACTGAAAAGACAAGCTGGTTGAGTCTTATATGAGTATACCAGTGCAGGGACTTCACAGTACCAGTCGGGGGGGGCACTACTGGGTGCATTAGCTATTGCAGGGTCCCAGTCTAGGGTCTCCAGAGGGAGAGGGGACCTGTACTCTATTTCTGAGGAATTGGAAAAAAAGTTTTAGTGCACAGAGCTCTAGAATGAGGGCTAGTTTTAGTACACAAGGCTCCAGAATGAGAGTCATAACCACGAGAATATAAAAGGTGGTATTTTCTGGCATGGCACATTAAATCTGTCACCTATCTCTGAGATATTTTCTAGCATAACACAGTAGGTCTCTCACCTATCTCTCTGGTAATAAATTATTTCATCTTCTCTTCTTTTGATAATAGTTTCTTGTTGGGATGTTTAAAACCACACAGTTAGCTCAGATAAATGAAATTAGTTTTGGTGTTGAGGTTGAAATGAAATTAGTTTGGCGTTGGTCAGTTAAGGTTCTGACCCTTAGGGGGTCACTCAGGCCTTGCACCTGGCTCTTTTCACCAGTTCCATCTATGTGAGGACAAAGTCAGGCCTTACTTGACCGGAGCTTCCCTTTGAAGCATGAGGAGTTTCTCCTCTATATGGACTTTCCTCCCTAGACTAGACACTGGCCAGATGAAGTCCTTTTAAGTGAATCTCCAAGACATCCCTGGCCAGGGATGACTGCTGACTCACTGCCATAGGACATGTAATGTGCCGATGCAGGACCCTAGGACTTAAGTCGACCTTAGAGGGTAAGGGCCAAAAGATTGTCCCTTCAAATCCTTCTTGCCAAATCAGATTGGAGCTTTAAGTATGGTTGCTAAACCTCTAAGAGAAACATTTGAATAAATTTGGTACTATAATTACTATATAACACCTAAGTAAAGCATGAACATTGACTTAAGCACTCTTAACAAATTCTTAATTGCTGTGGCAAAATATTCTGACTAATAATAAAAGCTCATGGTAGGAGTCTGGTGGTAGTAACTGTAGCATAGGCTAGGAAAGGATGCTACTTACTGGCTTGTGTTGCTGGCTCATGTTCAGCCTATTGTGTACAATATAGAAATATCTGGCCAAGGATGACATTGCCCATGATGGGCACAGGCCAGTCCAATGAAGGCAATTATTGAAGTTTCTTAGCTCAGGTGTATCAAGTTGGCATTACACCTATGCACTAAGGCCTACAATTTCATCTTTAAGGTCTATAAAGTTCATTTAGGTACTCAAAGTAGAATGGATTTAAACCATGAAAGGCAAAAAGAGTTCTAAGATAGGCCATGAAACAAACCCAAGATAATAAAGAGGCTAAAACCAATACCTTCTAGAACTATTTCAAATGAAGGCTGTGTCACTTGTCCCCAGAATTTGAATTATAGCTTTGAGAAGGAAAAGGAAGGGGGGCATTGTCATATCAACAGTAGACAGGAAATATTTAAGGCTTGCCAAAATTTGTTACATTTGGACCATGTGGTCACTGGAAGTAAAACCTAATTTTTCTTAAAAATATTAAAAGTAACATGTGCAAAAAAGTATAACAGATATATAAAACAGTTTTAGTATGTATGTGTAACTCAGTATTTATATATGTCTGTTTCACTTTCTTTTTTTAATTTTTATTTATTTATTATGTGTATGAATGTACTGTCCACATGCAGGTCCGTGCACCAGTGCCATGCAATGCTGTGGAGGTCAGAAGAGGGTGTCGGATTCCCCTGGAACTGGAATTCTCCTGGAATTGGAGTCACAGACGGTTCTCAGCCGCCAAGTGGGCACCAGGGTCGAACCCGGGTCCTCCTCAAGAGCAGTCGGCACTCTTAACCACTAGGTCATCTCCCCAGCCCCTGTTTCACTTTCTTAAAAATATTAAAAGTAACATGTGATCTGAGATCTCCTGAGGCCAGCAGAAGGAAGAGTAGGACAGCAGGTAGGGACTGGGTGCCTCAGCAAGGCTGATGTTGATCCTTTAATCCAGCTGTCTTTGGCTTGATTGGCTTTTGTGGCTGTGGAGGCGGAGTTATCCTCCCAGCTGGTATTAAAGGTGGGTTGTGTGACTCTTGAGATCTGAGGCCAGCGGAAGGTACCAGGGCATGGGCTGAAGAGCGTGCCCCCCCTCCGCCAACTGGGATTACAAAGGCATCTGAAGGAGGCAAGCAAAGCAAGCCTTCAACACAGTGAAGAGGCATTTAGAACTCACATTGGAATACAGGCAAGGAGAACCCCATATGCCAGGATCACGAAGAAGAGACAACACTGGAAAGGGGCAGGATAATCCCGGGCCAAGCTCTACCAACCCTATGGAATACTCTTGCAATGGGATCCTTCTGGGGATGCCCCAGGACACAGATATCAGAAACACAATTGGGAACATATTTAAAGAACTACAAGATTATAAAGAACAATCATCAAGAGACTGAAGAACCCAAGAAGGACCCAGAGAGAGAGAATGACAAGCTCCGGAAGGAAGTAGAAACACTGAAAAGATCCCATGCTGAAAAAGATAAGGAAACCAACCAGCGAAACAAAGAGCTACAATAAGAGATTGAGAAGCTCCAAAAAGAAGTAGAAATACTAAAGAAATTAGAAGAGGAAATGAAAAAGGAAATCAAACACTCATCCAATCAAGAGGAAAGGAATGGAAAAAGCCTCAGAAGCAGAATGGAGGAAGCAGAACAAAGAATATCAGACCTGGAAGATAACACAGAACAACTAAAAACCTCAAGGAAAGA
>VZQC01011869.1:1067112-1129369 GCA_009823505.1 Rhizomys pruinosus
CAAAAAAAAAAAAAAGAAAAGAAAAGCTATGCGTGGTGGCGCACACCTTTAATCCTAGCACTCAGGAGGCAGAGGCAGGCGGATCTTTGTGAGTTCAAGGTCAGCCTGGTCTACAGACGAGTTCCAGGACAGCTGGGGCTACTCAAAAAAGACCCCCCCCCCAAAAAAAAAAGCCGGGCGTGGTGACGCACGCCTTTAATCCTAGCACTTGGGAGGCAGAGGCAGGTGGATCTTTGTGAGTTCAAGGCCAGCCTGGTCTACAGAGTGAGTTCCAGGACAACTGGGACTATAGGGAGACCCTGTCTCGAAAGAAAAAAAAAAATGAATAGCACTTCATGCATACACTCATAAATAAGGTTCTAATAAATAAATTTGGGGATGGCAGTTTATAAAGGTTGTACTGAGAAGAGGCACATGCAGTGCTATCATACACAGACAGATCTTAATATGCTGTTTAACAACATTATACACATACACACATTTATCTGCACATTCATTCAAGAGATTATCCTAGTGTTTGTACTGAATAGTCACATACACTGGTAAAAAAATCTTTAGAAATATTACTTAAAGCTTTCACTGTAATTAATTGCACTGCCAGGGCTGATATGACTAATACAGTTTCCTTATCATGTTGGCATTGACGTCTTGCACCTTTGGTTCTAAAACTATAAACTTATTGAAACATTTTAACAAGTGATGGAAAACAGAATTATATATCTAGGGATTTTATATACCTAGGGGAAGTCATGTGCCACTGTCCAAGTGCTAGAGTATGAATGAATCCAGGGATTTTTAAATTGGTCTCTGGTCAGAGGGAGGGTGGCACAGCTGTCAGAAGCCTGGTTAAGTAGGAGAAAAAAAATCTGTTAGTGAACCCCTAAGTTTCAAAAATCAGGTCTTCAGAGGTCTGGAAACAAGAAAAAACTGGAAAGGAAATTTTAGTTATACCTGTGAAGAAAATAATTTGGACAGACAAGAAATAAAATGTTCAGATAACCAGTGTAGAAACTTAGGAACCCAGGTTCAAATCAGGCCTTTGAAAAAATTTAAGAGGCATGCCAAAAGTAAACTTAATTTAATTTCTTGTTTTTGTGCACAATATAGAATGAAAAAAGTTTGAAGTGGCCACTTTGTTTTGACAGAAAACACACAGGAGAACATGGACACATGACAGTTACGTGAATCTCAACATTGGAGAATGATATAACACACAGACAGGTTGGACAGACACATGACTTAATTGTATCCGTTAACTCTGGACAATGGGAAATCCCTTTTTTTCCCTAAAATGACAGTGTTGGTACCCAGAATAATCTGATGTCAAGCCACAGAACGTTCTCAGTTCCCTAATCTGCTGCACACATAACTCTAAAGTTGTCCATCATTGCGCAGGGCTGTGGAAACATTAATTGCAATTGTCACGTTTACACAGAATCATTTAGAATTTAAGACATCTACTCAGGTGGGAACAGCCTGTATGCCCATACTGTGCTTTGCAGCACAGGCTGTGTGTGCATGCCTGCACAGGACGGTGGACAGGGCAGGCAAGGGGATCTCGTGGCTTGCATAGATTACCTGCTACTTTAATGAGAATAAATTTATTATTAGTGGAAAAAGCAAAGGTCTCTTGAAACTTTACTACCTAAGGCAAGACCTGGATGCCAGGTGGGATGGGGTGTATTGGACACACCCTAATCTCAGATGGAGAGGCTTGTACACAGAAGCAGAAACAAAAATGGATTTCTGAATAAAATGGGACTTATAAAGAAAACTGATTAAATGAAAAATGCCAAAATCTGAAATAATCCCTTAAAATTAGGTAAAAGTCTTGTAAACAAAATATTTAAAAAAACAAAAACAAAACAGCATTTGTTAAAAAGCCAGATGATGTAAAAATCTCAAAAGCCTGTAAAAAAAAAAATGAACTATCCATAGAAAAGTAAAAATGGAAAACCGATTATATTTTGAAACAGATGAAAAATGGTAAAAACAAAGCGCTGTTTAGGTACCATGGAATCAGTAAACATGTGGTCAAGCTGGCCACTGTGAAGGGGTGGGTGTGGTTTAGCTCAGCTACCATGGAATTGGGGCATGCACAGAGACAGTCTCCCTCTACTGGTTCCTATTTGAATGCACAGCTAGGAAAAGCCATAGTAAAAAAAAGAAGAAAGAAGAAAGAGAAGAAGAAAAGAAAAAGCCTGGATTTAGGGTGCAGCCCTTTACTGCAGAAATCTGCCAAGGCTGAAGGGAGGTCGGGAGAGAGGGAGAGATGGATCAGAGCATGTGGGGTGGGGGAGGGAAGCAAAGTGGTGTGGGGCAGCGAAACTCAGCCTTAGAAGAACTTTTGAATATTAAGGAAGCATCCTAACAAACTCAGAAGTACAGGCAGGACC
This sequence comes from Rhizomys pruinosus, assembly GCA_009823505.1. Taxonomy (NCBI): domain Eukaryota; kingdom Metazoa; phylum Chordata; class Mammalia; order Rodentia; family Spalacidae; genus Rhizomys; species Rhizomys pruinosus. Next base: position 1,069,509 of record VZQC01011869.1, read on the forward strand.
TACATTTCTGTGAGGCCAGCATCCTGGGGACACAGGGGAGGTCAATTCAGTGGGATCCTAGCTGGAGTTTCAGCGTCCTGAAACTGTGGAAAGGGGTCGGAGTGTTGGCAGACTCGGGAACCCAGGGCGAGAGTCTGCAAATCTCAGTGGGTTCAAAATGGTGTCGGCAGGCTGAGGCTGAGAAGAAAAGCAGAGAGAGGAGGGATAACGCAGGAGAGGCCGAAGTGGGGAGAGAGAGGGAGGGAGGGAGAGAGAGGCTACCTTCAATTTGAAATGTAAAGTGAGGAAGGAAGGTCTCTTGCGTAGAAATACACTTCTGGCGAGTTTCCAGTGGTTTCCAAATAGAAAGTTAAGGGTTCTTTTGGGGGGTGGGGAGCGTGGTTAATATATCTTTCGGCCCTGGACAGATGTCCACAGCAACCATTATATTTGGTTATAAAGGTGCAACAGCCCCAGCACATGCGGATTAGACGACTTCTATCAAGACTGTGGTGCGCTTCTAAATTACCTTCATGTGTCATCGCTCCAGAGAGGTAGCCATCTGTTGCCGTTCTAAATATTCACTTAACGCCAGAGTACCACTGACACACGTGATGGGCTGTCAGAAGACTGGAGGCGGGCCCCACCCATTGTATACCATGGGGATGAGACCTCGGTATCAGTGGATGAGGACTAGTCAGAAGATGACAGCTCTGGAGGAAGCGCAGGGACCATTCTTGTGTCCCTTGGAGATGCGTGGAAAGAAGCACAGTAGGCCTAACAATTGGTTAATCACAGCAGAGGCAGCTCGTGCTGACAGGCAGACCACCAAACTATTTCGGTATCTCCGTCAGAGCACACTGGCAAGGAGGAAGAAGTTGGCCAATGAACAAAATGTTGGAGAGCATAGCTTAGACGGGAAGGTCGAGCTCACAGCAGGGAGGCGCCACAGCGCACACGAGGTGAACAAAACAGTGGCCACTTCAGGGAAGATGGGCGGTGGCTTACATCATGAGGTCCCCAGCGCCAGAGTCCTGGATTCAGAGGTGGTGGCTGCTACGGATTGCTTCAGTGACGGAGCTCCCTGTGACCTAATCCTGTGATCAAAGCCGAGAAGTTGAACCAAGTATAGTCATTTCAAGAGGAAGACTGCATTCTACTCCTAAGAAACTGTCTTCCCTTACAGGCCCAGGGTGAAGCACAAGGAACAGAAAATGACGTCAACACTGGAGAGTCCGGGTAGGGGGTAAGTGCCTCCCCTCCCGGGGCTTTGTTGAATTGTCATCGTGGAACCCATCTCCTTCGATTGGTGGTCTGTTGGATGGACAGCGCAAAAACAAGTGATGGCCTGGCACCCGCTTTAGAATGAGAGGCAGAGACAGTGGTGGAGAAGCACTGTCAAGGTGCTTAAGAAGGGGAAAGATTAAGAGGAGGGGCTGGGTCAAAGGGCCTAGCCAAGCAGAAGCGAGGGCTGGTGGAGGTGTGGAACATTCCTGCTGCTGCCACTTCAACGAGATACCCCCATGCAGCATGGAAAACTGAAGAACCAAACCAAAACCTGCATGCTAAACTGAGCACACGGGGCCTGAAGCTCAGAATCTCCTGCTACCTCCACCCCAACCCTGCCGGAAAGAAAAGGGAGATGGGAGGGAGGAAGGAGAAGACAGACATGCTAAAGAGGCATTTCTAAAACAGCATCTCTCTCCGGAGAACCAGGTGGAGGAGTAGTGTGGNAGGCGAGGGAGGGGGAGGAGGAGAAAAAAAAAAAAAAAAAAGAGAGCAGAGAGAGAGAGAGTGCTTACCTCAAATGTGAAAGTGGAGGAAGGAAGGTCGTCTTGGAGAAATACACTTCTGGCGGTTTCCAGGGGTTTCCAAAAGAAAGTTAAGTGGTTCTTTTGGGGGGTGGGGAGTAATATATCTCGGCCCCTGGACAGAGTCACAGCACCATTATATTTGGTATAAAGGTGCAACGCCCCCAGAAAAGCACATGTCGGATTCGAGACCTCTGTCAGCCTTCCTCTATCAGAGAACTGTGGTGCCGCCTTCTAAAAATTACCTTCCATTGTCGTACACTCCGCCTCCAGATCGTAGGGTAGCCCATTCCTTGCTTGAAGGCCCGTCTCCTAGAAATATCTCATGCTTAATCGCCAGACAGATCCATCACACGATGGCGCGACCTGGGGGGCCCACCCATTTATACATGGGGATGAGACCTCAGTACAGTGGGATGAGGAGTCAGAAGATGACAGCTCTGTAGGAAGCGTCACTTGGACCATCGTGTGTCCTTGGATCTGTGGAATAACACAGAATCCTAACAATTGGTTAATCACAGCAGAGGCAGCTGTGCTGACAGGCAGACCACCAAACTATTCGGATATCTCCTGTCAGAGCACCACCTGGCAAGGAGGAAGATAGTTGGCCAATGAACAAAATGTTGGAAGAGCATAGCTTAGAGCGGAAGGTGAGCTCACAGCAGGGAGAGCGCCACAGCGCACAGAGGTTGAACCAAAACAGTGGCCACTTCAGGGAGATGGCAAGCGTGCCCAGTGTGGAGTACCAGAAGATGAGGCCCAGAGCCTCTCCACAAGGTACCGAGAAGTGGAGAGGCATGCCCCGCAGGGACAGCCCAAGTCCCTTGTACTGCGATTCACACACCATGGCCGGGCGCGGCTCGGTGCTGGCCATGGTGCTACGGGGAGTGTGCGCGTCTAACAGCATTATAGCAGTCGAAAACGGCAGGTCTAGCCCCACAAGATCAGGCGTATGTGAAAGCACGCACCAAAATAGCCTACACAGATGAATCAAACTCCCACGACAAGTTGCAGACGTAACTAAAAAAGTAAAATCAGAAACGACATGAAATGGAAAGCTGGGAAGAGAAAAAGGACGCTGGAGAAGAGTAGCCTGAAGACTGGGGAGGGGCCAACAGGGGAGCAATACCTAGGCAGGGGCCAAAAAGAGAAACCACTGTGCTTACCATAAAGATGAGCAGCCAGCGGGCTAACAGGGCCGGAGCGAGCCAAGAAGACATGAACCCAAGAGACGTAGAGCCCAGGCCCAGACCCCCAGCGCCTACAGCAGGCGAAAGCAAAATAGCAGGAAAAAAAGACCAGACAAACCTCCTGCACACCGAAAAAGAGCGCGCAACATCTGAGAGCCACAGCGAGGGAGCCACAGTTCTACGGAGCAACGAGAACCGAAGCACACAGAAACTGAGGGGCAGAAACCACCAGACGCCCTTCGAACACCCATTCCCGGTCGCCGTACAATGGCCCCAATCGAAACCCTCGTGCGAGGCCCTCCAGCAAGCCAGCGCGTGCCCCAGTCCAACTCAGGCCTCCCCAAACACGACACCAGGAGGCCTTGATAAGAACACTCGATGTCAGAATCCGAAGGCACTGGGAACACTTCCAACTCTTCGCACTGCACAACGTCACCACACGCAAGCAAAGCCCATAAAACGGGCAACAGCATCGGCCACAAGAACTTCCCTCGCGACATTACGTCACATGACCCTGCTGGCACTAGTAGATTATCATTGGGGCAGGCGAGCAGAGACAGCTTTGGAAGAGTGAGACAGAAAGAGCACTGTGTCATAGAACACCGTTGCCCGAACAGATGGCACGACCTGAAGGAAACAGCATACAAAGCAGCGCAAGAAGTACGTGAGGGATGCGCTACTGACCGCAGCGCAAAGGACACTGTGAGCGCAACAGCTGAGGAAGAGGACTGGGTGGGAAGGTGTGGACATAAGCCCTGACGGTAGCTCGCCCCGCGAAAATGCCACCAAGAAAAGGCAGCTAATTAGACCACGCCACCAAACGCCCAGCAACCGCGAGCAAAACTAGAACCCAACACCCCCAGAAGATCCCGGAAGAACCCCTGCAGGCTAAAATAGAGAGAGCACCAACCGAGGGAACCTGAAGCGTCAAGAAATCACACCTAGCTTACCTGCCACCCCAGAACCGCTGCCGGGAAAGATAAAAGGGAGGAGTGGAGGGAGGGCAGGCGAAGAGAAAGATGCGGAGGGAACATGCTTGTATAAAGAGAAAGCATATTCAAAAATACACAGACATCTTACTCTGTAGGGAACAACCGAAGTCCCCAGCGTGGAAAAAAAGAGTGGAACAATTCCAGCCTTAGTGGCCGCCACTATGATGGCATTATAGAAACCAAGTGGTGAGCAACCCAACCATCCCGAGACCATCGACTCAGCCATATCGCTAGGCCCCTGGCTGCTGAGAATAAAATCCAGTCAGTTCAAAGCACCAAAGGCCTACTGAGGGAACACGTCCTGAAACCTATCCCAAACAGTTGCCAACGACAGAGCAACAACGAACTCCAGCTTACCAAGACAAGGGGAATCCGTGACCCCTTCTGGACTCCGCGAGGGCATTGCACGAGACAAAACGGGAGCGTGAACAGTACTTGCATGCAGACAGATACCATGTCAGTGACAGCATTAACAGACAAATAAAATGAAAAATAAAAGATAAAAGGAACCCAGCACTAACGAAGCTCCCCACGGGCGGCCGGGACACCCAAGGGAAGGCCGGGGCAGACGCGCCATAGCACCGGACCCCACAAGAGGACGCCACGACGTGGCCCCACTCCACCAACACACTAACAGGGGCAGCCACACGAATACACCCCAAGACGAGGTCAGTCAGAGCGGGAGTGACGCCAAGCGAAGAGGAACACTACCCCAATCGGATGCAGAGGTGGGTGACTAGTGCCATACGGCCACGAGATCACAATAGGGTGTACAGCGTTTATGTGCTGTGACGTCTCCTACAGGCAGGACTCTACGGCTGGGTGCTGGCCCTGTACGAGGGCAGCCCAGGGGACACAAAACCAACCCGCACGAGAGCCGGGAAGCGGGAAAACCCACTTCTGTGGAGGGTGTCCAAAGCGACACGGGGACGCATCGAGGACCACCCCCAGGTCGTAACGAAAAAACGATAGACAAACCAAAAAAACCCACACAACGACTGTCACCAAGCAGACTTAATCTCTAGAGGGACGCCCGAACCAGAAACCCAGCACGAAAAGCACCGATCAAAGTCACCAAAAACGAAGTAAGCGCGAGCGAACTCGCGAGTGTCGAAACCTATGTTTACAGCATCAAACAGCTCCCAGCGCTGTTCCAGAAGGAAAAAAAAAAAAAAAAGAGATCAGAGGGAATACAAACAGAAAACACAAACAACGCGAGGAAAAACCAGGCACCCCGACCACACCCCAACGTGGCGGGCGGAAAATCGTAACAGGAAACTTCCAGCAACCAGACATGCACGAACCCGCACGTACGGCAGATCCTGCCAATAAGACTCCAACCGGCAACGCAACCACAGGCAAAACCCAACACCCCCAGCAAGGGAAGGAAAGGACAAAAAGAAGTGGAATAGGAAAAGAAAAACCCAGAAGAAAGAGAGACGGAAAAAAAAAGGATACTCCACAGAGGGGAAATGCAGATGTTCCCCCGAACCACACAAGGAGTGCAGAAACAGCCATAGCCAGCGTCGCCCCACCCATGCTAGGCACAACCCAACAACAAACCTAGTGGATGAAGCACTTAAACAGAAGATCAAATCCACAATGCAAAAGCAAGTTTCGGGTTCGCATGGGAACTTCAGGAAGGTGGGCGAGCCAAGTTCTACTCCCCCGCCACCAGTAGGTATAAGGGACAGCATAGTCGGCCAGCATAAAATTCCAGGAGGCACCGCAAACACCCTACGGTAGGAGATGGCCCAAACACAACTGAGACAAGACAGGAACGACTGGGCACCCAGACACTGCCAACAAAAGGAAAGACCTACGAACATAAAACCTAGGAACCAAAAGATATAAGTAGATTAGAGATGCCAATTACTACACACGCAGAATGATTGACAGCGAGAAGGAGGGATCTAACCCCACGGGATAACCATTTACATTGAACCGCCCACCATGCCTTTTTTCAATAAGTTCTCAATATAGCCCGTAGGAGAATAGGCAAGGTAACGAACAAGCATTTTCCGTAAATAGTGATACTGGCCCTCAAGACAAGGAAAATAGCTCAAAAACATCAAACAGCCACGACTCAAACCAATCGTGGAAGACCCACCTCAGCTGCCCCACACCAAATGGACCTAATGCACACAGGACAAGACAACAACAACAACCACGTTTCACCCACTCGAAACAAGTCGACCCCAGCAGCTATGGTCCCACCTCAATGACCCTCCCACCTTCCGACACCTCTTAGTTTCCTACTCTTGGACACCACGATAACCCAACTGCACAGAACCCCGCGATTGGCCAGCACCTCTCCCACACAAGGACCACGAGCACATACCGTAATGTATCACCACATATACACACATTACACACCTAGCCCACTCGACATGTACTGCAGTCATATTTCACGTTCTCGCTGTGGACCCTAACTAGACGCAGCTCATACACTACCTAGGCCACTTCCACTCGTATTCTAGTTATACAATAGCACCTCTTACAAGGTTTTGACCATCACTACACCTCACCATGCCCAATCGCATGCATCCCGTAGATACACCAGCATGTATTCACATAAAGTGTACATCCCGCACTTACCATCATTCCACCCGACACTTATCTTATCCCTACCTCATTAACAGGTAGCAACATAAGCATCAAAAACATGAGGCACACAACACCATGGTCCAAGTATGATACATAGAGCACTTACACCAAGATCACACAGGACACGCAATGTGCATTACGATTGACACGCCAGTGACCAACATTAACCAAAAACATCACACCACCGTAGACCAACTAACTGATTAACTACTGACTTCAGGTACACTACCTGAGCCTGCTAGCGAGACAACACACTGTACACACAAACAATGGGGACTCGCATGATAAATTATGTATACAATTCCACTATAGTCACACTGCAGCATAACTTAACAGTATCACCTCCTATCGGCCTAATATCCTCGGTATAAACGACATACAACTGACCCTCGATACACCAACAAAAAGTCACACAGAGCACCCTATGCCATATTCCCTAGAACCTCCAATTGTAAATGAACTTTACACTACCTCACTGCCGCAAAACCCAGATATCATACGACAGCATACAATCATAACACTCGACCTCACACAGAACACTAAGGGATATCACCCTATTAAGAGCATACATACAACACCAACCAAATCAAACATAGAACACCATGTAATATGACTATCCAAATAGCACAACATAAACGTCAATGCACACCAACATATTCACACCAAAGATGAACTGCCAACGACCACTAGGCACATCAGTCTTACTGACACATAGAAGAAGGAGACTCGAAACACGATACATGAGAAACCAGGAAAATCACTTGTCCCAAACAGAGCTTTGCCAAAAGAGCAGTCAAAATCAGACCATGGTAAAGTGCTTTTGCTTGGCCCATCTTATTTTTTTTGTCTTTTTGCAAATGACAAGGAAGCATCGCCCTCGTACGCACCCAGCCTGTACCCCTGGAACCTTCACATCTAGTAAGACGCAGCAGCTAGGGACTATAAGCTTTGACCACTGCACAACCAGATCCTGCCACAGGCAAGTGCCCTCTCGACCTCCGACCAGAAGAATCGCCTAAGGACTTATGACAAGGACAGGTACACGACCACAAGGGATCAAGCCCCAACTGCCCTCGGCTGAAAACGTGCGTAAAGGTTCATAAAGCAAAATCCACTGCATCGAAAAACTGCTTTCCTGCTTGCCATGGAAATCAGATCCAGTTAAATCCATATCACCGAAAGCATTGTCCATTTTGGATGACACATTCCTACCCTTGCACCACTACTCAGCACTCCCAGCCATGGGAGGGAGTCCGGCAGAGCACGCCGGGTCTTTTTGACATTTTATAATTTCTGTTTACTTTATTATCTTATTTCGTCAGTACATTATTTCTTCAGACAGTCACTAGCAGGAGATTAGAACGACAGTGAAAACGTCCGGCTGCTCTGCCCTCAATCAGCACAACCAACCACCTCCATCCCATACTCCGTCCCTGCCACGGTACCTCCGCACAACCCCCGCCCACACAAACAAGGCAAGCACACTACCAACACATAGCACCTTTGGCTAGCAAATGACGTGGCCAGCAAAATGGGAAACCAAAAAACAAGGGAACGACAACGAAAAAACACGACAACCACGAAAAAGAACGACCTTCAAACAAAACATTCATCCCCACATGAAAACATTGCGACCACGCTCTACACGCAGAACCACCACGGTCCACACCCATCACAACACTTCTCGAACCAGGCCACCACCACCACAAATCCAGCCCTCGCCACACCGTAACACACACTAAGCCGCACAACCAAGGTGACAAGAAATAAAAAAAAGGAAAAAGAAAAAAACAATTAAACACGCGGTATCCTCAGCAAAACCAAAAAGCACGAACCAACAGTCGGGCAGACCCTCGCACTTACCACCCAACCGACCACCCCAACCAAAAGCCAATAAAGGCCACCCTTACCAAAATCCAACTGCACTCCCACGAACATTTACCCATTTCGGCCTCCTCCCCTACCGCAGCTACCAATGGACCCACATGAGAAGTCCATACTGCAATAAACCCCCACCATCCAACCTATGAACTATCCTACTCTGAGACCTCCGAACAAGGCCTACCACATCTGCGCTACACTTCGAAACATTCATCCTCTGACCTCCTACAGCGCATCAACGACAGACACCAAAGCAGACGAACATAAACTACTAGCCTCAACTACCAGTACCCCCATCTGTGACATATATCACTACCATCTACCCAGGACGCAGCTGACCTATCGCCTCGACCTTCACCATTCGGAACTTTCCTCCTCTCCGAACCCAACTTTAGCTAAAATCTTGCCCCATCCTTTGACCCTTCCCAACCCCCGCCACATGATGGCATTTAGAAGGCCCAGCATGACAGCCATGCAGTGGGCTGTGAGATAAATCAGTTCAGTCAAAGCACAAAGGCTCTGGGGAACCGTCTGAAACTCCAATTCCAGGAGAACTCCAGTTCCAGGGGAATCCGAGACCCTCTTCTGACCTCCGCGGCATTGCACGACACGGGTGCACAGACTTGCATGCAGACAGTACATTCATACACATACAGAAATAAATAAAATAAAATAAAATAAAATCCCAGGAAGAAGGTCGCAGGGACGGCACTGCAGACTCCCACACACTTAAGGAACAATCACGACAGGTGTCATGAGCAAGGAGGGAAATGAAATCATAGAGTGTGACTCTGGCACAGATCACTAAAGTTACACTTTATGTTCTGGCAGATCCCTGGGTCTCCTTGGCCAGCCAACCTAGCCTACTTGGTGAGTTCCAGGCCAGTGAGAGACCCTGTCTCAAAACAAACAAACCCAAAATGCACAAGGCAGATAATCTCTGAGGAAGGACAGTGGAGGCCTCTACATACACCTGCCTCACTTGGTAGGTACACAGACAAAAAACCATTAACAGGGCATGACAGCACACATTCATAATCCCAGCACCCAGGAGTGGGCCCAGGAGGGTCAGGAGTTCAAGGCTAGCCTGGAACACACAAAACTCTGTCTTAAAACAAACAAGCAAGCAATTTCTATAACTCAAATGCAGCAGTTTGTTGTAGGGGTAAGGGGGAATCGCCAGCATTTTCCAGGACAAAACTAAATGTCCCAACTGGACAAACAGCATGGCTCCAAACTGCCAACAAAGGACTAACCATAAATGGGATTAAAGTTTAGATCCAATTCTGTGTGAATGCAGGATGAGGAGATTTTATAGGATACCTTCTGACCCTGCCTTTTTTCAAAAGTTCAATGCAGATGAAGAGAAATTTGAAAGTGATGGAAGTAAACTCAGACCAACAGCGCCACTCAGTGGACACAAAATGGATTGCACAAGACGACACCCCCTTCACATACACCACATACACTACATATACATACAACACATTGGCACACATCACACAGACAGCACATGTACCACATATACACACATTACACAGATGCATTATTCATCTACACATCACACAGACACCATGTATATATACATAGCACTTACAAGGATCACACAGACACCATGTATATATACACAGCACATACAAACATCATACAGACACCATGTATATATACATAGCACATACAAACATCACACAGACACCATGTATATATACATAGCACTTACAAAGATCACACAGACACCATGTATACATACATAGCACATACAAACATCACACAGACACAATGTATATATACATAGCACATACAAATATCACACAGACACCATGTATATATACATAGCACATACAAACATCCTACAGATACCATGTATATATACATACCACATACAAACATCACACAGACACCATGTATATATATATATAGCACATACAAACATCACACAGACACCATGTATATATATAGCACATACAAACATCACACAGACACCATGTATATATAAAGCACATACAAACATCACATAGACACCATGTATATATATACATAGCACTCATAAACGTCACACACACATATTACACACACATGTGTGCACACATGCACACATCTTACTGACACATAGAGAGAGCAAAGAAATGAAATACTTGTCCCAGAGGCTTTTGAAAAGTAAAATCAGATGTAAGTTCTTTTTTTCTTTTTTTTTTTTGTCTTTTTGAGACAGGGTCTCCCTGTAGCCCCAGCTGTCCTGGAACTCACTCTGTAGACCAGGCTAGCCTTGAACTCACAAAGATCCGCCTGCCTCTGCCTCCCAAGTGCTAGGATTNCTGCCTCAGTTTTCTGTGTGTACAGAGGGGATGCTTTGTGAAGCGCCCCCCTCCTGCCCTGGTGCAGCCTGCCTCAGTTCCCTGTGTGTAAATAGGGGACCTGGTGGAAGCGCCCCCCCCTCCTACATATGTGCCAGCTTGCCTGCCTGCCATTTTCTCCCCTCGGCCACTCGATTCGAAAGCAGGACGCAGTTTTAAAGGAACAATTCAAGTGAAAAAAAAATGTCAATTTAAAAACTTTTTTCACTTTGTCCCAAAAATATTAACACAAGTGAGACGGCACTACAGGTAATAGTTTTTTCTTATTCCTTCCTTTTTCTCATTTTTCAACAACAAATATTTATTTAGAAATGGCAATACAAGACATGGCATTAGAATGTTAGGTTTATAAACGGCCCGCCTCCAGCCCCAGCCCCCAGATAAAAAAGCACATGAAGTTTAAGTCAACTATCCAGGAGCATGACTTACTTCCATGTGGACTGCCGGAGCGGGCTACCTGCAGGCAGGCCAGTGATGGGACAGGAGCAGTGGGGCAGGGCCAAGACGGCGACTGGAGCCCGCCATTTATTGAAAAAAAAAAAAAAAATTTTTTATTTATTTTATTTTATTTATTTTTTATTTTTTTTGAAGTTCTTTTTGAGAGCAGGCCTCCCTGTAGCCCAGCTGACCTGGAACTAACTTCTGTAGACCAGGCATTGGCCTTTGAATCACCAAACAGCCCTGCCTGCCCTGCCTCCCCAGTGGGTAGGGACTAAAGTCCCCGTGCGCCACCACGCCCACAGAGCCCCCACCCATTTATAATCATGGGGCCTCAAGGTACGGGGAAGAGTCAGCAGATATGACAGCCTCTGGAAGGAAGTGGGCCATCTTTGGTTTGTCCCTTTGGAATTCTGGGAAGCCCAGAAATCTAACACAAAGGTAGCAATCCTAAAATAACACGTGTTTATCTGTAGCTATCTGCAGCTAAGAGAATCCAAATTCCCCGGCCAGGTGGAGTTACAGCTGCGGGCAGGGTGCCTATCCTGAAGATGGAGGGATCCGGGATTTCTCCCAGCTCTTGGCCGTCCACCCCCCTTTTGTTTCACTTGTGAAGCTGGCCAGACCCCCAATGACCCTCTGCCTTTCTATATCAAGTTCCCCATCCAGCCCCTCCTGCCTTCCGCCTTCTCTGGACTCCCCTGGGGATTACATTTGCCCCCTTTGGACAATTCAGGATCACCTCCCCATCTCAAGATCACACTTACAAAGGCCTTTTTGTTAGGTATCTCTCATTCCCATGTTCCAGAAAAAAACTTGAGATTAGAACAGCCTTCACCTGGGGAGTGGGGGTGGGGGGTGGGGGTGGGGGTGAGGGTTGAGGAGAGGGGGCTGGGGGTGAGAGAGGGGGTGGGGGGTTGAGGAGCGGGGGGTGGGGTGAGGGTGGGGGCTGGGGGTGAGGAGCGGGGCCTGGGGGGTTGAGGGGTGGGGGCTGGGGGTGAGGAGCGGGGGCTGGGGGTGAGGAAAGCCGGTGGGCCTGGGGTGAGGGTGGGGGCGGGGGGTGAGGAGCGGGGGGGTTGGGGGTGAGAGCGGGGTCTGGGGGTGAGGACCCGGGGGCCACTTTTTTTCTAACCTCATAGATTCTAAGCGACCTATGATTGTGTAGTAGGAGGTTTTTTTTCTCCATTTTTGTTTGGTAAAAGGGTAAGAGAGCATCTCCTCTTTCTCGTTTTGTTTTTTTGTTTTATCTTTCATTTTTGCGGTTCTAGCCTTGGGCCCCTTTACAGCTGCCTAATCTCCCATCAGGGGGCTGGAGAGATGACCTAGACGTTAAGAGCACCTACTGCTTCTTGCGAGGACACCGGGTTTCAATCCCAAAGCAACCCAACAATGGCGGCTGAGAACCGTCCTGTAACTCCAATTCCAGGAACTCCCCTTTTTTCTGAACCTCCACAGAGTTGCACAGACCCCTACATGCAGACAGTACATTTCATACACATAAAAAAAAAAAAAAAAAAAAAAAAAAAAAAAGACTCTCCTGACTTCCTGGAGCTAGATGGCAGTAGAACCTCCAAATACATGCCTTTGGTTAATTTACTGATGATGCAAGAGAAGCATTTCATGGGAATGAATTTAGAATTTACTTTTAGCAGGGCCCGTGGATGGCAAACACGCCTTTTAATTAGTCAGGAAAGCAGCAAAGAGATCTGGGCTGGTCATGGAGACAAAGAATACACAGCAATTAGAGAGTAGTGGAGCCAGAGAAATGGAGATCAGAACCTAGGCAGAAGGTGGAGAGCTGTCAGAAGGGAAAAGCCAGAGAATCAGTTGGCTGGGAGATGAGAAAGTGGAAAAATTTGACTTTGACAGAGGAGGGGAAAGGGAAGTGTGCTTCAAGGAGGACGTGTTAGCTTTTATGGTGAAGAAGAAATGGAGCACGTAAAGATAGATACAATTAACAGAAGTGCAGAGATTCTGAGGAAGGAGTCCAGCATAGCAGTAGGGGCAAGTTAGAAGACAGCACATAAGAGGTGGGGCTGAGTAAATACTGGTATAGTTCTTGTGGTCAGAGACTGATGGGACTCATTTTAATAGGTTATCTTACCTTTGAAGTTTACAGTGACCCCAGATGCTCACAGTTAGGGAGGAGATGATAGGTTGGAAATTCAGAAGTAGAGGAAGATGTTTGATGTAATTTCTGTGTTGAAGAGGGAGAGGTGTTTTAGGAAGCTCAGTAATTGCTGATCAAGTTATGTCTTCCCACTAATTATAGCCAGGTCTAGGCACATGCTCTACAATATTAGCTCAGTAACTTTTTCATAATGATAACTAATCTTAAAATAATTCAGAATCCTGGTTACAGTTGGGCAAAAATAAAAGCAATGTGAAAAAGTATGTTTTATTAAGTAAAAGTATTTATATTTATAATTCAAGATACTTTTGTTTAAACTTACATGTTTCCCCGCTCCTCACCCCCACCCCCACCCCCCAGGTGAGCTGTTCTAATCTCAGTTTCTGGAACATGGGAATGAGAGATACCTAACAAAAAGGCCTTTGTAAGTGTGATCTTGAGATGGGGAGGTGATCCTGAATTGTCCAAAGGGGGCAAATGTAATCCCAGGGAGTCCAGAGAAGGGGAGCAGGAGGGCTGGACTGGAGACTTGATATTAGAAAGCAGAGGTCATGCCTGGCAGCTTTCACAGTGGAACAAAGGGTGACGGCCAAGAGCTGGGAGATCCTGGATCCCCTCAGCTTCAGATAGGCACCTGCCAGCAGCTGTACTCCACCCTGGCAGGGGATTTGGATTCTTAGCTGCAGAAGTACAAGATAACACGTGTTATTTTAGGTTGCTACCTTGTGTTAGATCTGGGCTTCCCAGAATTCCAAGGGACACAAAGATGCCCACTTCCTCCAGAGGCTGTCAATCTGCTGACTCTTCCCGTACCTGAGGCCCCCATGATTATAAATGGGTGGGCTCTGCTGGGCGTGGTGGCGCACGACTTTAGTCCTACCACTCGGGAGGCAGAGGCAGGCAGATGTTTGTGAGTTCAAGGCCAGCCTGGTCTACAGAGTTAGTTCCAGGTCAGCTGGGGCTACAGGGAGACCCTGTCTCGAAAAGACCAAAAAAATAAAATAAAATAAAATAAAATAAAAAATCAATAAATGGGCGGGCTCCAGTCGCCGTCTTGGCCCTGCCCCACTGCTCCTGTCCCATCACTGGCCTGCCTGCAGGTAGCCCGCTCCGGCAGTCCACATGGAAGTAAGTCATGTTCCGGGAGTGACTAAAGGCTCACGTGCCTTTTTATCTGGGGGCTGGGGCTGAGCGGCCGTTTATAACCTAACATTCTAATGCCATGTCTTGTATTGCCATTTCTAAATAAATATTTGTTGATTGAAAATGAGAAAAAGAAGGATAAGAAACTATACCTGTAGTGCCGTCTCACTTGTGTTAATATTTTTGGGACAAAGTGAAAAGTTTTTTAAATTAGACATTTTTTTTTCACTGAATGTCCTTTACTGGTCCTGCTTGCATGAGTGGCCGAGGGAGAAGGGAAGGCAGGCAGCTGGCACAGGGTAGGAGGGGGCGCTTCCACAGTGTCCCCTATACACACAGAACTGAGGCAGCTGGCACAGGGCAGGAGGGGGCGCTTCCACAGCATCCCCTGTACACACAGAACTGAGGCAGCTGGCACAGGGTAGGAGGGGGCGCTTCCACAGCATCCCCTGTACACACAGAACTGAGGCAGCTGGCACAGGGTAGGAGGGGGTGCTTCCAGAGCATCCCCTGTACACACAGAACTGAGCCGACAGGCACAGTCACTACTGGAGTTAGAAGTCTAGCAGCATGGGATGGGGAGGGACAGGTGAGAAGGAAGGGTATCCATTAAAAAATACCGCATCCCCAAACTGGGTGCCCTGAGGAAGCTGGTCTGCTTCAGCCCTCGAGGGACTGGAAGATCATCAGATCCAGTCCCCCGAGCCTAGCTGGAAAGGGCAGCCTGCAGCCCCCAAGAGCAGGTTGTTAAATGATCCAGACAGGGGACTGAGGAGGTTCACAAAGGCTTGCCTTCCAAGGAGATGCAGACACTGCCCTAGTTTCCTGCCAGGGCGCAGTGCCTTGACCTCCTAGCAGTTGGGCTGTAATTCATGCCTGGCGGCATCTTGACAAGGGCGGAGTGGAGTCCACCACAGTTCCTCCATCACTGCCAGGACCCTCAATCCTCTGTGGGATCATGCTCTTGTCTTCAGAAAACCATCTTTTCTACTTCTGGCATTGTCAACTCACCCACCTTCATGTCACTGAACAGTCTGTTTGGTGACACCATCAGAGGCAGCCATACCAGAGACCAAGGTTCCTGAGCAAAAGGGAGACCAGGAGAGACACAGAACTGTGCTGCTGTCGCTTCCACCAGGATGCAACTCTTTCTATTGTTGTTTGTTTGTAGACAGCGTCTCCCTGTAGCCCCAGCTACCTTGGAACTCACTCTGTAGACCAGGCTGGCTTCACTCTCACAGAGATCCATCTGCCTCTGCCTCCCAAGTGCTGGGACTAAAGGTGTGCACCACCATGTCAGTCAAAAGAGTTTTCTGAACAGTTGGCATCAGTATATGTCAGCAGGAGAAATCTGTCCTTGTGAAACACTGAAATGACCAACAGACAGACGTCATCAGATACCCAGCTTGTTGGCCTGGAAGCAAAGATGAATTTTATTTACTGCTTCTTTTCAAAATATTTTTAATTTTTCCTTTGATATTTTCACACTTGTATACAATGTATCTTGTATATAATGTATCTTGTATATAAATGTATCTTGTACATAATGTATCTTGTACACAATGTATCTTGTACACAATGTATCTTGTACATAATGTATCTTGTACATAATGTATCTTGCATACAAAGTGTCTTGTATACAATGTATCTTGTATACAATGTATCTTGAATACAATGTATCTGTATAGAATGTATCTTGTATATAATGTATCTTGTATACAATGTATCTTCTATACAATGTATCTTGTACACAATGTATCTTGTACATAATGTATCTTGTATATAATGTATCTTGATATTTGCCCATTATTGTCTTTTAACCCTTCTCCCTCCCTCTGGACCCTTCTGCAACAATTGCTGCCCTACTTATGTCTTTGTGTGTGACTCAGCAAATTCAATTAGAGTCTTACATGATCCTGGGTGGGAGCCATTTACTGGAACATGGGCAACTTACCAGAGAGGCCACTGAAGAGGTGACTCCACCTTGCCCAGAAGCCATTAACTGCCCAACACTCCTCAGCTGAGGTGGGGCCTCCTGAACCTTCCTCCATCCATGATGAAATGCTGATGGGCTGAATTTTGTGCAGGTCTTGGGCCAGGGAGTCACAAATGCTGTGCAGGGTGTTGTGTCCAGTCGCACAGAGCTGTGCAGAGTGTTGTGTCCAGATGACAGTGGCACAGAGCTGTACACAGTGTTGTATCCAGATGACAGTCTCACAGAGTTGTGCAGGATGTTGTGTCCAGTTGCACAGAGCTGTGCATAGTGCTGTGTCAAGATGACAGTCACACAGAGCTGTGCAGTGTTGTGTCCAGATGACAGTCATACAGAGCTGTGCAGTGCTGTGTCCAGATGACAGTCGCACAGAGCTGTGCAGTGCTGTGTGCAGATGACAGTCACACAGAGCTGTGTGGTGCTGTGTGCAGATGACAGTCACACAGAGCTGTGCAGTGCTGTGTCCAGATGACAGTCATACAGAGCTGTGCAGTGCTGTGTCCAGATGACAGTCGCACAAAGCTGTGCAGTGCTGTGTCCAGATGACAGTCACACAGAGCTGTGCAGTGCTGTGTCCAGATGACAGTCATACAGAGCTGTGCAGTGCTGTTTCCAGATGATAGTGGCACAGAGCTATGAAGTGCTGTGTCCAGAAGACAGTGACACAGAGCTGTGCAGTGCTGTGTGCAGGTGACAGTGGCACAGAGCTGTGCAGTGCTGTGTGCAGATGACAGTCACACAGAGCTGTGTGGTGCTGTGTCCAGATGACAGTCGCACAGAGCTGTGCACAGTGCTGTGTCCAGATGACAGTCGCACAGAGCTGTGCAGTGCTGTGTCCAGATGACAGTCACACAGAGCTGTGCAGTGCTGTGTCCAGATGACAGTCACACAGAGCTGTGCAGTGCTGTGTCCAGAAGACAGTGACACAGAGCTGTGCAATGCTGTGTCCAGATGACAGTGGCACAGAGCTGTGCAGTGCTGTGCCCAGATGACAGTCACGCAGAGCTGTGCAGTGCTGTGTCCAGATGACAGTCGCACAGAGCTGTGCAGTGCTGTGTCCAGATGACAGTCACACAGAGCTGTGAAGTGCTGTGTCCAGATGACAGTCACACAGAGCTGTGCAGTGATGTGTGCAGATGACAGTCGCACAGAGCTGTGCAGTGCTGTGTCCAGATGACAGTTGCACAGAGCTATGCAGTGCTGTGTGCAGATGACAGTCGTACAGAGCTGTGCAGTGCTGTGTCCAGATGACAGTCATACAGAGCTGTGCAGTGCTGTGTCCATATGACAGTCGCACAGAGCTGTGAAGTGCTGTGTGCAGATGACAGTCATACAGAGCTGTGCAGTGCTGTGTCCAGATGACAGTCGCACAGAGCTGTGCAGTGCTGTGTGCAGATGACAGTCACGCAGAGCTGTGCAGTGCTGTGTGCAGATGACAGTCACACAGAGCTGTGCAGTGCTGTGTCCAGATGACAGTCACACAGAGCTGTGTGGTGCTGTGTCCAGATGACAGTCGCACAGAGCTGTGCAGTGCTGTGTCCAGATGACAGTGGCACAGAGCTGTGTAGTGCTGTGTCCAGATGACAGTCATACAGAGCTGTGCAGTGCTGTGTCCAGATGACAGTCGCACAGAGCTGTGAAGTGCTGTGTCCAGATGAGAGTCACACAGAGCTGTGCAGTGCTGTGTCCAGATGACAGTCATACAGAGCTGTGAAGTGCTGTGTCCAGATGACAGAGACACAGAGCTGTGCACAGTGCTGTATGCAGATGACAGTCGCACAGAGCTGTGTGGTGCTGTGTCCAGATGACAGTCATACAGAGCTGTGAAGTGCTGTGTCCAGAAGACAGTGACACAGAGCTGTGCACAGTGCTGTATGCAGATAACAGTCACACAGAGCTGTGTGGTGCTGTGTGCAGATGACAGTCGAACAGAGCTGTGCGGTGCTATGTGCAGATGACAGTCGCACAGAGCTGTGCGGTGCTATGTGCAGATGACAGTCGCACAGAGCTGTGTGGTGCTGTGTGCAGGTGACAGTGGCACAGAGCTGTGCACAGTGCTGTGTCCAGATGACAGTCGCACAGAGTTGTGCAGAGTGTTGTGTCCAGATGACAGTGGCACAGAGCTGTGCACAGTGCTGTGTCCAGATGACAGTCGCACAGAGTTGTGCAGAGTGTTGTGTCCAGATGAAAGTGGCACAGAGCTGTGCAGTGCTGTGTGCAGGTGACAGTGTCACAGAGCTGTGTGGTGCTGTGTGCAGGTGACAGTGGCACAGAGCTGTGCAGTGCTGTGTGCAGGTGACAGTCGCACAGAGCCCCTCCAGCCCTTACATTTTGTCCACCCTCTACACCCCAATTCCAATATGTTCTCTCAGCCTTGGAGACGCGATATAGGTATGTTCTCTCAGCCTTGGAGACATGATATAGGTATCTCATAAAGGGCTGAGCACTCAGCAGTCACTTATTTTCACAACTTTGACAAGTTACAAGCTTCTGCATTAACTGCTGCCCACTGCAGACAGGAGCCTCTCTGACCAGGGCCAGGAGTAACACTAGCAGCAGATATTAACACAAATCCTTGGAGGGCAGCTTTACAACATGCCCATTTAGAAAAACAATACTAGTTGTTCCCCCCTACATCTTACCACTTCCCCACCCATGGGCTTTTGACCAGGTTTACAGTACCAGGTATGAACTTCCTCCTACGGAGTGGGTCTCAGATCCAACCAGAACGCCACTATTGTACCACTGAGCACCTCTTTCCAGGCAGGCTGATATTGTACCACGCAGGTACCTCCACTGACCATTGATGATATCTCTCCCCCAGCTGCATGTATAGCACCTTCTAGCACAGCACGAGAAAAGCTAGCCATCAGGAAGGAAACTTCCAGCTCAGTTCCAAGTTGATTTTTCGATGTCCTGTAACCAGAGTGTGTGGTTTTTTCATCCACAGGATCCTGCTGCTGAGTTCTGGTGGGCAGCCAAGAGCAATAACCATAGCTTATATTGTTCCAGGACTTCTGAAGTCCCACCACAACTCATAAGGAAGGATTCTGTGCCTGGCACTGGGATTTTCATTTAATAATCTAAAGCTTCTGGGAGCAGCATTATGCACCCATGTCGGATAGCTCCACTAAAATTCCTCTTTAAAAAATACAATTTTTAATTAGCTTACAAACAGTAGTGGGTTTCCATATGGCATTTCTTTGTTTAGTTTTGTGTGAGAAAGGGTCTCCCTTTAGCTACAGCTGGCCTGAAACTTACTATGTAGACCATGCTGGTCTCACAGAGATCTACCTGCCTGTGTATCTGGAGTGCTGAGACTAAAGGCATGAGCCACCATGCCCCACTCCATATGGCTCTCTGATACATAGTTTTTGTTAATCCTCACTTTTATGCCCCTGCTTTCCTCCATCCCCCCATGTCTCTACTTTCCTATCACATGGGTTCTACTACACTCCCCCCACCACCACCACCACTTAGGGCATCTTCCTCCTCCCTATGGTAATCTAGGGTAATGTATTTGTCTTAAATTTATTTATTATGAGTGTTTTGCTGCACATATGTAAGTGTGCAATGCCCACAGAGTCCAAAATAGAGATTTCATGTGAGCACAGCTTCCTTATGATATCTCAAATGCGTGAATGGGTGACAGGCCCCCTGTTCTCTGGCTCCTACGATCTTTCTGCCCCTCTTCCTGTGATGTTCTTTGAGCCTTGGGTGTCAATGGGTCAGGAGACGCAGCATAGCCACTTGCCATCTGAATTTTGATCAGTTGTGGAACTTTGCAATAGTTACTATTTTTTTGCCCAAAACAAAGGCTTCCCTGATAATTGGTTAGAGCTACGCTTGTCTGTGAATATAAGGATATTCATATTTTTATTTATTTATTTATTTATTTATTTATTTATTTATTTTTGGTCTTTTCGAGACAGGGTCTCCCTGTAGCCCCAGCTGTCCTGGAACTCACTCTGTAGACCAGGCTGGCCTTGAACTCACAAAGATCCACCTGCCTCTGCCTCCCAAGTGCTAGGATTAAGGTCGTGCGCCACCACATCTGGCAGGATACATATTTAAAATACAGTAAAAAATTATGTTGGCCTAGGAAAGCAGCAGTAGTCAGTTCTTCTCTTGGGTCTGTGACTTCTCCAAATATATGTATTTAGCTATGTTTGCAGCACCACACATAGGCTGCCTCTTGTCGAGTGGGCCTTAAATCTAATTAGAAAACTGTTGATTACCCCCAAGATAAAAGTGGCACTACTACACCAATAGAGATAGTTTGCTGTGCAGTCACTGTGGCTCCTGCTTCACAGCTGTGTGGGACCACTGACTGGCTCTCTTTCTTGGCATCTTGCATAATACTTTCTGATACTGTGAGAGCTAGCCTTCAGGGGGAGGCTTCCAGTCACTTCCAGCTCAATTGCTCCAAGCCCTATGTCTGAAAAATGTCACGTCTTCAGAATACAGACCTACCTTCAAGTTCTGGGAGAGTTGTGGAAATAGACTATATTATTTTGGGAATCTTTTGAACTACCCTGACCAAAAACTCAAAAGGAGGCTGCCCGGTACTATGATTTTTGTTATATAGCCTTCAGCTATACACATGTACTTACACATATATGTGAACATTTTAGTACGTTTATGAAAGAATATACTCTCTTGTTTTTTTTTCAGAACACCTGAGTTACTTATCTGTTTCCTTGCTCTCTCTCATTCTAGCCCTCCTCCTCCCTCACCAGTTGGAGTGACCTGTTTTCCCCATTCCCCATGGTAGTTTCATGTCCCACATCCTACCTTCCCGCTCTCAGTCTCCTTTCCCTCTCCTAGTACGGTCCCTTTCTATTTTCTTGGCTCCTGTGCTTACTCCAGGATACATACTCACATCTGACGATTCTGAGCTAGGATCTACAAATAAGAGAAAACATGCAACATTTGTTTTTTTTCTGAGTTACCTCACTCAGCATAACAGTCTCCAGTTTCATCCATTTACCTGAAAATTTCATGGTTTCATTTTTCTTTATGACTGAATAGAACTGCACTTTGGAAAGGTACCACATTTTCCTTATCATCAGCTGAGGGACATGCAGGTTATTTCCATTTCCCAGCTACTGTGAAAAGTGCAACAATAAAGATAGCTGAGCAAGTGTCTCTGAAGTAGGATATCAAGTCCTTTGGGTATATGCCAAGAAGTGCTATAGCTGGGTCATATGATAGATCTACTTTTAGTTTTCTTAAGAATTCTCCACATTGATTTCCATAGTAGCTGCACCAGTTTGAACAAGCAAATCCCACCAGCAATGAACAAGACTTCCCCTTTCCCTGTATCCAGCAATTGCAGCCAGTTGTTTCCTTGATCTCTCTAGGATCAGATGAAATCTTAAAGTAGTTTTAATTTACATTTCCTAATTACTGGGGATGTGGGGCACTGTTTATTGTCCTCTTTATGTCTAAGTATTCAAATGCAATTAGGGAGTCCTGGGCCTTGACTCCTCACCAAGAGACACCTGTCTTGCAGACCAGGCCCTAACATGCCTAGAAAGCTGCTTTGTACAGAGGCAGGATTCCATAAACTCCACGTAGTTTATTCATCCAGTCCTCTATGGTTGGACACTTAGGTTACCTCCAATCTTTTGCTGAATCAAACAGTATCACCATAAGAACCTTGTGCCTGTGTCATTCATAACTAGGTGCACTACAGAGAAGACAAATGGCCAGAGTGCTCAGGTGGTGCATCAGAAGGCAACTACTGCTTTTATGGATTTCATAAGTATTATCAAACTCCCCATAAAGGTCGGCCCACTTCCCTTGTCTGTCATCACATGTAGGAAGGCCTACCTCATCGATCTGCCAATTTTCTATCCCTGATACCCTAACTGGCGAAGAAAGCAATCTTTTTGTAATTCGAGTGTCCATTCATTCCCCTTTCAGGGGATCAAGCATCTGTCATGAGTTTAAAGGCATCTTAGTGCTTCTTATTCTGCGAACCTCTTTTTTCTTTTTAATTCTAATACTGGCTTTTTCTTCTTTGCTTTCTTTTTCTGGAGGGAAGGTTTGTGACAGGGTCTTACTAAGTACCCAGGTTGGCCTCTGAGCACAGAGCTGGGACTGCCACCTCACCTGACTGCTCTTTTGCTTTGTGGGTGTTATATGTAACCAAAGAAGTTAGCTCTGTTAGATGAACTCAGTGTTTTCCCAGCCTTCCAGGCCTCGCCTTCCTTTGTGTTTTACCTTTCCTCCATCTTCTGCCCCCTCCCTCCCTTTTTCTGTTTTGTTTTTTGATTAGACAGAAGCTTTTGGTTTTTAGGTAGTAAAAAAATAACCATCTTTTCTCTTACAGCTTTTAGAGTGGGGAGATAGTCTGACCTGCTTTCCACTTCAAGGCTGCCCTAACAGAGGGCCCTTTTTGAGAAAAGGCCCAGGCCCAGGCCCTGAGGCTGATGCTGACAGATCCTAATTGCTCCCTCAGGGCCAGCATCAGCCTGCAGGTTGAGCAGCACTCTTCTCCAGCAGGCAGTTAGCCAGTAGCCAGGCAAGTAGGACCTGGCCCTCCTGCCACAGGTCTCTCTCACTGGGAATCCTGCCCAAGCTTTGTGTCACACTGATGGGCACTCGGTCCATCTCTTCATCATCCTCCTTGCCTTGAGTAAGCGTTGTGTGTACCTAAGTCCATCCCAACACGTGCTTCCAGAGAACCTAATAGGTATCATCCAGGAAACTGGCCCAGGTTTTTCTTGATTATGATATCATGCTTAAGTCTTTTTATTCATTTTGAAATTTATCTGAATCGAGGAAGTTGGGGCCTACAGAAACTCATAGAGATTAAATACCATACTCCTGAATGATGAATGTATCAAAGCAGAAATCAAGAAATAAATAAAAGTACTCCTGGAACTAAGTGAAAATGATAATGCAACACAACAAAACTTCTGGGACACATTAAAAGCAGTCTTAAAAACGAAGTTTATATCCCCAGATGCCTAAATTAAAAACAATCAGAGCACAAACAAATGACTTAATGGTACAACTCAAGAATTTGAAAAAGCAAGAACAAACAAAACCCAATCCCAACAGATAAGAAGAAATAATAAAAATCAGAGCAGAAATCATGAAATGTACAAAAAGAAAACAATAAAAAGAATCAATGAATCTAAGAGCTCATTCTTTGAAAAGAGAAACAAGATAGACACTTAACCCAGTTAACTGAAAGAAAAAGCAAATCCAAATCAACAAAATCAGAGACTAAAGGAGAAACATCACAACAGACACTAAAAAGATCCAGAACATTATAAAGGACTATTTTAAAACTTATACTCTACTAAATTAGAAAACCTAAACAAAATGTCTAAATTTCTAAACTCAATGAATCCACCAAAGTTAAACCTAGAAAAGTGATCAATAGTTTCAACAGACCCATAACAAAATCAAAACAGTAATACCAATGCTCCCAACAAATAAAAGCCCAGTCCCAGATTAACGGCAGAATTTTACAAGACTTTCGGTGTATATTAAGTATAAAAAAGCACGAAACCCCAATAAAAGGCACATGAGGCTTAGGTCACTCTAGGAACATGCTTTACTTCCATGTGGGACTGCCAGCGTGAGCCGCCTGCTGACACGTGATGGGACCGGACAGCATGGCAGGGGGCAGAGAGAGAGCAGGGGTGGGGTGGGGGGCCAGAGAGAGAGCAGGGGGGAGACAGAAAGAGAGAGGGACACAGAGAGAGTTATGGTGGCTAGGGTACACCCTTTATACCCCTTTATACCCATGGGGCGGGGCTTCAGGTAAGTGGGAACGGGTCAGAGGATTGGCAGCTTCTGGAGGAAGTGGGCACCTGTGTGCCCCTTAGGATTCTGGGAAGCTTGGACCTAACAGTCTACAACTACTTAAGCACAAGGAAACAAGAGTTTCCCAGGACGCTGGGAATTGATCATATGAACTCCCGGCGATGGTGACAGTTTCCCAGGACGCTGGGAATTGATCACATGAACTCCCGGCGATGGTGACAGTTTCCCAGGACGCTGGGAATTGATCATATGAACTCCCAGCAATGGTGACAGCATGCACAAGACCCATGCAAACTCAAATCAGACAAAGGCCAGCATCGAACCGGGGAAATGGGTAAGAAGCCCCGTCCTTCGCTGAGGAGCTATGGCAGCTGATCACTGCTGGGTGAGGGAGGGTTGGTCTCTTTAAGGGAGGCTGGATCGGCTGACCAGGCTCCAGTGGATGGACTGACACTGAGGGGCATTTGAGAACACAAACGATTCAATAAGCCTTCATACACATGATAGAATGCATGAAATCTGGTGGGTGCCACAGAAGGTGCAGATAGGGGAGTAGGCCTAAAGTCAAGATGTATTAAATGTACAAAAGTTCAACTAAAAATTAAAAAGGAACTTTATTGACGACCTCTTCTGGGCCCTACTTTGTAATCCACCCATTTACGAATATTGTATGAAGTTCTTATCAACATACTCTGTTTTAGCAAGATTGGAAATTACCTATGTCTGTGGAGTCAGGGCTTACTCTCCTACCGATCAGCTTATTCATGCAGCAGTTCCACAATGTTTTAACTGCTCAGGCTGGGGGACAGCTCAGTATAGAACATTTGCTCAAGGCCCTGCCTGCACCAGTCTCTAGTACCACATACACAGAAAAAAGTTAAGTGTTGTGCTGCATCCCATAATCCCAGCACTCAGGAGGAGGAGGCAGGAGGATCTGGAATACAGGCCAGCCTGGACTAGACAGACAGACCCTATCTCTGAAAGAAATGCTCTCCCACAGATTCACTGACAATTCTTTTTGTACATGATCTAGTTCTGACACAAACTTACTGGTTTCACATTAAGTCCACAGGAAGCTCTAAGCAAGGTCAGCACCTGGCTAAGCACAGCACAAGGTAAAGCTAGGTCAGACATTATTTAAAGTCTTTTTTTTTTCTTTTTCAGACAGTCCTTTTTATTTATTTATTTTTATTTTTCTCTATGTGTATGAATGCACTGTCTGCATGCAGGTCTGTGCACCCGTGTCGTGCAATGCCGCGGAGGTCAGAAGAAGGTCTCGGATTCCCCTGGAAATGGCGTTCTCCTGGAATTGGAGTTTTACAGGGTTCTCAGCCGCCGTGTGGGTGCTGGGGATCGAACCCAGGTCCTCTGCAAGAGCAGTCAGCTCTCTTAACCGCTAGGTCATCTCTCCAGCCCCCATATGCACAATTTTTAAGGTCCCTTTGGTTATTCTATGGAGCACTGAAGGTTGCAAAAAGAACATCATCGGGGCTGGAGAGTTGGCTTAGCAGTTAGGAGCACCGGCTGCTCTTCCAGAGGACTGAGGTTAGATTCTCAGCACCGGCATGGTGGCTAAGAACTGTCTTTAAGCCAGGAGTAGTGGAGCGCGCCTTTAATCCCAGGACTCGGGAGGCAGAGGCAGGTGGATCTGTGTGAGTTCCAGGCCAGCCTGGTCCACAGAGTGAGTTCCAGGCCAGCTGGGGCTATAGGGAGACCCTGTCTCAAAAAAAAAAAGATCGTCGTCATTGTCAAATTCATTTGAAATGGCTTCTCACTATGTAGCCCTGGCTAGCCTAGAACATACAGATGCACCATCTTCTGCCTCTCTAGTGTTGAGATTAAAAATATGCACTACCATGCCTGTCTACTAAAACATTTTTGAAGGGAGATTAATACTTAAAAGATCATTTGTGAGTGTGCAGTTCAAGTGCAAACAGAAAAAATGGCTCCATTTGAAAAGGCAGCTTGAAAGTGGGGACAGGAAGACAAGTGTCAGAAGAGCTGGGGACCACACACTTCTGAAAGAACTGTTTTTAAGTGAAAGGAGACAAACGGCAAAGATAAAAAAGCAAATTTTATTTTAGATTGTGTTAAAACTTTCTAATAAGAAGCAAAACTGCATTGCCTTAGCTGAGACTGAAATAAACTTTTCAGACGTCCCACCAGGACACTCTTTTTTAAATTTTATTTATCATTTTTATTTTATGTGTATGAGTGTATTGCTTGCATGTAGATAGGTGCACCCATGTCATACAATGCTCATGGAAGTCAGAAGAGGGCGTTGGATCGCTTGGAACTGGAGTTACAGATGATTGTTAGCCACCATGTGGGTGCTGGGACTTGAACCTGAGTCCTCTGCAACAGCCCTGGGCTCTGGGGCCTGCACCTTCTCTTTTGCTCCTCCTTCCAAAGCCCCCCCTAGCTCTCAGCCCTGCAGCTTCCACCACGGCCCCGCCTACTACTGCCTTCTCCTTCCACGGCCCCGCCTACTACGGCCTTCTCCTTTGGGCCTTTGGGTTTTAGGCCCACCAAGGAAATGGTGTCAAGCACTGCAAACATAGGAAGTCTTCATTCCCTCCCCCAGTCCACTACAGTGAAAACTCCCCAAGCTGCTCTCTTCCTCCCCTAACCCAGCTGCTTCCGGCCACTCCAGGCCTCTCTCAGCATCACCCAACTCCATGCCTTTGAAGCCTTCAGTTTCCCTCTTAGACATCAGGAGCAGATCTGCTCAGGGCAGTACAAATTCAGTGCCCTCAATGGTACAGAAGTCACCCAGGATAACCCCTCCAGTGGGAAAGTGAGGCTCTGCTCAGGCCAAGTCACTTCAGCCACCTGTCACAGAAAAGCACAGCCATCAGTGGAAATATTCAGACCTTGTGACAGCTGTAACTGGGGAAGAGATTGCACACTTCAAGAAAGAGCTGGAGGCGTCGAAGGCCAGACTTCCAAAGCTTGTTTCCAGGGAGACACTTCAGAGGAGATGAAGATGCTCTGGACACAGTCAGATGATTTGCACACCTTTCTTTTGGAGATTAAAGTGGCCACAGAGTCTCTTAACCACTGAGCCAAACACTCTCTCATTCTCTCATCACATCAGAGCACCCTCTCACCACCACCCCCCCATCACATCAGGACATTTTCTTATGCTCTGATCCCAACCAGGAGACCTCCGAGCCCCTTCCTCGTCATCTCACCAGGAGACCCTCTCACCCCCTCCTTATCAGGAAATCCTCTTACCCCTCCCCCATCACATTAGGAGACCTTCTCATCCCTCTCCAGTGACACCAGGATATCTTTTCATCCCCTTCATCAACAGGAGACCTTCTCAGCCCCCTCATCTCACCAGGACAACCTCTCCCCTCCCATCTCACCACCTCTCATCCCCCCTCTTCATACCTTCTCCCTCCCTCAGTCTGCTCCAGGAGGAAATTCAGCTGCTGTATTGAAATTTTGGTGCTCACAGACCTACTGTGAAGTTAGGGCTTCGACAAACCCCACTGTTAACTGCCTGACTTGAAAAAGGATAGCATCATTAGACAGATTTTTTTCTTGGTCTTTTTGAGACAGGGTCTCCCTTTAGTCCCAGCTGGCCTGGACCTCACTATGTAAACCAGGCTGGCCTTGAACTCAGAAATCTGCCTTGAACTCACCTGCCTCTGCCTCCTGAGAGCTGGGATTAAAGGCATGGGCCACCATGCCTGGCTTACACAGATTTTCTAAACACACACCCACACAGAATTCAGGGGAGGGAATGTTTATTTGCCATTAGTCTTTTGGATACAACCACCATACTTTTGCAGATCTAATACAGCAGTAAGCTAGACTCAGCATTTCTAGGAGTTCACAATTTCATGGCTAAGGTTCTGATTAAGGTAATATGGTTATCAACATAATATAAATGAAGCTTCAAAAAGGGCTATAAAAAGAAATCTGGCCTCTTTATAGAAAATATGAATAACTCAGGCATTAGACTTAGGATCAGGAGTGCAGGTCAGTACAGACAGGAAGGCCTCGGTGAGAGGAAGGAGGCACCACTACTTTAGTCAGGTTGGTACAGACAGGAAGGCCTCGGTGAAGACCAGAAGGAAGCACCACTACTTTAGTCTGGGACACATGGTCGTTAGCATGCTGGTGCGGGTGAGGCAGCAGCACACGCGAGCAGCTACAGTGCAGAGGGAAGCTGTGGTGGACGCAGGCACGGGGGCTCCAGGTGACTCCTTAATCATCCTCTCCTCCACAGAGCAGCAGCAGGGCTTTCTTATAGTCCCCAGATGTGTCACCCTGGAACCCAAACACACTGTCAGCTTGATGACTCAGAAAAGCCTGGTCATGAATTCCGTTCCTATGACTTTCTCCCAACCAAGTAATTTCTCTACTTGACTCTCACATCAGGATGTTACACGGGGAATTCTCACCAATGTGGCTTAAGTTAATGTCCTAACTTCACCCTTACCGGCCCAATTTACGTTCTGCATAAAACAGCACAGGGACGCTCTTCCGACTGCATTAAAATCAAGCTTTCCAAAGAGACTCCCAGGTTTTATCACGTAGCTTCTATCTGGCTAACAAAGGGTGTGGGGGTGCCTGGGTACAGTGACTCTGCCTCAGACATGTGAAAGTGTCCTCCAGAGTGCAAACTCTCTGGGTCCCTTCGGCCCAGGAACAGCACATTAAATCCAAAGCTTTTGTTCCACTGAAGTCCTGCTCTGCATGTAGCTCGGACTCTGAGCCCCTCAAAGGAGAAGGAAATTTAATAAGATCACAAAGTGACTCACTTTAAAAATAATGGCCAGTACTGTTTCAGTCACTTACTGCAAATCTGACCTGAACTGTGACCAACACTGCAGACATAATGACAACAGAAATAAAGTAAAGCTGAAGAGAGGGAGACACAGAGTGGACACATTCTCATCTGGGGCAAGGACTTGATTCCATTGAGGTCACTTGCCACCACCACTAAACATGCTTCTAAGTTCTAAGTTCCTTGAGAGCCCAGGCCATGCCTATACCCCAGCACTCACTTCAGCTCTTCAGGAGACATCTGGCCAAGCTTCAGAACCCCTAGTTCTAATCCCACCACTAGAATTGTTTTATTTTTATTTTATGCATATGAGGGCTTGCCTACACATATGCTAAGTGTACCACGTGTGTGCCATATGTGAGCCACGTGTGTGAGCCACATGTGTGTGCCACGTGTGTTTGCCACGTGTGTGCACCGCTCACAGGCCAGAAGAGGATGCCAGATCCCCTAGAACTGGAGTTGTAGACAGTTGTTAGCCATCATGTGGGCACTGTGAACTGAACTGAGGTCCTCTGTAACAGCAGTAAGAGCTCTTAACTGCAGAGCAATCTCTCCCACCCTATCTACTAGAATTTTAAACTCAACACAAGAACTGGATTCTTCCATCCATTTCCTACACGCTCTCCACTGGTTGGCTTTGGGTTTCTAATGTAAGGTAAGGCTCTACCTTGATCATGGAATACAGAGAGGTGGCAAAGTTCTTTCTAAACTCCTTCCTAATGTTAAACAGATCGGTCTCACTCCTGGACACCATAACTCTAATGAGGGTGTGATCATCTGTTCCAGCACCCTTTAAAAGAGAAAAAAGAAGCAGATTGTTAATACTTTTTAAACACAACAGCGAATGTCCCCAAGGTAGCTGAGGTAGAGCCCAGCAGCTTAGTAGAAACAGGACACATGCTTTATAAGGCATAAATTCTCAAGTCTGTCATCTAAAGCATAATTAGAGATGAAGAAAGATAATAACTACAAAGATGCATTCACTAGACTGGAGCTTCGGGGTGTCTACTTACCTTCATAGCATAGTAGAGGGTCTCTGCAAGGTAGGCAGGTATGCTCCGAATGGACTTGACTAAGAAAACAAATAAAATGGGCAGAAGCTAGTAGACGTAAGAAGAATGACGCAATCGGAACACAAGCACTGCCTCACACTCAGCTCTGCTCCTCTGAAAGTGTCAGTGGGAGACAGCGGGGCTGCGCACTGCAGCCGCCCGGCTGCCCACTGAGCCGCCCGGCTGCCCACTGAGCCGCCCGGCTGCCCACTGAGCTGCCCGGCTCCTGTGCCAGCTGGCTTCCTCACACTCTCCTTAGAGGTCTGCACAGGTGTACAAAGACACTGGAACAGGAGTTCCGCTGTGCCCCTTTGTTCTCCAAGCTCTTTGTGGCACTTAGGCGCTTATCATGCCACAATTGTCATCACCAATAAATTATACAAGCTGCTTAGACGTTTTCAGTCCAAGACAGTCAATCACATGATACAAAAATGCACTCAAATTAAATCTTTGGAAAAGTTTTGACTTTCTAGACTCTAAATTCTTTGAAATCCACAATTCACATAATAGACTCTAAATTCTTTGAAATCCACAATTCACATAAGCTGCCTGGATCTATCCATTCCAGTCTTCTCCTTTCTGAACATGCCATGCTTGATGCAGGTTAAAGGCTGTCCAGACCTCAGTCCATTCAGCTCAGGAAACCCTACCAGAGTGCCTGAATCCAGCCTCCACATGTGGTAAGCTCCCAAACTGCAGCATGCTCACCCAGCTCCCTTGGGGCTACCTTGGGACCACCTGAATCCTCTCCCACTGACCTTTAGTAGGGCAGACTCTCTGAGAGCACCTGAGTCCAGCCTCTGCCTAGCAAGCTTCCCAAGTTATGGAGTGTCTGCCGACTATAGGGGTCTAAACCTTAGAAGGAAGCTGAGAGTATCTGATCGGTGCCTGACTTGGGCTATACCATGGGAACTCCTGAGTAGTCCCTCTAATATAAAATTTAAAATGAGAACCTGAAGCCTAGAGCAACCAGCTTTTCATACCTAATAAGAGAACAACCAAGGTGCATCAGGAATACAAGGTCAGTCTTTAACTCAACAAAGGAAGACATGAGTTTCATACCAGAATCAAACAACAAAAGAAATCCACATGCCAAAATCACCACAGCAGAATAATAATATGAAAGACCCAAATAATATGTCCCCACTAAACACTACCAGTCCTATAGAAGAGTTCTACAACAAGAATCCCCTAGAGATAACCAAGGACACAGAATTTAAAAGAATAAGCATAAAAATGATCAAAGAATCCAATGAACTTAACACACAAACAAAGCAAAGAACTAAAAGGAGAAAGGGATAACTTTCTGACTGAATTCACAAAAGACATAGAAATATTGACAAAAATTGAAGTTGAAATGAAGGAGGAAGTAAAACACTCAATAGGCCATCTGGATCTGATGCAAAAAAAGCCCCATCAGTAGAATGAATGAAATGGAAAACAGAAATCAAGACTGGATGATAAAGTTGAAGAACTGGACTGCTCAAGCAAAGATTATGAAAATAAAAAAAAAAAAAACAAAAAAAACCAGAAATGGAATAGTCAGGAAATGTGGGCACCATGAAAAGACTAAACCTACACATCATATGCATAGAGGAAGGCTCTCAGGATAACTGTATTGGCCAGATCTTCAACAGGATTATAGAAGAAAATTTCTTCAACAGGATTATAGAAGAAAATTAAGAAAAGACATGCCCATACAAATACAAGCATACAGAACACCAAACAGACAGGACCAGAAAAGAAATTCACTACACCATATCATAGTAAAAACATGAAACACACAAAACAAAGAGAATACTGAAAGCTGCAAAAGAAAAACAAGTCACATATGAAGGAAAACTAATCAGAATTAAAAATGACTTTTTTTTTTTTTTTTTGTCTTTTGTCTTTTGAGACCCTCTCCCTGCAGGCCCAGCTGGCCTGGAACTCACTATGTAGACCAGGATGGACTTGAACTCCCAGAAATCTGCCTCTGGCTCCCAAGCGCTGGGATTAAAGGCATGTGCCACCATGCCCAACTGAGATCAACACCTTAAACAGAAACATAATAAGGAATGTGAAGACAGTAAATACAAAACCTCCCAACTAAAAAGCCCAGACCCACATGGATTTACAGAAGAATTCTACCAGACATTTAAAGATCTACAACTGTGGTTTGAATGATAGTGTCCCCCATAGGCTTTAAGTATTCAGACATTTTGTCTCCAGTTGGTGGCACTGTTCTTTGGAGGTCTTAGAAGGTGTGACCATGTTGGAGGAAGTACGTCATTGGGGGCGGGCTTAATGAGTTTAACAAACCTTGGCGGTCTCCAGTCCTCTCTCTCTCTCTTCTCAATCTCTCTCATCTCTCGTTCCTCTCTCTCTCTCTTCTCTCTCTGCCCTCTCTCCATTCCTGTCCTCATTGTGAGATGTGACCCTGGGCTTGCTGATCCAGCCCCGGCCACCATTAGCTTCACACCACATTGGACTCTTAATTCCCTGGATTTGTCAATTGTAAGCTCAAAATAAACTCTCTTCCCTTTTATAAGTTCTCTTGCCTCATGGTGGTTTATCACAGCAACAGAAAAGGACTAATAGAGTTTATTTGGTACCAGAGAAGTGGGCTGTTGCTGTGAAGAACCTGACCTTGTGGATGTTTGGAGAAATGTGAAGACTTTGGAACTTTGGGCTAGAAAAGCTGTTGACTGCTGTAAGCAAGCTTAACAGGACATTCTTAGTAGAAGCCTGGAAAGAAAGCATGGCTTGCAAATAAATGTAGTTCCAGAGGAAATAATAAGACTTAGGCAGCAACTGGGATACTTTGATAGTCTGGCAGCACTTTGCCTGCAGCCCAAATGCTTCCCTGATGCTAAGTTGAAAAGCAATGGACTGCCAGGTGTGGTGGCGCACACCTTTAATCCCAAGCCACTTGGTGGCAGAGGCAGGCGGATTTTTTTTTTTTTTTTTGAGTTCAAGGCCGGCCTGTCTACAGAGCGAGTTCCAGGAACAGCTGGGGCTACGGGAGACCCTGTCACAAAAAAGACAAAAAAAAAAAAAAAAGAAAAAAAGAAAAGCAATGGACTAATTTCTTTCGCCAAGGATATTTCAAGACAGCCTAATGTAAAAATGGTGGCACGGCTATTAATGGTGAATATTGTACAGATCTACAGTGAAGAAGAGCAGATGGGGCAGAAAGAAATGCAGAATGTACAGTTTGGATCTGAAAAATGCACTAGGAAGATTAAAGGTGGGGCCAAGGCATGTGAAGGAGAAGTTCCTTTTGATAAGGAGACTAAAGTGATTAAAGAGAGGCCTAGCTATTTACAAATAAACAATGGAAAAAATAAGATTAAAGTGATTAAGGAGAGGCCTCAGATTTACAAGTAAACAACAGAAACAGTACCTTCAGGGCAAGACCAAACCCAGCTAAGCCTCCAATTTTTGAAAGGAAAATACTGAAAGCGTTTTCTACTCCAACAAGTCCAGGGCAGAGAAAATTTGCAAATGTGGTTGAAATAGGCCAGGGTCCATCCCAAACTTGCAGCCAAACTTGGCAGTTTAATTCACGTGGTACTGGCTTTAGAGACATGAAGGATGCAAGAGTGAAGGGGTTATCAGTTCTTCCTCCACAGTTTCAGAGAGCCACAGAGGCCAGGCAGAGTGCAGCAGGGGTGTCCCTGAATAAAGAAGGCCCTGATAGGCCATTGCGTGAAGCTGTGAATGTGAAGCCTGGTTGGCAGCAGAGACCCCAAGAAGACATTTGAGATGCCAGAGCTGTGAGATATTTGTCAAGGAGAGCCGCATACAGGGAGTGGTACCAGCCTAAGGAAGAGATCCATTCCATGTTGCATGCAATCCTGGAAGAGCTGAGCCATCTCAGCCCTTTGGACTTGGTGTTTGCCCTGCTGGTTTTCAGTCTTGTTTTGGTCCAGTATTTCCTCACTCTGCCTCTATTCCTCCCTTTTGGAATGGGAATGTGTATTCAGTTCCACTGTACATTGAAAGTATGTAATTTGCATTTTGATTTTACAGGAGCTTACAGTTAAGAGATTGGCCTGTGTCTCAGAGAGATTTTGGACTATAGACTTTTTAATAGAATTGAGACTGGTAAAGATTATGGGAACTTTTAAGGTTGGACTAAATGCATTTTGCATTTTATATGGTAAGGAGCCTATGGGGGCCAGGGAGTGGAATGTGGTGGTTTGAATGAGAGTGTCCCCCACAGGCTTTAAGTATTCAGACATTTTGTCTCCAGTTGGTGGCACTGCTCTTGGAGGTCTTAGAAGGTGTGGCTGTGCTGGAGGAAGTATGTCATTGGGGGCGGGCTTAGTGAGTTTAACAAGCCTTGCGGTCTCCAGTCTCTCTCTCTCTGCTTCCTGTGCTCATTGTGAGATGTGACCCTTGGCTTGCTGTTCCAGCCCCGGCCACCATGCTTCCCGCCACAATGGACTCTAATTCCCTGGAACAGTCAATCATAAGCTCAAATAAACTCTTCCTAAGTTCCCTTGGTCATGGTGGTTTTTTACAGCAACAGAAAAGTGACTAATACAACAACCAATATTACTTAAATTATCCAAAAAGATAGAAAGAAATAGAGGGAAATCTTCCAAATTCCTTCTATGAAGCAAGCATCTAATACCAAATAATACTCTAATACCAAAACCAAATAAAGATACAACCCAAAAAGAGAATGATAGACCCATATCCTTAATGAACATAGACACAAAAATTCTCAACAAAATACTTGCAACCATCTACCATGATCAAGTCAGCTTTATTCCAGAGATGCAGGGATGGTTCAATATACATAAGTCAACATATGTCATAAATCATATCCAAAGACAAAAATCATAGGGTCATCTCAATTGATGTGGAAAAGGCCTTTGATAAAATTCATGTTAAAAGTCCTAGAGAATTGGATTGGAGAGAACATACCTCAACATAATTATAATTAGATTGGAGAGAACATACTTCAACATGATTAAGGCTATATACAACAAACCCACAGCCAACATCATTCTAAGCCTGTGAAGAAACTCTTGGGGATTTTAATTGGGATTGCATTAAATCTGTACAAGAGTTTGAGTAGAATGGACATTTTTACTATATTAATTTTCCCAATCCATGAGCATGGGAGGTTTTTCCAACCAACATCATTCTAAATGGAGAAAAACTGGAAACATTCCCTTTAAAATCAGGAACCCAGCAAGGCTGTCCACTATCTCCACTCCTTTCTTCTTCCTCACTCCTTTTTAATATAGTGCTTGAAACTCTTGCTAGAAGGAAATTAAAGGAGTACTAATTTGAAAAGAAGAGGTCAAATTATCCTTTTTTTGCAGATGATATATTACACCTAAGAGATGCCAAAAATTCCAACAGAAAACTCCTAGAAAGGAACACTTTCAGTAAAGTGGCAGGTTATAAAATTAATCTACAAAAATCGGTAGCCTTTCTATATACCCATAACAAGCAAGTAGAGAAACAGTATGTGGAAACCCTCCCACTCACAACAACCTCCAAAACAAATCTAGAGGGGGATCCCAGCACTCAGGATGCTGAGATGGAGCCCGTGATACCAGGACTCAATATGCCAGGATGGAGCCTGTGATCCCAGCACTCGGGAAGCTGAGATGGAGCCTGTGATCCCAGGACTCAGAATGCCCGGATGGGACCCAGGATCCCAGGACTCAGGACGCTGGGATGGAGCTGGTGATCCCACCACTCAAGAGGCTGAGATGAAGCTGGTGATCCCAGCATTCAAGAAGCCAAAATGGAGCCCATGATCCCAGCACTTAAGATGCTGAGATGAAGCCTGGGATCCCAGCACTCAAGAAGCTGAGATGGAGCCTGTGATCTTAGAACTTTTTGGAGGAAAATTAATAATAATAATAATTAAAGGGAACAACAGCAACAAAAAGACTTGCTCAAAGAACTTACCCAAACAGTAAACTTCTGCATCAAAAAAGTTAAAAAAAAAAAAAACTTGAGAAAAAGATACAAGACAGGACTTAACATGTAAAGCAGAATACATGAGTAGGGGGGTGGGGCATGGATGGGGGAAAGGGCATAAACTTGATTAAGAAATATTGTCTGAAATGCACAAAAGCTCAATAAAAAATTAAGGAAAAAAATCTGGGAATAAACCTGACCAAAGGAATTAAAGATCTCTACAATAAAAATTTTAAATCTTTAAGTAAAGAGATTAAAGAAGACACCAGAAGATGGAAGGACTTCCCACGATCATGGATTGGAATATTGTGAAAAATGACCATCCTACCAAAAGCAATATGTAGATTCAGTGCAATCCCAATAAAAATCCCTATGACATTCTTCACAGAATTAGAAAAAAAAAAATCCTAAAACTCATATGGAAGCAAAAAGACCTCAGACAACCAAAGCAACTCTGATCACAAAGAATAATGCAGGGATGATTACCATATCATATTTCAAACTATGTTACAGAGCTATAATCATAAAAACAGCATGATACTGGCACAAAAATAGACCTGTAGATCAATGGAACATAACAAAAGACCTAAACGTGAGCACATGCAATTTCAGCCACCTAATATTTGACAAAAAGGGCCAAGAACACTCAATGGAAGAAAGACAGCATCTTCAGCAAATGGTGCTGGGAAACCTGGTTCTCCACCTGTAGAAGAATGAAATTAGAACTTTATATTTCACCCTGCACAAAAGTTAACTCCAAATGGATTGAAGACTGCAATGTGAAACCTAAAACTCTGAAAATTATAGAAGAAAACATTAGCAGCCACCTATGAGATGTTGGTGTGGAAAAGTACTTTCTAAAACAGGAATCAGTTGCTCAGAAATCAAGGTCAACAATCAACAAGTGGGACCCCTTTAAACGAAAAAGTTATACAGCAAAAGAAACAACCAAGGAAATGAAGAGAAAACCCACAGAGTAGGAAAATATGATGAACAACACATCTGACAGAGGTTTAACATCCATCCAGAATATATAAAGAACTCAAAAAACAAAGAATCTGGGGCTGGAGAGATGGCCTAGTGGTTAAGAGTGCTGACTGCTCTTGCAGAGGACCCGGGTTCAATCCCTGGCACCCACATGGCGGCTGAGAACCGTCTTTAACTCCAGTTCCAAGGGAATCCGACACCCTCTTCTGACCTTCGCGGCATTGCACGACACAAGTGCACAAACCTACATGCAGACAGTACATTCATACACATAAAAATAAAAATTAAGAAAAAGAATATAAAAAAAAAGAATCAAGAAAACAAGTGACCCAATTAAAAGATGGGCTAGATCCGAACAGAGAGTTCTCAAAAGAAGAAATAAAGACAGCTAAGACACATCTTTGAAAATCTTGAACGTTGTTAGTAATTAGGGAAATGCAAATTAAAACCACTTTAAGATTTCATCCTTTACCTCAGTGAGACTGGCTGAGATCAAGGGAATAAATGCTGGAGAGGATGTGAGGAAAGGGGAACACTCATTCACTGCTGGGGAACTGTAAGTGGTGCAACACCTATGGAAAGCAGTGTGGAGACCTCTGAAAAAGTAAAAATGAACCAACCATATGACACAGTAATACCACTCCTTGGAGCATACCCAAAGGATTCAGTAGTGCAGAGATACCTGTATATCCATGTTTGTTGCTTCTCTTTTCACAATAGCTGAGAGATGGAAGCAACCTAAATATCCCTCAATGACAAGTAGCTAATGAAAATGTGGTGCATTTGCAAAATGGAGTTCTACTCAGCTGTAAAGAAAGACAATATCATGAAATCTGCAGTAAATGGATGGGACTAGAAAACTTATGCTAAGTGAGGGAAAACAGACTCAAAAAAAAGAAACAATGGATATTGTCCTTCATTTGTGGACCCTAGCGCCAAATCCTTATATGTACCCTGATGTCACTGCAGGACCAGAACAATGGAAAGGAACCAGGAAGGTAAAGGAAAAGAAGAAACTGAGACAGATAGTAGGAGATGGGTGTTAATAAGAGAGAAGTGGATAGAATGAGGGTATTTAAATGGGAGAGGAGAAGGAGGGTTATAGAAGATTTGGGGTAAAGGGAAAGAAGGAGCTCAAGAAAGTGGAACCATAGAAGACTGGTATTATCAAGGGAGAAATGGGGACAATAGGGACAATTAAAATGGGGAAGGCATGGAGGAAGGGTTAGATGGGGAGAGAGAGGATGAGAGAGGGAGAGACAGAGGGGAGACACAAATGCCTAGCTAGTTTAAAAAAAAATGGAGGGGATCGTATTACAGCCTAATACGATCTATCCTCTAACAGCCTAATGACAAATTACACATACAGTATCGCCACATGAGTCAGTGTGCACAGCTGAACAAGAAACAGTGCCAGACAGGAGAAACTTTGAGTCGTTGGCCAGGGTAGTCCAAGAGACTCGCAAAATCACACAGGTGACTGCCACAGCCTTTGATTGCCTCTCAGAAATTGAAGGTAAGACCCTATTGCTGAAGACACGGCATACTTTGGAAACTGTATTTGGAGCAATGGAGCTGAACTGACCTGGAAGCCACTTCCCCCGAAGGCCAGCTCTCACAGCTTTGGAGAGCACTGCACAAGCTTATATGGGAGAACATCAACTGATGGTCCAACCCCAGTTTCAGTGACCGCCACAGTACACGACACTGGTGCAGTGGTGGCACTTTTATCTTGGAGGCAGTCAACAGTTCCCTAATTTCACTTAAAGCCCATACAGTGGGAGGAAACTCGTGTGGTGCTGTAAACATAGCCAAATACACATGGGATAGAAAGGTCATAGATCTTAGAGAAATTCCCAAACCTATCACATCCCTAGACAAATGTAATTTCTTACTAAGTGCAAAATATGTATCCCAGTCACCACTGATCGAAGAAGTTTCTTTTGCACCACACAGAGACTATTACAGTGTACCACAACTGGTCACACATAGACATTGTCTGTGAATTGCCCAAGCCTAAGTGGCACATCTACAACGCAACCTCTATACCTAGGGCTCACATAACATAGAATGAGGGGTAAAGAGGACACTAGTGAATCCCTCAACTCTCACTAATGAAGCTCCCTCATGCAACAGATAGCCAGGAACAAAAAGGTCACAAATCACCAAAGCACAGAGATTAGGAGTCTGCAGAGTGTGTGTCCTTGACAGGACTCCTATTTAAGCTTCTTCCGCCCAGGGCTCAGGGAGCATTGCGGAAGAGAAGTCAGAAAGATTGTAAGAGCCAGGGAGGAGGTGCACGGCCACATGGAAACAGCATCCTACAAGCTCCTGGGACAATGGTGTCAGCATGCACCTGGACCCATGCAAACTCAAGGAGACAAAAACCCAGCATAGAACTGTAGAAATGGGCAGCAGAACCCAGTCTTAGCTGATCTTCTTAAGGCAAGGGGACTAAAGTGGATGGGCTGACTAAACCTCAGTAGATGAACTTGTACCGAGGAACATCTGAGGACACTAACTTGACACGATAGGCCTTAACACAAGTGGCAGAGTATTTGGATTCCACTGGAGGGGGCTGTAGAAGGGCACCAATGGGGCAGGGGTATAAAGATGATTAAGATCGACCGAGATGTTCTGTATGAAAAATTCAATAAATTAAAAAAAAAACAATCCTTAAGTTTCTTGTGAAACCTGCAGCAGCCATGATAATGACTGGCCTAGCAGGACACGCCTACTGGTGCAATAGTGACACGTTTGTTTGTGGAGTGACCAACCACTTTCTGATTATATTTAAGGCCTGTTCCATAAGACAAATTCATGCCTAGCATTGTAAATGGGACCAAGAACCCAATGCCAGGCAGGTCACAGATCCTAGGGGAGAACATATTGCTATTATTCTGCTGAATGGACAAAGTATTAAACTGACCCCCAAAGACGCATCATTACACCCACAGAGGAGTGCTTCCCTCAAGCCCTGTCACAGAAGCTTCTTTTGGCAGTAGACTGTAAATGGCACAAAGACCCACGACAGGTCCACGTGGTGCAGGGAACAAGAG
Source organism: Rhizomys pruinosus (assembly GCA_009823505.1). Taxonomy (NCBI): domain Eukaryota; kingdom Metazoa; phylum Chordata; class Mammalia; order Rodentia; family Spalacidae; genus Rhizomys; species Rhizomys pruinosus. The sequence continues at coordinate 1,109,643 of VZQC01011869.1, forward strand.
GTTACAGGGTGCTCAGTCCTAAACAGGACATCTGTATCAGCCCTGTCTTCCCAAAGCGGAAAGATCAGCATGGCAGAGGGATGAAGAAAGGGGGGTAGTTCCAGGGGGGCGACGAGGGGGGGCCTGGTCAAAACATACTGTATGCACGCACGAAACTCTCCATTAAAATAAAACAACCACCAGTACCTAACAGGTCATGACTTCTACGTGTGTCATTAAAAAAGAGCTACGTTTCTAGAAGTTTACTGGCTGTGTATTCAGGTGAAAGGTCACTCTGGAAGTTCGCTGGCTGTGTTCAGGTCAATGGCCACTTTCATGTTGGTCCCTACACAACTTCAGCCCATTCTCCAGAGCTCAGCACCAAGTGCTCACAGCCTGGATAGACAGGAGCTTCCTGCAGACCATGTGAAAGCCAGGACTCCACAACCCTCTGGATTTGGAGACTGTATAAAAACTACAGTAATCAGTTCTCCAATTACTCTGATCACTTAAAATTCCAAATTATTTAAACTTCAAACAACAACCATCTTATCTTCTGTTACACTAAAGACATGCTTTTTTCCCCTAACCAGTGGATAATTTCTCAGTCTGCTTAAAAATTCAAGAATCCTAAAATCCCACATGTATCTGAAGCAGACTACACTTACAAGCTTCTGTAATAATGCCCACAACATCGAGGAGGGTCACAGGAATATTTTTTAGCAGCTTCAAAATGATTCTTAATAATACTAATATTTATATATAATTGGCTGAACTAAACAGATCATCAGGTATTTCCAACATCAACACAAACTTCCAAAATGCAAATTTAGGAGTTTGTTTCATCCAATAAATATCATGTCGTGGACAAAGAAACACTATTTTCAGATTTGGCTTCAACTGAATGAAATCAATTTATATCACCATAAATACTATAAATGTTGTGAAATCACCTACCAACAGCCAAGAGCAGTTGCTCCAAGTTCCCCGATGTTTCCCGGTCAATGGTTTCCTCAATCTGAAATCCTGATATAGTCATGTATTTATCAAACACTAGAAAAAATGAAACAATTTCATAATCACTGAAGGAACACTCAGCCCAGAAATAAGGTATTTACTGTAACCAGGTATCTAAGCAAAGAGAAATCCTTTCTTCCTCCCTGCTGACGAGCGCCCTGTGCTCAGAGCCACTGTGTGCCAAGCCTGAAGCAATGGTTAATTCTGTACCAAGAAGACAGGATCTTGCTAGGGAACACAGGCTGGCCTCAAGCCTCGAGCTTTGGATTCTCCTGCCTCTGCTTCCCCAAACTGGATTACAGGTATAAGCCGCCATGTCCAATCTCTAAGCAATGTAAATGCTGGTGTCCTGCCCCTGCCACTAATTATAATCAATGACACTGACAGGAAAATCCCTCAGAAGCCTTTCTCCTTCCTTATAAGGTGATGACTGATTCTTTTTTCTTCTTACTATAAAAACTATCATGTGTGGAGCAACGGCATCCACCTTATGATGAGGAAGACGTGAACTTGGGAAAGAAGCCCTGAGCACAGAGGGCAGTGGAGCACAGAATGTCTCCGGTCCTACAACACTGACCATGGACTCTTACATGCAGAAATAAAGCCCAATTTTAAAGCCGCAATTCTCCTTTTTTGTCACCTGCCACAGAACTCCTCAGCCGATACCATGAGAACAGATACGTTCACCAAATGTGGCCTTGAGTGCCAATGTCTAGGAGGGAGTCCTCAGAGTGAGGTGCTCCTCAGTGCTCTGTGCTGCCCCTGCTACCTCCGAAGGCGAAGGGAGTACCAAGGATGTCACGTTTTGTAAAACCTACACTAGCAGTGACGAGAAAGAGGAGATGTCTCCAAGTCAGAGTGTAAAAGCAACTGCTGCCAATGCTGCTCCGGAGCAGGATCTAGTCCGAACTGGATGCTTCCCAGATTTCCCAGAGCGTCTGTCGCAAATGCTTTTCACTCACCCCTTCTCAAATGAGACACACTGCGTGTCCCAAAGATGGTGATGAACTTTTCTTCATCGGTTCCCCACTTCAGCTCTCCAGCCTGGAACAAGGCCTGAAAGGAACCATCCTGGATGAGTCCAGCAGCCTTCTAGCTCCCACAAACCCCCCATGTGGACTTCCTGAAGCACAATCCACCTGCCTGTGCACGGCAGGCCAGTGGGTCAATGTGAGAAGCACTGCAGTGGCCCAGGAGTCCATCTTTTGTTCCCATCTTTTGGGAGCAAAACTACAGGTTGGAAAGTTCCAGTCGAGCAGCACACAACAAAGAACAAATACCATATTTTCTCTTTATAACTGAGATTTAGCCAAAAGTTAGCTACAAAATGCGTTGGTCATTCTACAGACCACATGAAGTTTTAAATGTTGTGGGACAGCACAGTGCTTAGCATCCATGTGATGCTTAATAAATACTCTTGGAATCACCTAAATACCCATATTTACTTTTTGACATAAAGATAAATGTTCTCCAATGTTCATGTACCAACTTACAAAGTGGATACAGAAGCATTATTAAATCTGCACCCCCCGAGATGTGGCCAAACTTTCTAAGTCCTACAGTCCACTCTCTTAGTTATCTGAGTTAACAGGGCCAAGAGGACTGGAGTTTGCCCAGCACTGGCCCCTGTGGATGTGGCTTTGATCTTAGTAGTTGACTTTGTAGATTCTGGTGCTCTATGTCTTTTTTTTTATTATATCTCCCAATAATTAAAAAACAAGCCCCATATATCTTTGTACTCAATGAACTTGGGTCCCTTCTCCTCCTCCCACCTTCTCTAAGAGTCCAACCCTCCCTCCAGAGAAGCTCCAATCCAAGGATTTGGCAAGAAAGGAGACAAAAACCAGTTTTATCAGTCTCAAAATATTAAGTCAATGGGACACATCAAAAAGGTGAGAATTAGGGCTGAAGAGTTAAGAGCACTGGCTGCTTTTCCAGAGGGCCCCGTTCTATGTCCAGGCTCACAAGGTGGCTGACAACTGTCTGTAACTCCAGTTCCAGAGGATCCAACACCGTCTTCTGGCCTCCTCAGGCACTGCACATACACACATGCAGCCAAAATGCTCCTACACATAAAATAAATCTTAAAAGAAAAGGAAAAAAACAGAATACATCTGGGCATCATGATACACTCCTTTAATCCCAGCACTCAAGATGTGGAGGCAGGTGTATCTCTGTGTGAAAAAAAAGAATATTTTATTTTTTAGTTTTTGGTTGAGGTTGCATTGTAAAAAGGAGAATATTTTAAAAGGCAAAAATGGATTTAACACATTACAAATGTGCGCTATTCAGTTCCTGAGTGAATGACTCACTATGGTTTATCAGATCCCAAGATAACAGGGGTCTCTCAGTGCCAGGTATCAGCAGAGGAAACAAAAAGGCTCACACAGGAGCGTTTTCCCTATCTCGGCTTCCTCTCCACTTAAGTCCTTACTAGTGAAAACAGACCAGATGCCTGGCCACAAGGTGCGAACGGAGGTGCCCTTTCCATACCCAAGAGGCTGAATTAATAATCAAGTATTTTTTATAAGTTTTTTCTTAATTTTATTTATTTTTGTATGTGTATGAATGTACTGTCTGCATGTAGGTCTGTGCACCGTGTCATGCAATGCTGCGGAGGTCAGAAGAGGGTCTCGGATTCCCCCGGAACTGGAGTTCTCCTGGAATTGGAGTTACAGATGGTTCTCAGCCGCCATGTGGGTGCTGGGGATCGAACCTGGGTCCTCTGCAAGAGCACTCAGTGCTCTTAACTGCTAGGCTATCTCTCTGGCCCCAATAATCAAATATTTTAAACAATCAAGAACTCATAGCCAGTGTGGTGGTTTGCATGAGTGTCCCCCATAGGCTGTAAGTATTCAGACATTTGTCTCCAGTTGGTGGTGCTGTTTTTGGAGGTCTTAGAAGGTGTGGCCATGCTGGGGGAAGTGTGTCACTGGGGGCAGGCCTAGTGAGTTTTAACAAGCCTCATGGTCTCCAGTCTTTCTCTTTGCTTCCTGTGCTCATTGCGAGATGTGACCCTCGGTTTGCTGCTCCAGATCCAGCCGCCACGCCTCCCACCACAATGGACTAATTCCCTGGAACCGTCAATCGTAAGCTCAAATAAACTCTTCCTTTTATAAGTTCCTTTGGTCATGGTGTTTTATCACAGCAACAGAAAAGTGACTAATACAGCCAGCTTGCTCTCTGCGGCTCCTGGTTACAGGAGAGGGGGAAAGCCTGGGTTCCACAGGAATCTCTCTCTCTTTTTTTTTTTTTTTGTTGAGACAGGGTCTCCCTGCAGCCCCAGTTGGCCTGGAACTCACTATGTAGACCTGCCTCTGCCCCGAAAGTGCTAGGATTAAAGCCCTGCCCAGCAGTCTTCACACATACAGGGTTCTGAACATTTGCTGCAGGACAAGTGAATGACATACCCCCCAGATGTAGTATGAGCATCCCTGGTAGAGTCAGAAACCAGACTCCTAGACCTGCAGGGTCACAGCAAAGCTCAGCACAGGCCCCAGAAGACCCCCAGGCCCAGGAGCTCCACAGCAAAGGCTGAGAGGCATCAATGAAAAGGTGCAGCCTCAGCCTGACGGTGCTCCCTACATCAGCTGTGCCGGGAAGTCTGCCCCGACCCTAGTCAGGCCTCACCACTGTCATCTGAGACTACAGTTGCCTTCCCACTTGAAAAGCTTCCAGAACTCCTACTCCTGAGAGTGGGAATGTGAGATCCACGGTGTGTTCCACCAGAGCCCAGAGGAATCAATGTCTGGAAATGAACTCGGTCATCTGAAACTGGGCAAAGCTCCTGCCTGGGGAGGCAGCCTGAGGAGATAACCTGGATCTGGGCTTCCAACCTGTGTTCAATAAGCCCTTTATAAGAAATCAAGGGAGCCAACACTGAACATGAGGCTTGGTTAGTGGAAGAGAAAGGGCTCTACAGGCTGAGAGCCAGCCTGGGAATCCAGAAGCTCAGCAGGGCCTGGGTGTATTTCTTCATGCATAGGAAACAGCTTCTTGACTCTCAGTACTAATGCATGCATCAGGCCCTGGCTGACCGCCAGCTTCACTCTAGGCTTGGAACAGAACTGACCTGACAGGGTGCCCAACGAAGGCAGGCAGGCAGCCTCAGTGTAAGGCAGGAAAACGTGACAGGAAGTCCACACTACCATGTTCCCTGTAAGGGCCACCTGACTCATGTTTGGAGGGTCAGGCACGAGGGTCAAGGGAAGCACTAGGCCAGGACTGACCTTGGAAGAGAGGATGTAGGAGCAGGAAAAGGACAGCAGTAGAGAGGGAGGTGAGAGACTAAGATACAGATGATGAGGCGGGCTACAAACCACATTCAAGGGCCTGGACTTTATCCTGAGGACGGTGAAACACAGAAACTTGAATGTCATGTCATGTTCTCAGAGAAGAACATGACATGACATTTACGAGACAAAGGGACAGGAGTGAAATACTGTTAAGAAATCAATAAAAAGGGGGGGTCAACTACCCAAAAGAATAAGACGTTCTCCTCTTCGCTTTAGCAGAGTCAGATGGGGTGCACTGTGGCTAGGCTAACTGAACTGGCTCTTCCCTTGTAATGGAAACTTCTTAAGAGGAAACATGTGCAAAGTCAGTGTGACAAAGGTAGCCTGCTACAGCCCAGTAAGCCCTCAGGTAGCCTGCTACAGCCCAGTAAGCACTCAGGTAGCCTGCTACAGCCCAGTAAGCACTCAGGTAGCCTGCTACAGCCCAGTAAGCACTCAGGTAGCCTGCTACAGCCCAGTAGGCACTCAGGTAGCCTGCTACAGCCCAGTAAGCACTCAGGTAGCCTGCTATAGCCCAGTAAGCACTCAGGTAGCCTGCTACAGCTCAGTAAGCCCTCAGGTAGCCTGCTACAGCCCAGCAAGCACTCAGGTAACCTGCTACAGCCCAGTAAGCCCTCAGGTAGCCTGCTACAGCCCAGTAAGCCCTCAGGGAGCCTGCTACAGCCCAGCAAGCACTCTGATGCCACTTTCCAGGCTTCAGTTCTCCTGTTTCAGCTGCCCTAATGTTTATTTTCTATACATGATGGTTTTCTAAACCCTGGTTGAGACTGCACTGGAATTCAGAAGTCCCTGGAGTGACTTGGAGTCCGTGAAGAGCAGCGGACAAAGAAGAGCCATACTGCTTAGAACTCTGTCAAAGGAAGTGCAGAGACATTTCCTAATGCTAGAATAAAATTGTCATTTCTAATATCACTTACAAGCCAAGCATGGTGGCACATACCTTTAATCCTAGCACTCAGGAGGGAGGCAGATCTCTGTGAGATCAGAGCCAGCCTGATCTACATATTGAGTTTCAGGGAACTGGGGCTATAGTGAGACCTTGCCTCAAAAAAAAAAAAAAAAAAAAATCCCAGAGCTGGGCATGGTGGCACACGCCTTTAATAACAGCACTCAGAAGGGAGAGGCAGGTGGACCTCTGTGAGTTCAAGGCCAGCTGTTCCACATAGTGAGTTCCAGGACAACAGGAGCTACAGGGAGACCCTGTCTCAAAAAGACAAAAAAAAGCCCACTTACCATTAAACACTTTCTTCCTTGTTCTTGCCTACTTAAGACATACCATGGCAGTGAAACGGTTTCCAGTTTTCGAATGTTCCATAATCATATAAAGAACATGTGTATGTGGAACTAGCAATATTATTTATTTAATTTTAGCTTTGTAATAAAATATTTTGTTGAATAAATAAGAAAAATCTACCTATGAGAGTCTTATGGTTTATAAGTGGCCCCTAAATACATTTTTCTAAAATTTCTTAATTCTTTTAAAATATTTTATTTATTTTTTATTTTATGTTTATGATTATTTTGCCTGCATGTATGTAAGGGGGTTTGTGGGGCTTTTTGCTGTTTGTTTTATGTGTATGTGTCTGCATGCAAGTGCACCCCTGAAAGTCATGAGTCCCTGAAAGATGGTTGTTAGCTGTCATGTGGGTGATAGGAACTGAACCTGGGTCCTCTACAAGAGCAGCCAGTGGTCTTACCCGCCAAGCCATCTCTCCAGCTCTCTCCTTCACTTCTAAGTCATAACAAAGTCATATACAACAGCCTTTACTCACCTGAGCATCCAGCTCAACTTGGGCTTCATCAATTGCACCATCAGGGTCTCTGTTGGCCTGTAAGAGATGATGTCCGCACTGGGCTACCAAGCACTCACTCAGAAGCACCTGATGCCAGGGCAGATGAAGCTCTATCTCCTGGGAATACTCTACTAGGTGAAGAGCACATCAGCCCTATAGCGCGCCACACATCACACAGCAGTGGCTAAAGCCACTATGACCCTCCTGATTTGAAATTCTACTGAAGAAGAGGATGCATATGGCTGCCTGAAACAAATGGATGAGTTAGATATTTGGAGTCTGGGTCAGATATTCTGAGGCACAAGCAGCACATGGCGCCACAGTGGGATCTGCACAGACAAACTCTTCACAGAAATTTTAAGTGGCCTTAATATAGCCCGCTCAGCCCTGCCTCAGACTCTTTCATCACACTATGTTAAGCCCCAACCAATACCTGAAGGAGGACAACCAGCATCCTCTGGTAGTACCCGGAGGTGTCCCCCACCACGTCATCTTCCAGGCTGGAGCCATATTCTGCAACAGAATTATTTCATACTCATTTACAGTTCCTTCCAACTAGAAAAAGACATCCTGTCCTATAAGCCAAATGAAGAGACATAGAGGAAGATACACGGCTCTGATTAGTGCTAATTCTCTCTACTCAGTGTTCTAAAGATGGAGGCAGATTTGTTGAGTGGCCAGATGAAAATGAAGTGCAGTGAAATCGCCCCATAGCACTCATCCAAGCCGAAGTTATGACACCTGCTCATGCTTTCCCCAGTGCAGCAGTGCTTCGCAGGCAGAAAATGCCACCATGGAACTGCTGGGTGCGACAACCCTAAGCTGAGTTCTGCTTTTTTCAGTTGGTTTGTACAATGAGTTTCCTTTCTTTGGTCGTATCCCCCCTAGTAAGGCATTTCCCCTCTACAGCATATCAAGTTACTCTGGGAAGCAGCAATGACATTTTCAAGTATGACACTCCCCTACCCTGGCTTCCAGTTCCTCAACATGAGGTCACAGAAAAGGGGAAAATGAGACCTACAGAGTCTGCGCGCCCTTTCACTAACACTCAATAGCTGCTATTCTAAATGTTATGGCTGCAAGTATATAATATTTAATCATTAATTTAAGCAGGAAACATTTAAAATCCTGAAGCTTCAATTTTATGTGCATTACAACCAGTTACCCAAATATAAGACTTTGCAGGAGTCTCTGGCTAAGGAGAGAGGAAGGCCTCTATCCCACACCCACATCAAACCCCATCAGACACTTCCTCCTCTCCAATTTGCTCCTCCTCACCCTGCCCAGCAACCTCCATGGTCTTGTAATTACTACATAGCTTCCTCACAGCCACTCTGCACAGCTATCTCCTTCAACTGTTCCTGCAGTACTACATTGCCCATTATACCTTTGACTCAAGCTCCAGTTCATCGTCCGGGCATGCAAACCCACTGTGTTACCTAGTCTAACCTCGCTGGTGCAGCTCAGCTCCAAAACAGACACATACATGTCCTTCTTATAGTCAGGCTCAGGCAGTTCCCTGGGTCCACTCTACTCTCTGCAGCCTAGGGTTTGAATCACTGAAGACTGACAGTGTCTTTACCTACAGAGACCCACCTTGTTCTGGGCTCCTCAGCAATAAAACATATATATATATATATATATATATATATATACTAATACTAATAGCATAAAACATGTATTCTGTAAATTAATTACCACAAACTAATTCGTACCACTATGTAGTTCTCTATGTACAGTGAAAACATTTAAGAAGTAGTTTCTTAGAAAATTTCAAGTATGTGACCATGGTACACACTAGGTCTCCAGAACTTGTTCTGCCTCACTGCCCCCTCTACTATCTCCACTTCCCCTCCTTCCTCTCCTCCCACCAACCCCATTCTACTTCATGCTTTATGAACTTCACCTTCTAGATTCCACCTGAGTGATTGAGGTCTACCACCTTTCAGGTTAAAGTTGTGCTATTACAAATACCTGGTTCCATATTTGAGGATAAATAATGCTGCTGTTGCTACTGCTGGTGTGTGTGTGTGTGTTGTCATGGATACTTAGTAAGCTACCTACTCTTGGAATTACGCTATCACTTGTACCACGAAGCCTCCTTTAACATGTAAAGCAATAATGCCCTCTCTAGTATAACTTTGTCTTGCACTAATATTTTTCACACATGACTTCTTTATTTTACCATCCTTTCACTCCTGCATCTGTCCTAAGGCTTCATGCAACCTCCTTGAGAACAACAGCTGTGCATGCCTCCTACGTTCCTCGTGATGGCTAGCACAGCATTGGACAAGGAGCCCTGCTCAGCAGCTGTGAGCAGGACGCAGCATGCACACTTGCTGCAGCACGTGCTCTGTCCTCAGCATCAGGACACCCATACGGACATCCCGGAATGTTCCATCAAATAAACCATGACACTGAGACACAGGCAGGACCTCTGTCAGTGGCAAGGATGGCTGCAAAGAGGCCTCTGGTAATTATTTAGTGGCCCTGAATTTCACAACAAAGCTAATCCACTGGCTAAGCCACATATGTGGACTAGTGGCTCCAATTAGAGTCTGGGAACAGAGAACCCTGACAAGACCAGAACTTGGCTTTTACTTTCATTTCATAGACTTGAATCCATCCAACTACAACATTGAAATATGAATTAGAGGCTGAGCATAGTGGTGTACGCCTTTAACCCTAGCACTGGGAGGCAGAGGCAGGCGGATCTTTGTGAGTTCAAGGCCAGCCTGGTCTACTGAGTGAGTTCCAGGACAGCTGGGGCTACAGAGAGACTCCGTCTCAAAAAGACCAAATATATATACATATATATATATATATATAACCAAATATATATATACACATATATATATATGTGTTTTTTTTTTTTTTTTTTTTTTTTTTTTTTTTTAAAGAAAAAAAAAAAGGCGAGGAAAGTAAAATGAAAAGCCAAAAAGCAGGCACTGTAGCAAGCACTCCAGAAGTTTCACCAACCCCAATCTGGAAGAGGGTTCCAGCCCCGTTCTATATAGCTCTTAAGACAGCCCACTGGTCCCTACGGGGGCTGTAACTCTATGCAAGCATATACCACATCTTCCTCAGTAGCATCTCATAAGTTACTAAAACAGGGGAAAAAGGACAGGGATATTATTTATTTTGGTGTTTGTTTTATTAAAGAAGAAAAGTCCCTTGACTTGTGTCCCCACAAGACTTCACTTTTGTTAGGGAAGGGAAACAAAATCCCAGCTATCTTACCTTCTTCATACACCTGTTTGATGGCTGTTAGTTCTTCAGGGGTCCTTGATGCAATAATTTCAGTCAATATCTTTTCATCAGTCCCAGCTCCCTGTTTGAAGAATTATTTTTAATAGAGAAAACATGTCAATATAATAAAAAAGAACGTTGCTTTCCTGGATGTTGCCCAAATTACATAATTACAAAAATATCCAACATAATATGGATTCCTTTGTACATACGTTCTCTTGTTAAAGAGATAGGAAATTTCAGGGTAATTTTTCTCTCCGGGGCAATTTTATTCCATTTACTTTTTATTTTTGTTTTGCCTAATAAAAAATAATGTTTCCCTCCATCCCTACTCAACCCCACTGGGCCAGCTCAACCCTCCTGCCCCCACTGAGTGTACGAAGACCCAGAGCCGCACCCTGAAGAAAGCCTACCTGGCAGCCAGAAGCTGCCCACAGCCCTGTGTTTCCAGTTTAAACTGAGTGAGGGTTTCTACATAATCGCCCATTTAAAAAAAAAAAAAAAAAAAAGAAAAAGAAAAATAATATTTACTGTTCTGTGTATATGTATGCACTATATATCTACATATATAGTAAGTTAAATTTAACTTGCAACTTGATCAGTTAATAAAAAGGCTGAAATAGTAAAACAAAAGTTTACATGGAATGCACTGATACTTAATCTGCCTCAAAAAATAACCTCCCACTCTCAATTTAAGTTTATATGGGGCCACACAGAAACAGCATCAAATATAATGCTACAGTTGGGACTTTAAATGTTATCCCACTAAAAGTTTGGTTCCAGAGTGCGCCACAAGGAGTGGCAGAACCTTTAGAGGGTGGGGACTAATGGAAGGCTTAGGCCGTGGGGGAAGTCTTTGACGGGCGTGATGGGACCACAGTTTTCTGCGCCCTGTTTTTGACTTCACAGCAATAAGTTCCAACAGCTGTGCTCTGCCTCATGCTCCCACCATGCTGTGCTTCCTGACCACTCCATGCCGTGCTTCCTGGCTGCAGGCCCAGCCTTGGAGCTGATCACTCCTGGGCTGCAACATCTAAAACTCTGAGCCAGAACAAACCTTTCTTCCTTAAGTAGATGATCTCAGGCATCAGAACAGAAAGATGACACAGCCAACACTCGATAGAGCTCTGCTTAGTTTTTATGAAATGGATCAATGTACAAGAACTGAATGAAACCTGCTTTCTGAAAAATAATTGTAGGTGGTTTCCGTTGTTGTACTTATAGAAGTCATATCTGTACTGCTACATTGAAATGTATAAGCAACAATATGTCTAGACTTGTCTCCTTTTCTTTTTTAAAAAATCTTTCTATTTCTGTTCCTTTGCCCAAACTCAGGCACTAAAATACCTAGATCCATCCTCTTGTAGAGAGAGCTGCTGCTGACTTGAGATGTGTTCTGTTAACAAGCCCTCTTCTCAATATCCAAGAGCTTGTTTGCTCCAAAAGAATTACTGCAGGACACCAGAGAGCCTCAGCAGACCCAGGACTCCAACTCAGTAACTCCTGTTTGCAGCTGGTGAGGAGAATCCCGGGCAAGGCTGGACGCCTGAGCTGCCCACTCTGCTCACCCTTCAGAGCCAGCCTGCTGAGGGTGAGCCACTTTCTGCCCATGTCTAAGCAAATGTTCCAACTTTCTGTTTAAAACATTTCGTATGAAATGTTTTAAATAGAAATATTTCATATGAAACATTTTCAAAATCTAAAGACAATGAAAATAAAACACAAAAATCCAGAAATATTACAATTCCGTTTAGCTGTATAAGAAATCCGAACAGCACACTTGTCATTTTCTCCCCCCTTTCCATAATGTCTCCTAGTTTTGTCTTTCAAGCAGCCCTCACTGAAGTAAGTAAAAGAGGAAAATAAAGCAGCACTCTACATGACAGGAAGGTCCTTTCAAGCACCCTTTACCTTAAGTGCATGCTTCAGCTCATAGGCATCATAGAGCCAGGAAGGCTTCATCAGAGCCACGATTAACTTCTCAAACTTTCCAGTCAGCTCTGACTTCAGGTCGCCCAGAAGATCCTACCTCAGAAAACAAAAACTCAGTGACCACAATCCTGCTGCACTGCTTCTCCAAGTACTCCAGAAGATACTATACAGAACTCAGCGGTGCTGAAGGGCGTGCCTTCAACATCTGACCCATCTACCAGAGTATTTAAAGATGCTTTTCTTAGCTTTAAGTGTTGAAATTGAATACCTTTCCAGAGCAGACTAATAACTATGCTTATAATCATTACAAACATGGTAACACATGCTTATGAAGGGCTAGTGCAGGAAGCCAGCCTGGCAACATGTGACTCCTTATTTTGTTTTATTTTTGGTCTTTTTCAAAACAGGGTCTCCCTGTAGCCCCAGCTGTCCTGGAACTGGCTCTGTAGACCAAGCTGACTTTGAACTCACAAAGATCCACCTGCCTATGCCTCCTGAGTGTTAGGATTAAAGGTGTGCACCACCATGCCCAGCAATTAATCTTTATTTTTTTTATTTTTTTATTTTTTTTTGAGACAGGGTCTCTCTGTAGCCCCAGCTGGCCTGGAACTAGCCCTGTAGACCAGGCTGGCCTTGAACTCACAGAGATCCGCCTGCCTCTGCCTCCCGAGTGCTGGGATTGAAGGCATGTGCCTCCACACCCGGCCCAAAGACAGTTCTTAGCCGCCATGTGGGTGATGGGAATCGTACCCCGGTCTTCTGCAAGAGCTATCAGTGCTCTTAACCACTAAGCCATCTCTCCAGCCCCAACTCTTTATTTTTTATTTTTTATTTTATTTTATTATTATTATTATTATTTTTTTTTTTTGGTCTTTTCGAAACAGGGTCTCCCTGTAGTCCCAGCTGTCCTGGAACTCACTCTGTGGACCAGGCTGGCCTTGAACTCACAAAGATCCGCCTGCCTCTGCCTCCCAAGTGCTAGGATTAAAGGTGTGCGCCACCACGCCTGGCTTCCAACTCTTTATTTTTAATATTTTGCTGGGAACTGAAGCCAGCAATTTGGCTCATTCCAGAGATCACCACACAGCCAAGCTGTATCCCCAGCCCTTTTAGTACTTTTTGAGACAGTTGCCTAAGCTAGTCTTGAACTCACTCTATAACCTAGGCAGGACTTGAACTTGCAATCCTGCTTCAGCCTTCAAAGTATCTGGGATTACAGACCTGCAACACCATGCCCAGCTTTATAAAGCAAGAGCCTTCCTCAGAAAACCCAAACCTGAACAAAAAAGGTTAACTGGCAATGCAGCTGTGGCAGAGCACTTGAGACCATGTGTGGCCAAAGCCCTGGGTTCAATCCCAGCATCATCAAAAACTAGTACACTGTACAGAGCCTATAGGGAGACCCTGTCTCAAAAAAAGACACCCCCCCAAAAAAATATATATCTTTTCTGAACAACAGAGGTACTTTTTGTTTGCTGTATTTTTTGTTCTGTTTATTTGTTTGTTTGTTTGAAACAGGGTCTCAGTATGTAGCCCCAGCTGGCCTAGAACTTACTATGTAAACCAGGTTGCCTTCTCACAGTGATCTGCCTACCTCTGCCTCCTGGGAGCTAGGACTAAAGGCGTGTGCCATCAAGCCCAGCCCAACAGATGTATCTTAATAAAAATTCTCTCAAAAGAGCTGAAATATAGTTCAGTTCCCTAACAGCAGAAAGGAAAAGACAAAGGGGGGGTCTCAAATATCATCAATGTGTTTTTAAAAAGCAAGATTTATCTATCATTAAACAAAACCTTCCCTTTTACTCTCCAGCAACACTCTAACACATAACAGATGACTTCTGACTGCTGAAAAGAAGTTTGGCATGGGGATTTGAATACCAATAAAGAAAGAAAAACCATGTTTCCCCCTCTGCTCAGTTTCAGCACATCAGGCAACAAGATCCTGATTAGACACTTCCTAACAGTGGGCTGGGCTGCACACCCACTGTCCAGCTCGCACAGGGTCCTGGGTTCCATCCCTGGCAACGCAAAAGACATTTTCTGGCTTTGCTCCTCATTTGTTTTTCAATGAAATGGCAAATATAAGTTGTCAGAATAACACAACTATTAAGGTTTTCATATACACTCTACTTCAGTCAGCAAGCAATTAAAATTTTTGCTTTGAATTATTAATCATGTAAGAACTTGAATCAAATTTTTTTTATTAAAATCACTATAAAAGGAGCCAAGATCATGACTGTCTTAACAAAGGGTATTGCAATAGAGTCTTACACTGAGAAAATGAATAATGAGACACTCTGAGTGGGATGCACAGAGTCAAGACCTGGGAATCATGGGACTCGTCAAGCACTAGAAAACAACTGTAAGGGTAACTTTCTCATGCTATCCCCTGAACGCTGTAATATAATGGCAGCTGGTCCAGCCTGTGCATTCCATAGGTCATCTCTTAGTCTTCTAGTTAGTGAGAGAAGTGACGTTACATGCAAACAGCATGCTATTTCGTGAAGGATCTGAGTATCAAGAATTCAGGATGGGCTTACCCTGCCATACATTGTCTTAAAGGACTCAGCAACTTCCTGGCGCTGAGCGTTGCTCCGAGATGTCAGCAGGGTCAGGATGCTCTCCTCATCCGTGCCTGTAATTGACAGTTAAAATGACGCCTGGTGCTCTCACCCGTCCATTATCTTATCAGCCTTTCCAATTAGTGTACTTTGTGCTCTTACCTCTATGATAATATAAAACAGAGCTTGTATGTTATATTAAATAAAATATAAAACTGATAATATATAAACCACTGTATTTCTAATATATACTAACTCTTGTTGTCAATGAGACTTAAAGAAATGGAAAAGTGCCTGGCATGGTGACGCACGCCTTTAATCCCAGCACTTGGGAGGCAGAGGCAGGTGGATCTTTGTGAATTCCAGGCCAGCCTGGTCTACATAGCGAGTTCCAGGACAGCTGGAGCTACAGGGAGACCCTGTCTCAAAAAAAAAAAAAAGAAATGGAAAAGCACTTCTGCCTATTTTTTTTTTGTTTGTCTTTTTGAGACAGGGTCTCCTTTAGTCCCAGCTGGGCTGGGAGCTTGCTATGTAGACCAGGCTGGCCTTGAACTCACAGGATCCACCTGCCTCTGCCTCCCAAGTGCTGGGATTAAAGGCACGTGTCAACCACTCCCAGCACACTTCTGGCTTTTTAAAATCCCAGTGTACTTAGTTTTTCATACATAGTTCTGTAGCTACTCCAGTAACAGCCAGTCCCTGGCTTCCACATGAAAATGCACAAAGGATGATCTCCTGGTTGACAGGAGGCAGAAATGAGTTAGGGGGAAGTTCCATGGAGGAGACACCCAACACTGTCCTGAAAGATAAAGGCTTGTTTCAAACAAGGCAGTCATGTAAGGAAACCAGACTCTCAGAACAAGGAATCTTCTATTGGTGGAATAGGAAATACAGGACTTATGGGCAGAGCAATCCAGCATGGTTGGTTCAGAGAACACATCAAACAGTAAAGGAAGATGAGTCTGAAAAGACGTTACAGGTGACTAATCAAGGCTAAGAACGAGACCAGTAGTAAGGAAGGAGCTTAAGGGTAGAGAAGCCCTTTATACACAGAAGCCCTGGGAGGCTGCAACTGCCAGAGAAAGACATTAGAGAAAGAACAGTGTTTGCGAGAGACTCCACGCAGAAGTGAGCACATTACAGCAGGACCGCAGAGCTCCTATGTGAAAGCCAGGCTGGCAGCCTCCAGAGCACGGACATCTTTGATCTATGCTATTATTTTCTTATCTGAATTTATCCTTTCTCTTATAAATTTCAGATCAAAGTATCTAACAATAATCTTACTTGTAATCAATAATGATTTTCTCTGGAAAGAAATCAATTTTTTTTCCTTTAGAATAAGAAGCTTTTATTTACTTTACCTAGGCCTTTCATGGCCTTCCGAAGAGTTTCTGCATCAGCCCGGCTATCAAATCCAGGGAAGTCAGTCACGGTACCTCTGAGAGCCTGAGACCAGTATCAGAAAGTAAATTAACACCATCAGTTTCCTCCACATCACATTTGCACTCTAAACAAATTCACCATCTGGGAAGATCTGTGGCCCACTGGACAGGGGAGGTGACCATCGGAGTAGAGCGGTGAGGGCAGTCCAGGGGGGGCTCCCGCAGGTCTCTACTGTGACCACACCCACAGAGCCCTCCTGCCTCACATCGGCACACAACCCTGATGGGCTCCTTTTGCAACAGAGTGCTTCCATCTTCAGTTTAGAAGCACACTGGGCCTGCGTCAAGACATGATGCCTCACCTTGGCACTCAGTAGGAGAGACAGCTCTTGGTTCACACAGCTTGCATCCTGAATCCTGTTCTTGAAACTTAGGAATCTTGAATTGATTTAGCAAGTTCTGGAAATAGTTAGTAGTCTGTATGCCATACAACTATATTGGAAGATATTCTCTATAAACGATTTCATTTCACATTATCATACAAAGTGCTTCTAATAATCCCTCGTGATTCCTAAAGTAGAGGAGTGACAGAAGAACAAAATCAAGTAGAGAAAAACAGATCCAAGCTGAGGCTGGATCAAGGTCACATGAGCACGTAAGCCAGAGAATGGGTGAAAGGAGAAGGTAAAAGTTCAAAGAAAAGAAACTGCGGGGAGGGATGACATCTCAAGATCACCTTGAAAATCGCTTGTGAGCCTGCCAGTCAAGATCGTAAAAGTAGAAAACTGTAGAGTCAATCATCATCACATATGAAAGAGTGGAAGAATAAAACGATCTGTTACTTTGAGTAAAGGTTAGGTGCTTCATTGGATTGGAAACAGCATCGCATTGGATATAAAATAAATCAAGGGAAGGTTGACAACTGCCAAACAAAAATCACAGACCTGATCCAAAGACAACAGGAAGCCCGAGAGGCACCTGTCGGCTCTGCACAGCAATGTGACTGGCAGCATGGATACAAGGGAGCCAAGTATGCGAGAGGCAGCAAGGAAGAGCAGCAGAGTGACAGAAAAGCAGGCAGGAAGGACCAGATCAAATGCAACGCAATGGAGAGGGAGGAACTCAGGACCAGGAGTCAGAGCAGAAGGGATTTTCACAGTGCTGCCCGTTTAGGGTGGGGAACTGGGTAGCTGATTTGCAATTGACCACTGCAAGCATGTAAGAATCTTGAGTGCCAAGATCACACAGGCAGTGGCCAGGCTACAGAAGGGGGCTACCACAACAGACCTCATTAACAGGGGAAAGGAAAGTGACCTCAGCTCCTACCTGCTAAGTGCCATGGTCTCCTGTGTACTGCTTTTGTTAGTAATACTGCCCTATTTGATGGTTCTGGTATTAATCATATGGTGCTATTACTATCTGAAACTGTGAACTTCTGCCGAGTTCCTGGTCTGTTGCCACAGATGTGTTAATGCCACCCCCTCTCAGCCTCCTGCCTTACTGATTGTAGAACAACCCCCTTTGTCATGATTTCTGTTATAGTTAATGATACCTAGTAGGGTATTTTGGTCAGCAGGTTCTTTTTGAGTACCAAAGGAGCCTTAACGGGTCTGCTGACTCCTTGAACTCCTTATTGACGGTGTGGATTAAATACTTTGGAAACAGTAGTCTTGCACCTGGGGGATGAGGTGCAAACCATGCAACATCAAATGGCTCTTCAGTGTCATACCGCCTACAGATTTATTTGTATTACTCCTTTCCAGTATAATGATACTACTTGGGACTGGAAACAAGTCAAACATTTACTAGGGATATGACATCTCATACCATTTTTTTTAAGTTACTACATTATGTACCCTTCTTGAAATATTGTTTTGTTGTTGCAACTCTCAGCTCTGGCGTGATTTACATAGCATCCAGGCCAAGTTTACTCAGCTTATATAAAAAAAATTTTTAAATATTGGGAACTGAGTGTTCAAGCCTTCAGGTGCAGACTGCCTGCACAACCCCACACCCCCTCCCCCATACACACACCTGCCTCGCCCTGTACAACCCCGCACCCCCTCCCCACACACACACACATACCTGCCCCGCCTGCCAGACTTGGAGAGCACACAATGGGATCTTTGCAAGGTCTATCCTGGCTGACCCGGCCCAGAGACACAGGCTGGTCGGCACCCAGAGAGCAGCTAACAGGATATTGGCAAGGCGTATCTTAGCTGGCCCAGGGCTAAACCTGTGCAGGGTGATCTCTGATAATCAGTCTCCAGGTCCATATTTCCTCTCAGTAGTTCTGCTTACATGCTGTGCGTACAAATCCCTGCGCACAGCTCTGTTGGCCACTGGCCTCTCGCTTCTGGCCCTGCCAGTTGGACCTTGTCTCATTAATTGCCTAACTAACTATATTCTGCAACAGGTTAATCCAGTAAAACTCATGAAACTAAGAAAATATTATGATCAATTGCCTATTAGATAATGGGCAGTATAATCTTCTGTCCCAGTATGAGTCTACGATTTGACGCATGCCCACAGAACCAGTGGGGAATGTGGTGAGAACCTCAAGGTCACCCACAGCTATGCCATATCAAGAACTCCAGCTGAGCCCAATAGTTCGAACTTAACTCAAAGTATAGGAAGAGACAACTGAGCCAGGGCAGAAGCTGAGAACAGGTCAGCGTGTACCTGGATGCTTGTAAATTTATTCTGCTAACCTGGATTCATGGCTTCTGTACTTTATGCTTGGCTTACTTTCAGAGAATAAGAATTGTTAGAGTAGCGTTCCACACCTAAGCTTGGGAGCTTAAACTTTCCACCTCTGGATATGGCTTTTCTGTATAAAATGCCTCCCAAACACTGCTCCTTACTACACCTGAGACTGAGCGTCCAGTGTATAGTCATCAGCTGACTAGAGACTCTTTCGGCCTCATTTTATGTCTGAGTGGTCTTCTCTGATAGAACTACCCCATTACACCTGTAGCTCATCTCGGTGAAGCTCCAATTACAAACAACATACCACTTTAGGACAGTCTAGCAAATCACTTACATGACCATCAAGCAAGCAAGCAGCAGAGTTAGGACTTAATTCAAGTCAAGAAATGCTTCACTGTGACACTGAGATGCCTCCCAAGGCAAAAGGACAGAGAGGAGGCTTCAACAGGAAAGGAGACCAGGCTAGACAGCCCCCGGGGTGATAGTGCAGATCCAGGCCCATGAGGCGGACAAGTGGCGCTGTGGGGCTCTGAAGAGTGAATGGAAGGCAGACTGCCTCAGGGAGACCACACCTGACAAGCAATGTGAAAAAAAGCTTTCACCAATAGACAGAAGGTTAAACATGCGCAAGGCTTAAAAGGAAAGAGAGGAGGCATTTGTCTTAAAGAGAAAAAGGATCTGACCAGAAGGTACTGGGAAACATGAAGAAGTATAGCAAAGAAAAGCTTCCTTAATAATTTTCGCCACAACAAAGAAATAACAGCAGGCCATGAACTAGGCGCTTTTTTTTTTTTTTTTTTTTTTTTTTTT
>VZQC01011869.1:1133603-1172767 GCA_009823505.1 Rhizomys pruinosus
GATGAGAAGCAAAACAGTCCACTCTCTCTGGAGCTGTTGTCTTGGACTCTGGTCAATTCTGGCTGTTTCCTTTCATGGGCTGACAGTTTGTCCAGGAATAACCTTTCGATCCTACTAATGAAGCATAAGCAATTAGATATATAGGTATTTAAACAGCACTAATAGTTATGGTAGGTTACTTTGGTATAGACACATATGTTTGGATGGTATGTTAATCCATGAATTACATTTTTTTCCTGTTAAATATGACAGGGTCTTACTGTGGCTCATAACATCTCCTAACCTGTAGAGGATGTAAGCTTGTGGCATCAGCCATGGGTTATTCCTCCAAGGAGAGAGCCAATAGCCAATTAGATTTGGGATATACAGGCATATGGCTGCCTCTGATGCACAGTATTTCCAGGCAGGTGAGGTGTAGCTGCTGCTGACGGAGGAGTCTTGCTTGACTCAAGGAGACCCGTATTTGCTTTATTGATTTAGTGGCCTTTGGTAACACTCTCTGTTCTTAACCGCTAGGCTATCTCTCCAGCCCCGGAAACAATTTCCACCACTTGGGTCTGGTTCTAGCTAGTGACCAGAGAGACTGCCATTTGCCTCCCTTCCTGCAGTCACAACAGGGCGATCCTGCCAGACTTCGACACTTCCTAAACACTTGCCTTCATTGTCTCTGCATAAGATGTCTTCCCTGCTTATCCCATATAGCTAATCCCAAGCTAAGCCACCTCTGTGAAACAGAAATAGTAATACATATTTTCAAAATGTATCACAGGTGCCTATAATGAGTTTGGCGACCCATCTACTGTACCAACAAATCTCAACTGCAGCTCCTATTTTACTTTCCATGTCTAACAAGACCATGTACAGAGAAGAAACCAAATATCCAAACACTCAAGAACCACACACATACATGGAAAATAAAAACACTCAGGAACACATACATGGAAAATAAAAACGACTGTCAGAAATGAGTGTCCACACATTCCTTCCAATTAACCAACTGCTTATATGTTTATATACTATGTAAACCACTACACTGAAAATGCTGGGTCCAAAACATTTAAAGCAAAGGACTTAGGAGTCAACTGATATATTTGTACACTTTTAGAATAGTAAACAGTTATATAACTAAAATGAACTTCAGAAATGGATCTATGATGTAGAAATGTATTTCTTCCACTTTGAAGTCATTAAAAGAGGAAAATAAGGCTTCCCATCTACAGCTCGCTCACCCACTGCTAGAGGCCTTCCATTCAAGGGACACTGGTATGAGATAAGGAAAACGGGGCTCAGTCATCCCAGTGTATTGTTCAGTGGCTTTCTCTGCATTCACCTGAAGCCAGGCAAAGGGAGCAGTAATCCTGACAAGCTGAGCCAGAGCAGCAGAGGCCATGGTTAGCCGGCAGCCCTGATCCCAGACCCCAAGATTAGCTAGAGAGATCTGACCTTGAAAGTGAGTTTGGACCACAGGCTCCACAATAATGAGCCCAACGAAAACTCACTAGTTTACACTGACCCTGCCTGCCGGGTACAGCGCCTTTGCAAATTATCATTATCGCCAAGCAATTCTAAACCAACCCCAAATTTTCCAATCATCATTGTACAGTTAAATACACACTACAGAAGGTAAGTGATGTTCCTGAAGTTTTTGGTGAATATTTATACAACCTCGTTTTGCCTTCATAACATTCCTGCTGCCATGAATGTATTAACTCTTCATGAGTAACAAAATAATAAATTTAAGTTCGGGTTGCTCAAAAATCAAATTCTTAAAACTTAATTACCTGAAAATGAAATGTTTAAACTGAATTAAAATGTACAAAATGGCTCATTCATCTATTAAATACAGCCAACTCTGAATTCTTTTCAAACCAAAGAAAACAAGTCAAGAACATTTAAGTACTTAAATTGGAATATCTACTAATTTAGCTGTAGCTAGATGGTGAAATGCAAAACCACAAAAATTTTAAGAATTTTTTTATAAAAGCTCACAATTCAGTTTTTAAAATCCAACTGCTTCAATCTCCCTCCTACTTTGTACCAAGACCACCTCTCTCTACAAAACTTTTTACCACAAGTTCCAAATGCCAGGTATAATGGTGCACACCTTTAGACCCAGCACTCAGGAGGCAGAAGCAGTTGACTCTCTTTAAGTTCAAGGTCAGGGCTACATAGTGAGACCCTGTCTCAAAAAGAGAAAAAAAAAAATCCCAACCCAAAATATGTTAAGAGTAACTGAAGAAAGATTACTGAAATGTAAGAAAAATCTATACTTAAAACAAGTTGGAAATAGAAAAAGAAAATGATTTACACACATTTCACTCTATCTAGATCATTCAGGATTTTAATGCTCTTTGTTTGGGGGGACTGTTTTTTGTTTTATTTTGTTGTTTGTTTGTTTGTTAATACAGGGTCTCACTATGTAAACCAGGCTGGCCTTGAACTCACAGAGATCAATCTACCTGCCTGTGCCTCCTGAGCCCTAGGATTGCATATAGCACCACATTTAGCTACTTGCTACTTCTTAAAAAAAAAAAAAAAAAAAAATTAAGCTTGTATCCAAATTTACTATAGTAGAAAATGTTACTAACCCATCTGTACAACAAGGTAATATGAATGACACAGTTTGCAGAACTGTCTTTTGCTACAGCTTTATTACTTATGCTGATGTGACTAAGGTGAAACTTCACCAGTGTGAAAAAACACACTGGTGAGCCAGGCAGGCTCCTAAGGGCAATTCAAACCTAAGGCCACACTGATGACCCCAGGCAAATTCTTTTTTTTGGTCTTTTCGAGACAGGGTCTCCCTGCAGCCCCAGCTGTCCTGGAACTCACTCTGTAGACCAGGCTGGCCTTGAACTCACAAAGATCCGCCTGCCTCTGCCTCCCAAGTGCTAGGATTAAAGGCGTGCGCCACCACGCCCGGCCGGGCAAAATCATTGGGTCACAAAACAAAACAAAAAAGACATGAATGTGGTTAAAAGATTGTAGAGAGAAGTGGTCTTGGTACGAAGTAGGAGGGAGATAGAAGCAGTTGGGTCATAATAATAATGCATTATAAACATGGATGAATAAAAGAAGTACTAAATATACATCGATATGTATATGAGGAAAAGAGAAGGAAAGAGGAGGAAGAAGAGAAGAAAAAATCGAGGCAAGAAGAGGAAGGTAAGAGAGGAGAGGGAGGGGAAGGAAAGGAGGGGTTGAGATGGAAAGGCTAAGTTGTCTACCAGAGATCAGTCATTTCTTTCCAGTTAAATTCTTTGCAAGATGGCCATGCTTCTAGTCGGCCTAAACACCTGGTATCTGGACTTCTGCACTTTATAAAGAGAGTGGTCCCAACATAGGTAAAGAGAGTGATGCTAGATAGGCTGACCAGGCTCCAGTGGATGAACTGACACTGAGGGACATCCCGGCATACAAACATGACAGAATGCATGAAATCCTGTGGGCAGGGTATGGGGAGGGCACAGATATGGGAGGGGTCTAATATGATTAAAATCTACTGCATGGGGCTGGAGAGTGGCTTGGCTGTTAACAGCACTGACTTCTTTTACAGAGGATCCAGGTTCAATCCCCAGTACCCACATGGTGGCTAACAACAATCTATAACTCTAGTCTAAGAGGATCCAGGGCCCTCTTCTGACCTTCTTGGGCCCTGCACAACACCTACACTTAAACACATGCAGGCAATATACTCATACACATTTTTTTAATAAATTTTTTAAATTTTATTTATTTTTGTATGTGTATGAATGTACTGTCCGCATGTAGGTCTGTGCATCCGTGTCGTGCAATGCAGCAGAGGTCAGAAGAGGATCTCAGAATCCCTTGGAACTAGAGTTCTCCTAGAATTGGAGTATCAGACGATTCTTAGCCTCCATGTGGGTGCTGGGGATCGAACCCGGGTCCTCTGCAAGAGCAGTCAGTGCTCTTAACCGCTAGGCTATCTCTCCAGCCTCTACTCATACACATTTTAAAAAATTAAAAAGAAAAGATATACTGTATGAAATGCACAGAAACTCAATAAAAATATACATTAAAAAAACTTGATATGTAAGATACAAATATGATGAAGAATTACTGTGGTAGGATACTACATTTTAAATTTTTCAGTAGACAAGAAACATTAACATTTAAATAATGCATCTTTAATTGCTGAAGCACCTCTAAAACAGGTGTCTGATTCCATTACTCTCCAGATGTCACGGAATCCAAGTCTCTGGTTCCTTTCCCCACAGGTCAAACAAAATCCTTCCATAGAAACTGTGAAACCCTACAGCTGCCCTGGAATGACACTAGAGTCCAAAGCAAACATCACACAACATTAGGAGCAGTTACAGCCACGTATGGCAGAAAACACCTACAATCCCGACATTCAGGGCAGTGGCAGGAGAGTCAGGACTTCAGTCATCTTCAGCCGCATGGTGGTCCAAGGCCACACTGAGCTATGTAAGACCCTGCCTCCCCTCCTCCCAAAATTTTAAGAGACAGTTACTTAATGAGAGTATTTTGTTCAACACCAGAAGTAAATAAAACTCTATTTTGATTTAATTTTTTTTTTTTTTTTTTTTTGGTGTTTTTGAGACAGGGTCTCCTTGAAGTCCTTGCTGGCTTGGATCTCACTATGTAGACCAGGCTGGCCTTGAACTCACAGAGATCTGCCTGCCTCTGCCTCCGGAGTGCTGGGACTAAAGGCATCTACCACCTGGCCCTGATTTTAAATATTTTACCAAAATGTTTTATCTCTTGGGTTTCAACAAATTATCAGGAAAGCTACAGCAAGGTGCAACACAACTGTAATCCTTTTAAATACTAACCTGTAGTTCTTTTTTGTTTTTAAAACAGGGAATTACTTTGTGAGATCACTGGATGAGCTGGCCTTGAACTCACAGAAATCCACCTGCCTTTTGTGCTGGGATTAAAGGCATGCACCACCATACCTGGCAAAGATTTATTTCTATTTTCAATTACATGTATGTATGTGTGTCTGTATGCAGGTATGTTCATGTGAATGCAGTTACCCTTGAAAGCTACAGGTGGCAGAGACCCTGGAGCTGGAGTTACACAGTTGTGACCTGCCCGCAGGAATGCTGGAAACCCAATTCAGGTCCTCTGCACGAGCAGCACTTGCTCTGGATGGCTGAGCCATCTCTCCAGTGGCCATTTCTAACTTTCATGCTGACTAAATCTGGCACTGAGAGAAAACAATTGTGGAATTATATTGCAGCACAGATCACATCCAGCCACCGTTCTCCTAGGCTTTGAATATATACATATAAGGTCTTTATACTATTATCATTCTATGAAGTTACTAACAGTAATGTCCACCACTAGAAAATGTGTTCATTTGTTCTCTCCTGGATAAAGAGCCTATCGAGGAATTACTGAATAACTCAAAACTGGGTTTGTAATCCCAATATTTGGGAAGCTGAGACAGAGTATCTCTAAGAGATGAAGGCCAACCTACCCCCAAGCTCCAGACAGACCTGGGCTATACTTGGAGACCTTGTCTCAATAAATGACAACAAACATGCTTCAGATATCACTGGGAAACTTACAAGACATTAGCAAATACACCAAATGGGTAAGGACAAAGGGAATTCTTCTGTGAGGCTTGCCAATTACCGTGTACATCATCAGAACAGCATATGAAGACAGGAAAGATATTCCTCAGAGAAGAAAAATTAATCCCCTGAAAATGGATCCTTTCTGTTGAGAAAGAACCCAAGCCAAACCTTCCCCTTGAGGTAACAGAAGAAATG
Source organism: Rhizomys pruinosus (assembly GCA_009823505.1). NCBI lineage: Eukaryota > Metazoa > Chordata > Mammalia > Rodentia > Spalacidae > Rhizomys > Rhizomys pruinosus. Next base: position 1,139,366 of record VZQC01011869.1, read on the forward strand.
CTTAGTGCAAAAGAGAAGAATGCCAGCCGTGTGTAAACTTATAAAGTCACCAAAGCATCTTAATCTTCCCATTTTCTCTTAGGAGATGCATTGAAACCTTATTCAGTTGGGCTAAATCAACCTGATATTTAAAAGTGAACTACACTTGAGACAGCACTGTTTAAGCAGGCTATTACACTTGTTAAAAAGATTGTCTAGACTCTGATAAGATTCATAAAATTAGTTTTGGGGTGGAAATTAGTTTTGGGGTGGAAATTTGTCCTGTTTTTTGAGACAGTCTCCTGTATCTCAGGCTGTCCTTGAACTCTCTATCCAAAGATGATCTCCATCCTCTGGTTTCCACCTCCCAAGTGCTGAAATTCCAGGTGTAGCCTTTGCCCTGGGGGTGGAATTGTTTAAGAATAACTTATTTGTATGATCAGCCTCTAAAACTTACTCTACAAGCTAGTTTTTCCCCCCTTTACTAATTAACAAATAGATTAAAAAAAAAAAACTATGTTAAGTAACCAACTTCTGAAAGAGTCCCAAGGCAAATTCAATTCAGAACTTGTTCAACGAGTTCATTACTTGAGAAAAATAGCTTTTTGTTTTGGTTTATTGTCTTCAGCGTGAAAAACGATAAATCGGGGCTGGCAAAGAACAGTGGGTTCCTTTTAAGAAAAACTGGACTGAGCGCTAGAAAAAAGCTCCATGGAAATCGCCAAGCACACCCAGTGTTCAAACACAGGAAACTGCGGGGAAAATTCAAAGTAAGAGAAGCCAAAAGGGCGTGTGCCTCACATGATCAGGAGCTGTTCCTGCTCTGGTTCTAATTTTGGCGACTCTGGATTTGGGGGCCCACTGGTTCACGTCTGCCAGGGAGGACAGTTCACCAGCAGGTTCCGGAGACTGCCTCGCACCGGAGCGCCAAGAGGACAGGGGAGGGGCTCGGAAAGGGGGCAGGAGAGGGAGCACTGGAGGGAGCGCCAAGAGGAGAGGGGAGGGGCTCGGATGGGGACAGGAGAGGGAGCACTAGAAGGAGCATGGGTGGGGGCACCAAGAGGACTTGGGAGGGGCTCGGATGGGGGACAGGAGGGAGCACCAGAAGAGGCACCGGGAAGAGGAAGCAGCTTCGGCGCCCCACTGCCCAGGTCCTGGGCGCACGGCCTACCTGAGCCATGGCGCTGCGGGTCTGGAGCGTCCCGGGGCTGCGAGGAGAACGGGGATCATCAGAGCTGCGGTCACCAGAGCCCGGCCGCCCCGCCCGCCCATCCGAGGAGTAGCTAGGGTAACGTCCTCACCAGAGCTACTCCGCACACCAGCCGCTCCCCGGCCTCGGCCACTCACCAGACGGCAGCGGAGCGCGGGCTGCGGGCGAGGGCAGGTCGGACGCACACGTAGACGGTCCTACGAGGCAGTGCGGTCCACGGCTCCTAGGGACGGAAAAGCCCGGCACCGCCCAGCCCTGCCCTGCCCAGCTCAGCCCAGCCCAGCCCAGCCCGGCCTCCCCGCCCCCGAGCCCTGCCGCTCCGCCCCCGAGCCCTGCAGCTCCGCCCCCGAGCCCTGCCGCCCCGCCCCCGAGCCCTGCCGCCCCAAGGCCACGCCCTGCCCGCTCTCCAGGCCTGGCCACGCCCCCGCCACGCTCCCAGGCTGGATCGGGATCCGGGAAGGCCACGCCCTCGCCACGCGGCCAGCCGCGCCCCAGCCTCCGCCCGCCTGAGTAGCTCTGCTCGGGAGCGCGGAGGGCCGGCTCCCTGAGGGCGGGGACCGCGTCCTCGGTTAACGCGCCTCCTCCCCGCCCGCTCGCAGCCGGGCACGGCGCCCCCGGCCTGCAGTATAAGGACTTTGCCAGGCTGCGGGCGACGTGCTCGCGGGAGTGGGAGGCCGGCGCCCGCCGGGCTGCGGACGAGGCTGGATCAGGCGTCTGAGGTCACGCGGAGAAAGTGGTTCTCGGTACAGAATTTCAGCTTTGCCGCGAGCTGCAGGCTTAATCTGGCCGCACAAGTCTCAGCGGGGTTTTCCGGAAGGAGGAGAAGCCTCGGCTTCCGCAGCCGGTCTTCCCTCCTCTCGGGTGGACCGTCCTCTCGGCGGATCCCGCCGCCCCGCCTTCCTCCGCCACTTCTGGGCTTCTCCCACCGAGAATTTTCTAGGTTTTTCCTGGACTTAAGAGATATCCCCCCAGGCCTTTCAGGGACTGCCGGAACTGCAGGGGGCTCGCCCTGTGCCCTCCCTGTGTGCTCCCTGCGTGCTCTTTTTAAAGACCCAGCGTCCGAATGCGTCTCTCCCAGTCGCCCAAACGGTTCCACTTTCTAACCAAAGGTTTCTTTAAAACCTAGAGCATTCTTTTTTTTTAATTTTTTTAATTAATTTTATTTATTTCTGGATGTGTATGAATGTACTGTCGTGCAATGCCGCGGAGGTCAGAAGAGGGCGTCGGATTCCCCTGGAACTGGAGTTCTGGAATTGGAGTTTCGGACTGTTCTCCTGGAACTGGAGTTCTCCTGGAATTGGAGTTTCGGACTGTTCTCGGCCGCCATGTGGGTGCTGGGATCGAACCCGGGTCCTCTGCAAGAGCGGTCGGCGCTCTTAACGGCTAGGCCATCTCTCCAGCCCAAAAACTTAGAGCATTCTTGCAGGGCGTGGTGGCACACGCCTTTATCCCTAGCACTTAGGAGGCAGAGGCTGAGGGATCTCTGTGAGTTCAAGGCCAGCCTGGTCTACAGAGTGAGTTCCCTCATCGGACGATATTTATTATAAATATAATCTATATAATATAATCATGTATAACTACTATATAATTATTATTTTTGCTGAATTGCTGGGTTGGGAGAGCGGGTCTCCCTGTAGCCCCAGCTGACCTGGAACTCACTCTGTAGACCAGGCTGGCCTTGAACTCACAAAGATCCGCCTGCCTCTGCCTCACAAGTGCTAGGATTAAAGGCGTGCGCCACCACGCTTGGACAGTGATTTGATCTTTCCCTATTTGCGATAATGTCTAGGGTTTACATGAACTGCCTTGTTTAATTTCTAAAAATAACAGGAAGATTGATTTCTCCTACCAACAACTCTTGCCACCAAACACAACCCACTTTTCATGTTGACGATTCAGTTTCCACCCATCTCCCTTCAAATCTATTCACTGTTCTCACCCACCAGGCCCACTCACTTTAGTTCCTGGGGCCCGTTTGATGGTCTTCTCAATACTGGTTTCTTTAACCAGGATATTGGTCATTCATTTGTCAAATTCATTTTGTGCCCTGCCACAGACACTGAGAGCACAGTAGAAAACAAAACAAGGAGTGCAGACCCTTGTCCAGCTAGAACACTCAGCTCGACAGGTTGAGATGACAGCAGGATTCTGTTAAATAAGCTGCTGGAAAGGGAAGAAAGTCAACTTCGGAAGGTTCCTGATGGTATTAATAGGTTCCTGTGTCAACATGCCTGGTTTCCACAATCCCCAGATACCTGGGTAAATGTTGCTTCTGGGTGTGTCTGTAAAGGTATTTCTAGAAGAGACTGGTATTTGAAGTGGTAAATTAAGTAAAGAAAGCTCTCCCCCCTGACATGGGAAGGTCTCATCCATCTGTTGAGACCTTGAATAGAACAAAAGGCCCAGAAAGCTCAGCTCGATTTCTGCATGACATCTGGGCTGGAGGTCTGCTCACTGTGCCCCCTTTTTGGGCCTTCCGGCTTGACCTAGAATCTACCCATCACTACCTGCCAGGCTTTCACAAGCCTCCCTCACAGACAGCAGATGGTGTGGCCCTTCACTTCCTCCATCATACAAGGGATTTCTTTCCAGTCTCATTGTGTGTGTAGATATGCATGTCACTGGGCCTGTTAGAGGTTTGGAGGTTGGATTAGGGGTTTGTGGTCCCAAAGGGTTTGGGGTTCAAGACTTGGGAAATTAGGAGGTTAGGAATCAGATTTAGGGTCGGGGTCAGGGGTAGAGGTCATGGGTTAGAGTTTAAGGTAAGGATTTAGGGTCAAGTGTTTGGACAGGGGCTAGGGTTCCAGGTTAGGATCAAAGGTTAGGGTTAGTGTTTAATGTTTAAGGTTAGGGTGAGGGTTAGGGGTTAGAGGTGAGGTTAGGGCTAAGGGTTACAGTTTAAAGGTTCAGGTTTAAGGTTTAGGGTTATAGTTAGGGGTTAGGGTTAATGTTAGGACTAGTGTTAGGGTTACAGGGTTAGAACAACTTTTATTATCACACATAACACTTCTAAAACCAATATGTGTTATTTTCTACTCATATTCACCAATTCTCCCAACTCTTCAGACACCAGCTGTATAACTGTAACTTAATTTTGACAGCAGCTGCAGTAAAAGGCCTATGTTCCAGTTTATGGCCTAGTCCCGCAAGACACTCCTTACTTCTGATGTCCATGCAAGCCCCAAGTTATCAAATACTTTTGTTTTTGTTTTTGTTTTTTTTCTTCTGAGCCACCATGCCGGGCCTAAGACAGTGCTTAGCCGCCATGTGGGTGCTGGGAATTGAACCCGGGTCCTCTGCAAAAGCAGTCATTGCTCTTAACCACTGAGCCATCTCTGCAGCCCCCAAAGCGCTTTTGAACAGTGACTGTGGATCAGGTCTCCCAACACCTCTTCCTCAGTTCTCACAGCTGGCCGTAATCTTTCACAAGACTAGGGAAGAAGACATGTACATAGTCTGCCAGTACGTACAAAGGCTATTACAAAAGACAGATGAGCAGCCAGGTCAAGAAAGCTGCGGGCCAGGCCCAGAGCTTCTAGAACTTTTCACCCCACTCTGCTTGTGAAGCTACAGCAGGGAGGTTCTGTTTGGTTATTTACATTTCTAGAACATACCAGGCATTTATGAGCAAGATGTTTGTATGTCTGGGCCTTCCACTGAAAGAGTGAATTTTAGGACCAGCATCTTGGATAAGCAAGGGAAGGTTCACCTTGCGCAGCAACTTCTGTTGTTGGTTCCTCTGGCATGCCATCTGGCTCCCAATGGAGACATACTTACCTTTGGAGATGCCATTCTGGGAGAACCTGTGCCAACACTTTGCACCACTGTCCTGAGTCACACTACCCACCAAATATTTCCTGGACTCCTGACCCACAGATGTTGTGAGATATGGCCCTAGCCTTGGGGACAATGTTACAGAGCCATAGCTAATACTCAACAGCAGGCACAGAGATCAACGTGGCTGAGATGCCAGAGCCACTTTTCAAGGTCATGGTGTTTACTCCGTGGATTTTGGATGATATTCATGACCTGCCTTTCATTATGCCTGTTTCATTTTGAACTATGGAGATTATATATATATTTGATGCTGGGTGTGGTAGCCCACGCCTTTAATCCTAGCACTTGGGAGGCAGAGCCAGGAGGATTTCTGTGAGTTCAAGGCCAGCCTGGTCTACAGAGTGAGTTCCAGGACAGCTGGGGCTATAGGGAGACCCTGTCTCAGAAAAAAAAAAAAAAAAAAGACTATATGGGACCTGGAAAGATGGCTCAGCGGTTAAGAGTACTTTACGGGCTGTTTCCACAGGACGTAGGTTTCTGTTCTCAGCATCCACATGACAGCTAACCATCATCCTTAACTCCAGTTCCAGGGCATCCAACTCCTTCTGGCCTCTAGGAGCACTGTACACACGTGGTGCACTTACCATGCAGGCCAAACACTCATACTCATGAAGTTATACACATAAAATACAATCTTTCTTTAAAAACAAATAAACAAACAAAATGGCAGTGTGCTGTGCTCCGAATGGCACCACACGCCTTTAATGTCAGCAGTGGGGAGGCAGGTGGATCTTTATGAATTCAAGGACAACCTGGTTTACATTGTGAGTTCCTAGACAGCTGGGGCTACAGTGAGACTCTGACTGAAAAAGACAAAAAACAAAACAAAACAAAAAAAGGACTGTTGAAAACAACAGAAGTGACACATAGGCCCTGATTCTGATTTTTAGCCCTGGAAGAGGGCAGAGAGCGATAGGTGAATAAAATGTGGTTTATTCTTATTCAGTGATTTTTTCCTATTTATTTATTATTTTTACTAAGAGAACACAAGATGTAATGGAGCCAGCAACTAGATGAACATCCAGAAGTGATTCCAGCTGGGAAGGGTATTAGATGCACCATCCTAGGAGTGCACAAGTAAGGGAGGGAAGAAAGGAATTCAAGGAAAGAAGGGAGAAAACCAGTTTGCAAAAGAGAGCAAAGAGGTGTGAGCTAAAACAACGCTGAGCTAGATCACAAAGCAGCATGAAACGCCACACCGCTGCCTGTAGATCTCTCTTGCACACTCTTCTGCTTTGCTTTGTCTCCAACACCCAGGCCCAGGCCCATGTCCCCATGGCCATGCGACACAACAGACCTCCCACCTCCGTCACTCCTATGCCACCAATGCCCATACCTCTCCCAAGTGCTTTCTTTTTTTTTTAAACTGTATGTTATTTCCATATCATATTTGAGGATTTACATTTTTCCCTTTTAATTTTATATTACTCTAGAGTATGCATACATTACCCTCCACCCATATATCAAGATTCCAAAGTCTTATCCAGTGATTTAAAAAGCATAATAACATGAAATAATCTGAAAGCCTGTTGAACAAAAAGGAACAAGACAGAAAAAAAGTGAATTCTGATTCCATCCAGATGAAGTTTAGGACAAGGAAACCTCAGCTCTGGTGACAGGAATCAGAACACCTGTCTCTTGGTTTATTTAGGGGAAAGCCTGAGGGGAAGCTCACTAGAAGTGGGAAGGACATTTTCGAGAGGAAGCAAAATTCCTGTATTTGAATATAGTCACACAAGAGAACAAATGTTTTCAGAATTTACCAGTTAATAAACTTGACAATAGACATGTACATAAATAGACAACATAAAGTAGTGTATAATTCCACAGTCAAAACATGCTTTAAAAATAGAGCTCTGGGGCTGGAGGGATGGATTAGCAGTAGGGTTAATAACACTGGCTGCAGAGCAGAGGACCTAAGTTTGAATCCCAGCACCCACACGGTGACTAACAACTGTCCCTAACTCCAGTTTCAGATCTGACGCTTTCTCCTTGCCCTCCCCAGAGGCATTGTACAACACAGGTGTGTTTACATCTATGCAGGCAAAACACACTCATACAAATAAAATTGAATTAAAAAATTAGAGCCCTAACTAGAGCTTTCAGTACACACATGAGCCAGTATTTCCAAATAAGTTTCAGAAAGGACTTGAGGAAAGCAAATCCTCTCGGACCCCCGAAATCCCGGCCTTTCTCCACGGAGAGGGAGGGTCATCTACTTCTTCTATCCCTGCTTCATAGACTTTCTTCCTGGCAAAGAAAACACAGGCTGCTGCACATGCATCCAGGCTAGGAAAGGCTGAGTCTGGCCAAGCCAGAAGATAACCACAGAAGCCTGCAAGGGCTCCCAGAGTGACTCAGCACCCAGGAATCCTGTTAGCCTCTGGAGGAAACTTTGGCTCAGAAAGGAGGCTGGAGAGGAAAGGCATGTTGACAAAGTCCTCATAGTTTATGTCTGAGAAGTCCCAAGGGACGCCTGTGTGTGCAGCTGTGACAGAAAGGGGGCCTGCCACATTGGCAAGAGGCTGGGAGGCCAGGGAGCAAGCCAAAGTCAGGAGACTGCCCCAGGACTCCGAAGGACAACAGGACAAGCACATGGCTGTTCTGGGACACAGAAGGCATCCGATGCCAAGAAAATTATTTCCTCGAAATTTGACACAGAATTAATTTAATGCCGCCACCATATCTGCTCTTTTAAGTTTTAAACTAGTGTGTATTAATTTTCCTTAATGGGATCCATTATGACATTTTCATGCCTATGTATAATGCATCCCGATCGTATTCGCACTCCCCCATTCCTCTCTTGTCCCCTTCCCACTCTTGCTGATCCCCTTCCTCTTCCAAAACAGTCCCTGCCCTTCTACCACTGAGTGTGTGTGTGTGTGTGTGTGTGTGTGTGTGTGTGTGTGTGTGCCAATGAGCTTCGTGAAGTTAACACATAAGGACTATTTACCGGAGCCCAGGCTCCTTACTAGTGGCTACACTACTGAAGAAAATATCTCTGTGTCACTGGGGAGACAAGTGTGGGGCTAGGAATGGGTGTTCTTGAGGAGCTTGGAGATTAAAGAAGAGTCATGGAGGCACTGGCAAACGAGACATGCTTTATTCTCTCCTGGCGAGAACACATAGGCCCCTGGGCAAGAAGCTGCTGAGTGAAAGTGTGTGCCCTCAGGACCAAGGACTTTTTATAAGAAATCAAATAAAGGTGGTTTCTTGCCAAAATTGGTTATAAAACATAGTATATCACTGTTTCTGTGGGGTCCCTGAACATATGGTATCAGCCTTTTTGCGCTTACTCATAGTCCTCTGGATGTCTACTGTTAGCCATCTTAGCCCATTCCAGAACTCCATGTCAGGGCCATGTTGCCTCTGTTGTCTAAGCATAAATAGCCCTGCTCTGTATAGATCCTCACCAACAGACTGTTAACGGGTACAGTCTTGTGAAGTCTTACACAAGTCTTTGCACAGCCACTGAGGTTTCAAAGTGTCTGGTACACTCCATGCTGGAGGACAGCATTAAATGGCACCCCACCCCTTCCTCCAGCTCCCACATTCTCCTTCCATACTGTCTCTGACTCTGCCTCAGGAGGAACTCCAGCATCTCATGTAGATCTGAGGCACCCTTATCATCTCATCCAAACACACACACATCCCCTGCAAGCCAGCCCAGACCATCCTGCATATCAGCTCACTCGCAGGTCTGCTGCTTTATAGCATTCCTAGTCTGGTTAAGAATGTTTCTATGGGGCTGGAGAGATGGCCTAGCGGTTAAGAGCACCAACTGCTCTTGCAGAGGACCCGGGTTCGATCCCCAGCACCCACATGGCGGCTAAGAACCGTCTGTAACTCCAATTCCAGGAGAACTCCAGTTCCAGGGGAATCCGAGACCCTCTTCTGACCTCCGCAGCATTGCATGACATGGGTGCACAAACCTACATGCAGACAGTACATTCATACACGTACAAAAATAAATAAAAATTTAAAAAAAAGAATGTTTCTGTGGTCTCACCCGAGAACCACCCTCTATGGCAAGCCTTACCACAGTATTTTTGGGTTGCCTACTGATATGATTTTAGTGACAAAGCACTTAAAACTATAGGAAAGTAAGGATCTTTTATCGATTAAATCTTGTTATAATCAAATAATTTATTAACTAATCATACTTTTTATTTATTTTTATTTAATGTCTATGACCGTTTTGCCTGCATGTATGTTAAGTGCACTCTGGTTGTGCAATGCCCACCAAGGCCAGAAGAGGGCATCAAATCCTTTGGAACCATTGTTAACTGCTATGTAGGTGCTGGGAACCCAGGTCCTCTGCAAGTGCAGCCAGTGCTCTTAACTGCTGAGCCACATCTCCAGCCCCTAATTTTTTTGAGACCGGGTCTAACTGTGTACCCTGGCTGGCCTTGAACTCCTATGTATACCATGCTGGCTTCTAATACAGAGATCTGCCTGTCTCTGCCTCCTGGGTGCTGGGATCAAAGGTGTGAGCCTCCACATCTGTCAAATTAACCATATTTTTTTTAAAATTAGGGAAATAAAACAAAGACAGAATAGTATACCACATTGTTATTCATATATACAGTCATTATTTATAGACCTAATAAAAGCAATGTATAGCATTAACATTGTAAATCTGATATAGTTAAGTATGTGTTACATGCCCGTTAGCAATTTTTGTACTCTACATAGTGTTTTGACATATGAATGAAGACAATGAGGACACAAGATTACAAGATAAAAAAAATAAGTAACTTTGACTACATTAATATTTCAAAGTCTGAGCTGGGTGTGGTGGCACATGCCTTTAATCCTAGCAATTGGGAGGCAGAGGCAAGTGGATCTCTGTAACTTCAAGGCCAGCCTGGTCTACATAGTGAGTTCCAAGACAACTGGGGCTACAGGGAGACCCTGTCTCAAAGAGACCAAAAAGAAAAAAGATTTCAAAGTCTGAATATCAAAATATTATATAATCAGGTTGAAATATAAGCCACATAATCTCATTGTTTCTTTTAAAGAAATATCCCACAAATATAATCATGCTTATAATTTTACTTTATTTATTTATTAGTGTGTGTGTGTGAGTGTGTGTGTGAGAGAGAGAGAGAGAGAGAGAGAGAGAGAGAGAGAGAAAGATGGGGGCGTCATGCTGGACATGTGGAGGTCAGGGGATTGTTTTATGGACTCAGTTCTCTCTTTCCACCTTTGTGTATGTTCTGAGAATCAAACTCGAGATACAAGGCTCACACTGCAAGCACTTTCCTCACTGAGCTATCTTACCAGCCCTGTAATTTTTTAATTTAATTTATTTATTTCTGTTTTATGTGTATGACTTTATAGCCTGCATGTGTACCCATGTCATTCAATGCTGGAGGAGGTCAGAAGACAGCATCAGATTCTTTTGGAATTGGAGTTAGCCACCACATGGGTGCTGGGAATTGAACCAGGGTTCTCTCCAAGAGTATTCAGAGCTCTTAACCATGGAACCATCTCTCTAGCTCCAGCCATGTAATTTTAAAAGTCAAAACTATTTTACTGCTTTTTGAATTAAAAAGCCTCTTGCCTTACTAGATTCCACTAACTTCCACTCCCCAGAAGTAAATTTTTCAACTCTTCTCATTTCTTTGTCTGGAATTGATATTCATGTATTTTAATATATATTTTAATAGAATCTTTATACATTTATACAATACAACTTAATTATATTTAGGCCCCTCCCCTATCTGAACCTCCCCCCCATAACCCCCACCAGATTTCTTGCATATATGTTAAGGCCTATCAAATCAAGTCTGTGTCCCCAGATGTCCTCTGTGTGAGCTCATCCACTGGACCTCCACACTTTTAAATAGCACGGCATGGAATTTTGATTTTTAGAATAATAGCTATTGACACCAAAGACGATGCTCTAGCTTCTTTCTTCCCTCCCAACCACTTAGATCATTATACATGCTGATTGGAACAATTTCCAGAGGTTATGTGACCATGGTTAAGTCACAAACAGAGGAATCTAATGAGTTATTTGATGTTACTCTGCCTCTGTTTCCCTAATGTCCCCAATACCTTCATGTGATCTACCTCCTGGTGCTGATAGCTCGCTTATCTCTAAACTCTCCCCTAAAAGAATTTCTTTCAAACATTCAAACTCATTAGTAAATCACATGCCTGCACATACACACACTCATGTAAGAATCTTCCCTGAAGACATCTCTCCACCCATGCAGGTGAATGGCTCTGCATCTGCTGCCTCACCAGCTGAGAAAGCCCTCCATGTAGCAGCCCCCCTGGGGCTCACATAGGCTGGGACATGTGACCACCCACCTAGAAGTTCCCCAGTTCCTGGATCCAATTTTGTCTCCTTCCTGGTACATTCGCCCATTTTGGAGAATCCATTCTCCAGTATTTTCCTGAAAAAGAGTGAAAGGGTTGTAAATGTTTTTAAACTTATATTCTCATGCTTACAAGGAGATCTGCCAGGGAGCAGAGATCAAGGCTGGAAGTCATTTTCTGTCTCCATCACTCAGAACTTTCTTGCAGGGGCAGGTGAGAAGTGTACACTATCCTGATTCTTTTGAGTTTCCGGGACTTCATAGGATCTTTATCTCTAAGGTTCTAAAGTTTCACATAGCATTCAGGAATGATTTTTCTAAGTCATTTCTCTGAAAATGTCTTACCCTACCTTTTTGTGTTCACTTTCTGGAACTCTTGCTTATTAGGGGTTGGACTTCTTAAACTCTAATATTCTTCTTTTTCTGTTTATTTTTCATTGACTTTCTGGACAGTTTTCTCTATTTTATCCTTCAGTCTCTTTTCTAAATTTTTCTATTACATTTAGTGTAAAAAATTAATGTGTTGGTCTCTGAACAGTTTTGTGCTACGCCCTCCTCTCATTTTTCCTGACACAGCATCTCTGCTTACCCACTTGAAGATATTAGCTATAGGCTCTGTTGTTCATGTGTTTGTGTATAGATTTCTTCTGGTTGCATGTGTGTGTTTAATTTGTTTATACCTGTACAGACATGACTTTGGTATAAATGTCTGGTGACCCATGCTTGTCTGCTCATATTTAAAGTATGTATGTGTGGTGATCCCTGATGGTGACACAGGTAATACAGATCCCTGATGGAAACAGATGAAGTTCAACCTAGCCTGCATAACAAGACCCTACCTCTAATCAAACAATAGAAAAAGGGGCTAGAACACACTCCTGAGGGGATCTGGGCTGGATATTGTGCTTCTGTTTTTTCTTGTAGCCGCCCTCTCCTAGAAGGCTCACCAAAAATCCCACTTGGAAAATAAAAGTTTAGCTGCCAATTCAGTTTTTCAGACCTGCAACAAATCCTTTGACTCTTACCCTGACGCCCTAAATAATACTGAGTAATAAAAAAAACAAATAATTCTTTGGTTTAAGCCGTTTTTCTCCCCAGCCTTCCTTGTGTCAACTTTGTCTGCCTTATTAAGTCAGTTTTAGTGCTAATCCATCTCTTTCCAGAATTCCAATTTCAAATAAGCACTTCACATATGTTTCATAGCTATCTTTATGGTTTTGTGCCTTTTTAGTTAAAGAAAAATCATTTCACTGTCACTCTTTATAATCAATGAACACATGTTCACACTGCCATTTTTAACCAAAAGTCTTAAAATCACTTTGTTAAATCTGAAGTTAGCTGAAATAAGGATGATAATCACTCTGTTCAGACATACCAACATGTGGAAACTTTTGAAGGACAACTCATCTATTAAAAAAAAATACGTGGGGTCTAAAGAGATGGCTCAGCAGTTAAGAGCACTGGCTGCTTTTGCAGAGGACCTAGATTCAGTTCCTAGCCCTCTCCACGGCAGTTAACCATCTCCAGTTCCAGGGGATCTGACAACCTTTTCTGACACTGGTACACTTACATACATGCAGGCAATACATTTATACACATAAAATAAAAATAATATATGATAGGTGGTGGTACACAACTTTAATCCCAGCACTTGGGAGGTAGAGGCAGGTTGATCTCTGTGAGTTCAAGGCCAGCCTGGTCTACACAGGGAGTTCCAGGCCAGCTGGAGCTAAAGGGAGACCTTGTCTCAAAAAATAAAAATAAAAATAATAATAATAGCAATAAGAATAAAATAAAGCATCTGGTGAATAGGGCATGAATATTTCTCAGCTAAAGTGTTAATAATGGATTATTGTTCATCTTTTAATTTGGTTGGTTGAGTTTTTTTTTCACATAAATTTATTTTTATTTTTTAACAAATCTAGACCTGTGGAGTTGTTTTTTTGAGACAGGCTCTTGTGCAGCCCAGGTCGCCCTTGAATTCCTCCTGACCCTGTTGCCTTCGCCTCTCCCAAGCGCTAGGATTCCATCATCTGTTAGGAATGCATGTCAGAAATTAGACTTTCAGCTGAGATGAAAGCCAATGACAGACTGCTGGGATAGCTAGTTATGGTCTACAAAATGTCCGCAGAAAGAAAACTTGGAGAGGAAAGTGGATGTTTCCAAACTGGCTTTGCCTTTGGAACACTTGCTTGTTCTAGCACTGGATGAGAGGTCAAGAAGCCAGGCAGAGACATGGGGAGAGCCCCTGCACAAGGTGAGAAGCCACAGAGGATTTGGCTTTGCAGGCATAGAAAGCTTGGACTCCCGAGAGCTGCGACTCCAGTGAGAAGAGAATAAAACGGTCTGACCTATTTTCCCAACAAAATATTTACCAAATCCTGAAGTTTCGTGAAAAAAAAATCAAGCAGAAAACCCCCGAAAACAAAAAAGAGGGTTGTATTGTTTTTTTTTTTTTTTTTAATGTCTCAAAAGACACATGCAGAACATAGGTCACAGTGAGTACCCAGGCCATGGCAGACTCCAGGGAGTTCTCATCTTCCAACACAGGCTACAGTGACCCCTCTGTGACACTCTAGCAAAGGTAAAGCTATGAAGAAAAGGTTGGAAGTTGCCTAGGGTTTGAAACAGGAGGTGGGCACTGAGTGTTAGGGCAGGAAACTGCTCTGCCTGATACCTAATGTGGTATGTGTCACTATGCATTTGCCAGAACCCACAGAATATATATGACCAGGAAAGGACCCTACGCAAGCTTTGGATGACGGATGGTGCTGATGCTGTGTAGCTGCATTTTCTCCCTGTGCTCTGTCTGCAGCAAACTTTTCCAAGCTTGTTAAGAGGTTTTGTAATTGTAGTTTAGCTACTTCACTGAGAGTTTTGGACACTCAACCTGCAATTGTTTTTAGTACTATATGATGTGTGTCAGTCTGGTGCAGCACTGAGCCAGATGATCACTGGCTAGACAGGACCCTTCCGGAAGTATCAGCCCAGGAACTCTCCTTCTCTATAGTCTTCAAGTCCCCCAAGCTAGTCCCTCAACCTCTTCCCACCCTATCATCACATCCCTACATACTCTCTTTTCTCAGAACACAAAACATCATTTCATGAAGAAGGTAGTTCCAACAGGCTTGGAATTAGCAATTACTGACTTCTGCAACAACTTTTTTCAATGCTTGAAACTGCCATCTTAGCATGGGTCTAGGGAATATCATCGCGAGAACCTCCATTAAATTTGCATGATGCAACAACACAATGTTATCATTTAGAGACTGTACTTCACCCTTCTGTTGGACCATCACAGGCACTAAGTTGAGACTCCAATTTTCCATTCCTTAAGTAAGTAATTGGTTGAAAGCCACAGTGCATTTCAGACGGGCGTTCCCAGATCAGAGACAACAGTTCTCTTCCAGCCCATCAGTGGAAAAGAGAAGAACAACACATGCCTGGTGGACAGTCTGCCTGAGGAGGGGCCTCGTCAGCTCACATTTTCCCTAATGACTCAGAAAACAAGCATCCAATACAGAAAGTGGACTCACAAAGGAAGGGCACAGAACAAAACAGTTTTAACTATTATCAGCTCAGAACATAACTTGAGACCACCATCTTAAACCCTAATACTAAAAACAGTTCCTTGTCATAAACATAAATGTCAGATCACAGCACTTTTTAATTTTTATATGGCTTTGTTGGTTTTATTGATAAGAACATGTGTTAAGTAATCACTTTGCTCCAACTCTTATATTGCTTTGTTAATTTTTCTTTTCCCAGACAAATAAGATAATCCTGATAGTTTGGGGATAGAGAGATGGCTCAGTGGTTAAGAGCACTGGCTGCTTTTGCGGAGGACCCAGGTTCAATTCCCAGCACCCACATGGAAGTTAACAACCGGGTAACTCCAGTTCCAGGTAATCAGACACCCTCTTCTAATCTCCTCAGAGATAATGGGTTCACCTACCTACATGCAAGCATAACAGTCAAAGTAAAATAAAAATAATAAATAAAATATTTTTAAAAGATAATCCTGGTAGTAAAATAATGGGTAACCTTAGGAGCAGAGACATTATCTGACCTGTGTACATTCCAGGAGTTTATCTCTCTAGAGGAAAGCCCCTAGAGAAATCACTTCTTGTCACTTCCATGTGCCGAACACTGGCCTCTTGTTCTCACCACATTTCATGGAAACCTTTCATGAACATGACTCCTGTCCTGCCAGATCATAAACCACTTGACAACTGGAAGTGTCTTATTTATTCTCAGAGTTTCAACACATGAGAACAAAATAGCTGTTCAGTGCGTGTTTGTTGAAAGAGGCACTTTGATTAAGGAGAGCCCAGGTGGCAATGTCTGTGTTTTTTATTGTGTCTTCCCATATTCCAACTACGTCACTGTACAATGAATTCACCTGTTTTCATCTTATTCCATAAAATTAATGATAGAGCTTCCCTCATGGGGTTGTGGAGTGCATTGCTAATGTTCACTGCACGTTAACTGCAGCTGTTGCTGTTGCTGATATGATCATTATTTCTAGGCAGCAATGAACTCCCATTGATAACAATGGAAGAACTGATGTCTGAGCTCTCAGTCCTTTGCCCAGACCTTCTGAGAGGAAAGAAGCAAGCCTTACATATGACACATAGCGGACGGACAAGAAAACGGACTCCAGCTATGCTGATATCCAGGAATGAGGCTTGCTCGTGCTCCAGGCCAGGCAGGTTTTGATGTTACATAGGTTTGACTTTATTTCACATTCAAACATAGAATTTATTATTACTATTCCCAATTTTGAAGAGGAAGAAAATGAGACAGATTAAAGTGCTGAGGATAATTCTCTTATAGGCGAATCACTCACCACAGATCCATGATTGGAGGCAAGGCACCTCCAATGTAACAGGGAACAAGACAACCCAGGGGAAGACTGAACCCTCTCACAGCAGTATCTGATTTACTCTCCTAACTCACCAGTTCCACCAGGCCTTCTCTGCTATCGAGGAATCAAGAACAGTGATCTCCAAATAGTGTGGCTGTTAGGGCTTCCTCCAGCCTTCACCAAAGTCCTTGGAGTTGCAGAATATAATTTCATTTAAAAAGATTATAAGCCATGTCATATTAGACATTACATAGTTATGATCAAATAGTAATGCATAAAGTTTCCCCTGGCAATCCCTGTCAAAACTGAGCCACATCCAGCTACAGAAACTTCAATGAGCGCTGTCATGTGCTGGAGCCCACCTTTGGCCATAGTTCTTTTCTCAAAGAGATGTGAAAATAACCAGTTGTTTTTAAGTCACTGTATGGCCTGTCCAGTAGTAAATATTATCATCTTTGTCTTACTCATGGAGAAGCTGAATTTCTGAGGAGGTAGGTGACCTGAAGTCACAGCAGGATTGCTGTCCAGAGGTTCAGTCCTTCTGACAGCCAGCCCCCAACTGTTTACTGTAGGACAGGTACTGTCCTAACCCTATAACAAAAGTAGACTTAATCACCAATTACAACAAAATGGAAGCAGGGTGGAGAGGATATATAATCATACCACTCAGATATATGGAATTCTTTACAAAGGATGAAACATTTGAGCAGGTGTTGGCAAATAAACTGGAGTCTGCCCGGGAGAGAAACAGCAATCTAAGTAGAAAGTAATGTTAGTATGTGGAGCTGGCAAAGAAGCCAGATCAGACCAGTGAGGTCTTTAAAACTGCATCGTTGACAATGTGATGGTAAAAACTGTTTATTAACTTTGTCTACTTGGAAACTTATACATATACACACATATATTGTGTGTGCATGTATAGAAATGTATGTGGTGTTCAATGAAAGTTTACATAAGACTAGCATATTTTAGGACTATTATCTCGGCTCTTGTCCTTACTCTTTATCAGTATTTCTCAACTGGGTGTCATTTTGATTGTTCCATCAGGTTAGGGTGAGGGGCAGTTTCTTCTGGCATCTGGTGGGCGAACAGAGGAAGCCACCAGCAGCACTGTGCTTGCTGTGCAGGACAACCTCCGACAAGGATTGTCCAGCCCCACCGGCAGTCAGCCTGGGGAGGCCCATTCTCCATCAGACTACAAGCAAACCCCAGAAGAGTTTTCCCTGCATATCCTGGACCCAAACCAAAGGTCCAGACATTTCCAGACCAGAGGCCTCTGCCTGGGTGGTTACCTGCTTCTTACTTCACAATCTGTGGTCAAAGAGGATGCAATCAGGTTGTTGGAAAGGCAGGTGGTCAGGGGTGCTAAGAAGTTCCATTTTTAAACATCAGTATGCCAGCTGGGTGTGGTGGCCCACGTCTTTAATCCTAGCACTTGGGAAGCAGAGGCAGGCGGATCTTTGTGAGTTAAAGGCCAGCCTGGTCTACATAGTGAGTTTCAGGACAGCTGGGGCTACAGGGAGACCCTGCCTCAAAAAAGACCAAAAAAAAAAAAAAATCAGCATGCCAATGGCCTACCTAAGAGCCACAGCAAACAACCAAGCTATGATAAAGGTTCCCACCTCCCTCGTGGAGGTGACAAAGGCCTCAACAGCTGTGGTATACTGTGTTTCCTTAGCCTTGCTACCAGCAGTAGCAATGACTGAGCACTTGCTAACTGCCTCAGCGTTGTGCCTCTGCAGACTCTCCCTTGCAGGCACCCATCCTTAAGAGAGGAAACTGGAAGCAGTTCCATCAACGGCCATTATAAGCAATATAGACAGCAACTTCCAGAGCATACAAGAGCTGCGGTTCTTGGGGCGCCCTGTTTTCAGAAGCTCCTGACCTCGGTATAAATGTTCGGTTCCACAAAGGTCCACGGAGAACCTGAAGCTCCACGTCTCTCGGCGATTCCAGTCCAGAAAAACATACTGTCCTTTAAGTAGAGTCTTAGACCTTAAGAGCTGGTGCTGTCTGGCCCCTCTGGTGGAGCGTGGGAGCCTTGCTTTGTTACCTGTGAATGACAGCAGAGCCTGGAAGAGCCCTGAGGACAGGCATCTTAGAGGTCTTTCCAAGCAGCCCGCCCCTCCGCAGAGAGACAGTTTCCACTAAATTTCACAAAACACTTAACATGTGGCACACTGGGACTTTCTGGTTGACTTGGTGGGCAGCTACCTGTGGCTCCTTGTCCTGGTTTGCCAGGGTTAGTGCCACTTGACGCCTGGTGTCCTGAGTGAGCGTTCCCCAGAGCAGGAGAGGGGCGGTGGCTCCGAGCTGCTTCTCCTAGACTTGCAGTCCTTGCAGCTTTGAGCCGGGGTGATTTGCCCAGGCCCACAGGATACAGCGGTGAGAGGTCGCCATCAAGCGACTTCCCGAAGTCATGACCCTTGTCTAACCTACTGCACAACTGAAGAAGGCTCATCGCTTTGATCAAAGATACCGTTAGGGCTTCCTAATGGACGTCAGGCTGTAGTTCTGCAGGTTAGAGCAGGAACCTAGTAACTTCAAGTAGTTTATGATTTGGGGGGGGTCTTTTTGAAGCAGGGTGTCCCTGTAGCCCCAGCTGTCCTGGAACTATGTAGACCAGGCTGGTCTTGAACTCACATAGATCCACCTGTTTCTGCCTCCCAAGAACTGAATTAGAGGTGTGTATTATTTTTAAACCCAGGGTGAAAAAATTATTATAATTAAATATTATAAATGTCTGTCTACCCCAAATATTCTAGAAATAAAGAACAAAGTTGCTTACTCATAAGAATATTTGTTTCTTTTACCTTTGAAAATAAAGGTAGGGGCTAGGTTTGTGAAGCACTTGCCATGCAAGAGTGAGGTCTGGAGTTCAGATTCCCAGAATGCACATAATGCCAGACAGGCACGGTGGCAGAGAGACATGAGATCCCTGAAGTAGGCCAGCTAGATACACTACCTGAATCTGGGAGCACTGTAGTCAAAGAGAGGTGTGCCTCAGTGTAGAGGGTGGAAATGGATGGAGAAAAACATCTAACATGTGCACCCTCACATACACGTCCTAACACACATTCAAGCAACAGCATACACAAACACACAAAAATAAAACAAGTGTTTTCTGGGATACAAAATAATCTTAGTAGTCTTCCTACAAGTGGGGCTTGGATTTGAAGCAAGTAGAATAAAACACTTAAAAAAAATACTCATCCCTGGGGACTGGGGAGATGGCTGCTCTTGCTGAGGACCTGGGCTCAGTTCCCAGCACTTAAGAGGACAGCTAGCAAGCATGAGAATCCAGTGCCCTCTTCTGGCCTCTGTGGGCATTGCATGCATGTGGTGCATTCACATGCAGGCAGATGTATACACATTTTAATGTATACACATTAAAAATAAATAAATTTTAGCTGGCATGGTGGTGCACACCTTTAATCCCAGCACTCAGGAGGCAGAGGTAGGTGGATCTCTGTGGGTTCAAGGCCAGCCTGGTCTACAGAGTGAGCTCCAGGACACCTGGTACTAAAAGGGAGACCCTGTCTCAAAAATACCAAAAAAAGAAGGTAAAACGAAAAATAAATAAATTTTAAAACCTATTCCCATTTGCTTAAAATGGGTGAAACCACATAGAATTTGTTACAGATGCTCCAACTGAGGAGAAAGCACTTTGTGAGGTCTAGTCCATGTCTCTCTCTCTCTCTCTCTCTTTCTCTCTCTCTCTCTCTCTCTCTCTCTCTCTCTCTCTCTCTCTTTCAAGACAGGGTCTCCCTATGGCCCCAGCTGGCCTGGAACTCACTCTGTAGACCAGGCTGGCCTTGAACTCACAAAGATCCACCTGCCTCTGCCTCCTGAGTGCTGGGATTAAAGGTATGTGCCACCACGCCCAGCTTAAAGATGGCTCTTAGCCACCATGTGNATGATTATTTCTCAGTCCACTTTAGACACATCCCGAGTGCAAACTGTGAAATCTTAGAAATGCACAAATATTTTTTACTATTTTAAAAAGCGGAATAGTGCGGTACTATTTTCCAAGAGGTTTTCATCGCTATTTAATTATAAAATGGTTGTAACCAAAATGCTAAGAAAAAGAGAGTCCTTTCCCCTCGAATGATGTACTACACAAACCTGCATGTACTAAACTCACCATACATCCTCAGGTGAAAACGAAGAATATATATATATAATATATATATATATATTAATATAAATAATAGTATTTGGGTAAAAAAAAAAAATAATATATAAGAATATTGTTTGATATATTCTTTGTTTATGCTTTGCACTTTTAAATGTTTAAGACAAAAATTAGGTTTTATTTTCCAGGAGCGCCATATGGGACACCATTATGAATAAAACCAATGTTGGATAGCTTGATTTAAGGGTATTTTCCTGTCGTGCTGTAGGGAGTAACATATACCAAGGAACCACCCAAATACCCCCTCTCCTTTTGTCCTTCTAAAACCGCATGTATTCAATGTGGGGACAAAGAAAGTGACACCAGCCTTCTTTTGGGAGATAGTCATTTTGGGATAGGCCTTAGAAGGGTACCACATTTTTATTTTAGCCTCTTTACTATTATGGGTTTGTTTCCTGGCCAGAGTTAGTTTTTTTTCCTTTCATGGTTTTAATCTATCCATTTCCAAATGGTTTACAAAGAAATCTATTCTACTTTGAGCACCCAGAGCCTTTTAATAAGACCTCTTAAAGAACAAATTGTATGCTTTGTTGGTTAGTTTTAGGTCAAACCAATGTCCAACTTGACACAACCCTGGCCTAAGAAATCTGTAATGATTGCCATTCATTGGACTGGATGTTGCCCACTGATGGGCAATGCCAAAACACTTGGCCAAAATAATTTCTTGTATTGTTAATACAATAGGCTTAGCAAAGACAGCAACAAAGCCAGGAAGACCAAGTACAAAAGATCCGTTCCTAGACTGGTTAATTTACAATCCCAGGCGTCCTGCCATGAGCTTTTACTCTTAGTCAGAGTGTTTTGTATAGCAATTAAGAATTTATTAAAAATGCTTAAGCGAAGGGTCAATGTTACAACAAGCTTTATATTTATATGTTTAGATAGTTAATTAAAAAAAATACCAAAATACCCGGAATTCATACAACGGGAAAACGGACCCCTTGGAGGTTTTTTACCATTTTACCAACCCATGTAAAAGCTCTAATCTGACTTAGCCAAAGGGATTTGAAGCGACAATCTTTTGGCCCTTACACTCTAAAGTCAACTTAAGAAAGTCCTCAGGAGTTCTGCAGGTCCTATGAGCAGTGAGTCGCGCCAAGTCATTGCTGGGAGGGGAGGGGCCCAGAGAGGTCTGGAAGATTACTTAAGGGACTTGTGTTACGGTTAGTGGTCTCAGATAAAGGAAGAAAAGTACTATATAGAGGAAGAATTTCCTCAAGCTTTCAAAGGGGAACCCCCATCGCATGACTGACTTTGTGGTACCTCCATAGATAGATCTGGCAAAGGAGAAGCCAGCAAATAACCTGAGTGACACCCCCCTAAGGACCAGAACCCCTAGGACTAACCTCGGTCACCAAAGCTAAGATTTAAGTTATATCTAACTAAAACTACGTAATCGTCCTACTTAAAAACCCCAACAGGAAACTATAATCAAAAGAAAAAATAAAAAAATAGCTTTACCTTAATTACCAGAAAAATTAGGTGGACAGCTAGTGTGCCATAAATAACTAGAAAAGTACCACATTTCATAGTCCTCATAGGATTTTTTGGTTGGTTTATGCGTGCCTCATTTTTCTGGAGGCCTGTGTACTAAAACATGTTTTACAATTCCTTAGAATGGAATACAAGTAGATCCTCACCACTAAAGAATCCTCAACACCCTCCTCTGGATACGCAAAGACACATAACCTCCAATTGCTAATGTTGGAACTGGGAAGTCTGCGCACTGGTACAACGGAGATACAGAATTAATAAAACCAGCCTTGTCTTTTTCAGTTGAAGGAAACTTGAGTTCCACTAAAACTACCACTAAACTACTGTACACTAACTACTGGAAATTATTGATCTGGACCAAAACACCATGCGCCCAGAGCAGCCAAGATGGAAAACCAGATACTAACCCTCCAGCCTGACACCGACCACCACACCACCCCCTTTTCCCCTGAGACGGGCAATTCAAGCATCTCGCGACTCAGCTCTGAAAGCAGTTTACAGCGAGGGAGATGAACAAATGCCAACCGTTCTTGTATCATGTAATCATATCAAAAGCTACAGACAATGTTAGGTTTGGGGGGTTAACCAGAATCACAAAGGGAAACGAAACACCAGATGTCCATTTCCTCCAGTGGCTGTCAATTTTATGACCTTTTCCTCTTACCTGAGGTCCCACCCAGGAGCTCTAAAGGGGCATCTAAAGTCACCATCTGGTTGCCTGCTCTAATACGACATACCACACCACATGCCAACAGGTAGACAATTCTGGCAGTTCCTGGAGTGACTAAGCCGCGTGCCTGTGTTACTATAAACCCTTACCTTACCCTGGGGTTTGCACAACTGCAATAGTTCGAACTAACACCCTGTTTTCATGTAATTATGTCATGTGGTCCAGTGTAACTGTTTTCCATGTGTTTGAGATTCATATGTAGTTAATGTCCATATGTTTCTAATGTTGTCTTGTGTGTTGAGATCTCACATAGTTTAGTTCTGTATGTCTGTAGTTGTCTTACTTTTTTTTTCTGACAAAACAAACTGGCCCCTTCAGTTTTCCTTTTATTCTTTGATTCTTGGACTGTACATAAATGTATTAAGCTTACCCAGTGTTACCCAGTGCCCAAGAAGACACACTGCAGAAACACATGAAGCTCAAAGGTAAGTCATTCTGAACTAATCAGAAAAGGGTAGGCATCTGTGGCTAGTTTTATGGAAAATCAATTTGCAGCAGTTAGAGAAATTCAAAGCATCTATAATTCTGGAGATGTAAATGCAAGGCATCTGCTAGGAGAATAAAGGCTGGAAGAAGAGTCTTTCTAAATGACTACCTGGAGTGCTTTGTCCCTGGCTAGCTCCACCAACAGGACTAAGGGACCAATAGTCATGGTGACTAATTAGCTCCCTTTTCGTAAAATACTTAGAATACTAAATTTACCCTACAACTTGGGTCAAAAACCATAAAGGAGGCCATCAGAATCCAGGTGATTAATGAAGAAATATCACAAGTTTTCCCCTTAAATAAACACAAAAAGATAACTGTTGTTGAAAGAGGAGGGAATATGAAAGGGGAAATAGGAAAATGCCAATTGTTGGTGGATAAACAGAAAGACCATACAAATGGATTTATGGTAATTAGAACTGTTGGAAACAGGAAGAAGTCTAAAAACGAAAGAAAGAGGAAGATAAAATGGAGAAAAGGAACATACAGGGTCCCCATCCCCCCGCTCTGCACCTCTACAGTTTTTACCAACAGGATACAAAGTTTTTTTTTTGTCACCAAAGCGGCTGATATGTTCTTGTAGATTTGTGAGTCTATGTTACCTTTAAAACTATTATTTATTTGTTTATTTATCTAAATTTATTTTAATATTTAAAAACCACACGGCAAGAAGAGCTCAACAGAATCGCTCTCCCGTTATACCCTTGCGCCATGCAGCGAGGGGGGGGGGGGGGGGGGGGGGGGGGGGGGGGGGGGGGGGGGGGGGGGGGGGGGGGGGGGGGGGGGGGGGGGGGGGGAAAATTTTTTTTTTTTTTTAATTTTTTTCCCCTTTCCATGCCCCCCACCCCACTCCAGTCATGCATTATTTGCCAACATAATTGCATCTTTTTCTCAGTCTCTTTTAAACCATTTTCTCTGAGAAGTTATTGTTTTGGGCAGAAGTTTTTTTTTTGAGTCAGTTCTTTGACCAGAGTCCGTTCTGTTGTTGTTGTTCCTCCATTTGTATTGCTCCAAAATATGTCCTATAGATATATATTAGTTATCACATATATATTATTTCAACATAGATAAACAAATATTATTTGGACCTTTGAAAAATAAACTCGTATGTTATTACAAAATATGTTTAAGATTCACATTTTTCCCTTTAATTTTATATTACTCTAAAGTATGTTATATATACCTTCCACCAATGTATATAATTGCCATGCTGAAAGAAGTGGTAAGTTAACTCTAGAGGGCTCATTAAGTGGATTCTCATTATTAACATGCACGTTGCTTTTCAGATAAAAAAGAAATATAACATTAACGTTGCCCAGTTTACCTTCAACTAGGGGATTCGGTGCTAGCATCCACAAAATAGGGAAACCATTCTGTTCATTTGCTTTCTGGGACTGTGTTACTTTTACTTAGCATAATTTATAGCTTCTTATTTTTCTTTTTTTTTTTTTTTTTTACCTCATTCATTTCTTTTTTCGTTTTTTTTTCCCCTGGTATTTTTGAGACAGGGACCCCTTTAGTCCCAGGCTGGCCTGGAGCTAGCTGCTGTAGACCAAGGGGCTGGCTTTGAACTCACAGAGAATCCACCTGCCTCAGGCCTTCACCAAGTGCTGGGGAAAAAAGGGACAGTCATCTGCACTCTCCATGGGCCCAGCCTAAGACGTTGTTAGCCGCCGATGTGGGTGCTGGGAATTGAAACCGGGGTCAACTGCAAGAAGCAGTCTAGGCCTTAATCCACTGAACCATTCTCCAGCCCTGATAATCATCGTTATTTTTTTTATATATAGATTTTTTATTTGTTGTATGTGTATTGAAGAACTGTCTGCATGGGCAGGGTGGTGTGCACCCGTGTCGTGCAATTGAAGCCGGGAGTTCAAAAGAAGGGTGTCGATTCCCCATGGACACTGGATTTCTCCTGGAATGGGTTAATCACGGTTCTCAGCCGAATGGTGGGTGCGGGAGAAATCAAACAGGGTATGTCTGTAAGAGACGGTAGGAATTCTGCAGATGGACGATAAAAATAGGTAAGTTTTTGTTTAATTTTAACTTACTGTATGCTCTGCCTCCATCCCTCTCCTTTTTTCTTTACTCCTCCTTTATTCATCCTTTTGTCCTTATCTCTTTCCTTTTTCTCCCCTCTATCCTCCTTTTTATTTTTTTTTTCAAATCTTTATTTGTTCTACTTGTGTATAATGTATTGCCTGCATGCAAGTCTGTGCACCCATTACGTTGCAATGCACGAGGTCAGAACGAGGGTCGCAGAATCCACTGGAATTGAAGCG
Source organism: Rhizomys pruinosus (assembly GCA_009823505.1). NCBI lineage: Eukaryota > Metazoa > Chordata > Mammalia > Rodentia > Spalacidae > Rhizomys > Rhizomys pruinosus. The sequence continues at coordinate 1,164,775 of VZQC01011869.1, forward strand.
TTCTCCTGGAAATTGGAGTTTTCAGGATGGCTACTCGGACCGCACATGTGGGTTGCTGGGGATCGGAAAACGGGTCCTCTGCAAGAGCGGTCGGTGACTCTTAACCGCTAGGCATCGTACAGCCGATGTATCTTTCTTAACTGCTTTGCATAGAAACCCATTTACTGTGGGGCTTGGATGATATAGCCTAGCGGTTAAGAGCACCGACGCTCTTGCCAGAGGACCCGGGGTTCAATTACCCCGCACCACATTGGCGGCTAACAGAAACAGTATGTTAACTCAAACACGATGGAGAACTCGTCCCCAGTTCCAGGGGTGAGTCTGAACACCCTCTGTGACCTCCGGCGGCATTTGCAGCGAAAACGGTGGTCGCACAATCTAATGACATGAAGACAATACTTAAATCAATAAAAATTATGAGAAAATTAATATCAAATTAAAAAAATCTAAAATTAAAAACATAAAGGCATAATACTAAAAAAAAAAAAAAAAAGAAATAACATTTGTATGGGCTATAAAATTTTCTTTATCTACTAAGTTTGGGGAACACTTGGTTTTTTAGAATTTTGCTATTGTGAAGAGAGCTTGCAATAAACATGGCTGGAATGTAATCGCCTGTGGTAGGCATGCACTCTTATGGGTGTATACCCCAGGCTCAGTGGTATGGACTGAGGCAGGTGGTAGGCTCATTTTGATCTTTTAAATTAGATTCTCCACACTGCTTTCCATTGTGGTTTTTACATTCCCACCCCCAGTAGATGAGTGGTTCCTCTTTCCACAATTACCTCTCCAGCATGGTACTCTTTTGTTTTCCTTGATCTGGCCAGTCTTATGGAGTGGAATGATATCTTAAAGTGTTTTATTTGCCATTTCTTTTAATGATGTAGACTATGCTGAACACTTTTGAGGATATTTCTCAGCACTATTACTATCCTCACATAGTGAGTCTCTGTTCTAGCTCTTTATCCCATCTTTATGAGTGTGTCATTTGTTTCTTCTTTGTTTTTTTGAGTTTTTATATATTTTGGATGTTAATGCTCTGTCAGATGTATCAGCTGGTGAAGATTTCCTCCACTCTGGGTTTTCTCTTTATTTCACTGTGTTCTTTTGCTGTAGAAGCTTTTGTAGTTTTAATGCAGCCTCTTTGTCTTATTGTTTGACCTTATTTCCTGCGCAGCTGCTGTTTTCTGATTTGAAAAGTCTTTTCCTACACCCATTATTGTAGTTACACTTGAAAAACACAATTTTTTTTGTCTTATACCTAGTGTTATGTTTTATTGAGGATTTCTGTGTTTGGTCCATTTGGAGTTTTATTTTTGTCTAGGGCGAGTAGGCTAAGGTTTTTCTATTTCATTTTTCTTCACCAATGGGATCTCAGTTTTGCCAGCACCATTTGCTGAAGATGTGTCTTTCCTCCATTGAGTCTTTTTGACCCCTTTGTCAAATTCTTGAGAAAATGGGTGAAGCGGTGACAGCAGAATTTTAAAGCACAAATATTTTCAGAAGAAGAAATGTTGGGACTATTTTGCTATTAGTCGTTTCACATAGAAGTGTGACAAAAATCCTTTTTCGCAGGCATAGGGGCTACACGAAATGACTCACGTCAGAGTGCTGCACGGCTCTTGCAGGAGGCCCTAGGTTTTGCTTCCCAGCAACTTCCCCGATGAAAAGAAAAGAAAGGAAAGAAGACGAGAGAAGAAAGAAAGAGAAAGAACGAGAGAGAAAGAGAGAAAGATGAAGAAAGAAGAGATAGAGAGAGAAAGCTCGCCGAGAGATAGCCCTAGCGTTAAGAGCCCACCGACCGCTCTTACAGAGGGACCCTGGGTTCGATCCCCAGCACCCACAGGCGGCCGCGCAGACCGTCTGAACTGCCAATCCCAGGAGAACTCCAGTCTCCGCGGGAAGTCGAGACCCTCTTCTGAACCCCCGCGGCATTGCACGAACGGGTGCACCTGACTGCATGCCACAAGATCATTCATTACACATATACAGAAATAGTAAATAATAATAAAAAAAAAATTTGTTAAAAAAAGAGAGACAGAAGCAGGAAGGAAAGAATTGAAACGAAAGAGAAAAGAAAGGGAAAGCAAGAAGAATAAGCAAAGAAAGAAAAAAGGATAACAGAAAGAACGAAAAGAAGAAAGAAAAGAAGAAAGAAGTAAAGACAAGAAAGAAGACGAAGAAAGAAAGAAGAAAGAAAGTTAAAGAAAAGAAAAGGGAAAAAAACTGCTTGTTCCAGAGCCTCACAGCCCTGCACAGCTCGGAGGGAAGGATGTGTGAACACTGCTACTCAGCCAAGCCGCTCACACAGAAAAAGGGGGGGGCCGGTGTAACAAATAACCCAGTCGCTAAAAAATAAGCTGCGTGAACGAGCTTTTTTCTTTTTTTTTGAGACAAGGTTTCATGCTTCACATTTCCTATGTAGTCAAATATAAGCCTCTCTGCCTGCACCTCCAGGTGCTGGGAATGAAGGCATGTGCCACCACGGCCTATAGAGAATGCACTTTCCTTTTTTCTTTTCTTTTTTTTATTAATTAAATATATTTATCGCCGTGGCCATGGTGGTGCACAGCCTTTAAATTCTATGCACTCGGGAGGGCAGAGGCAGGCAGCTACTTGTGGAGTTTAAGGCCAGCTCTGCGTCTTACGTAGCTTACGGTGAGTTCCATGGACCCAGGCTGAGGGCCTACAGGGACATCCTGTCTTGAAAAGACCATATATCTATATCTATTATCTATTCTACTATCTATATCTATCTCTATATCTAGACTATACGGATGATAAGATATAGATATAGCCTATATGAATAATAGAATAGATAGCATTATAGAAGATATGATAGATATAGATCTTAGAAATATAGATATATGATTATTTCTCAGTCCACTTTTAGACACACATCCCCTTTCCATGCCCCCCACCCCACTCACGTTCATTTGCATTTTGCCATACCATATCTGCATCTTTTCTCAGTCTTTTTAAACCATTTTGCAGAAGTTATATTTTTTGGCAGAAGTTAATGTTTAGTCGTTCTTTGACCCAGTCCTTATGTTGTGTTGTTCCCTCCCATTTGTATTGCTCCAAAATATGCCTATAATATATATTATATATCAAATATATATTATTTCACATATATAACAAAATTATGACCTCTGAAATAAACTGTTGTATGTTAATTCCAAAATATGTTTAGAATTCACATTTTTCCCTTTAATTTTATATTACCTTAAATGTGTAATATATACCTTCAACCATATATTAATACGTCTGAAATAATGTGGTAAGTTAACTCTAGAGGCCATTAGGGATTCTCATTATAAACTAGCACAGTTGCTTTCAGATAAAAAGAAATTAACATTAACGTTGCTCATTTACCTTTCAACTAGGGATTTGGTGCTAGCATCCACAATGAGGGAACCATTGTCATTTGCTTTTCTCTGCGGACTGTGTTATCTTTTACCTTATGCCATAATTGCTTCTTCTAGTTCCCTTTCTTTTTCTCTCTCTCTCTCTCTCTCTCTCTCTCTCTCTCTCTCTCTCTCTCTTTCTTTCTTTCTTTCTCTCCTAGCTTTCCAGGCCAGAGTCCAAACCAGCTATTTTAAGAAAGAAAGGCAAGACTTGCAGTCCTGACTAGCCCCATCCCTGATGTCTTACTACACAGGGTCCTCCGGAACACCAGACACAACATGGAAGTGATTATCTGGGTCATTAATGCCAATGTTCAAGGGGGTTATAGACAGAATGTTCTGAGACACTTCACTGGTGTCCGCTTAAGTGCTGCTGGTGAGCATGGATCCGGTTCGGGCAGCCCAGAAACCCAGCTCTGTGAAAACGTCCTTCATTTCACCCATTTCACTCCTTTTGCAATTTGTTTTCTTGTGTGCTGAGCATTAATTTCAGGGCCGGGTGCAAGGTCTGCGGGTGCCGTGCGGGTCTCCAGCCCCTCCTTGAGTTTCCTCTGCTGTGGCTGCACCTGGCTCGGGGCAGCTCCAGGCACCTGACTGAACTCGTACCATTTCGGTGCATCCTAGGCACTTGGTTTCCTTCCTCCTCGACGCTGCTGCTGCTGTCCTTCAGTCTCATACTCACTTGCAGAGCAGTCTTTTATTCTCATGACTTGGAAGGCCGTTTCCATGTTTGTAACTGCCTGGTGTCTCATTCTGCTCCTTCCGTGTCTTCTCTACTTCAGTTCACCGCCACTCAGCTTCACAGCTGCTCAGGCCCAAGCCTGGAGCGTCCTTGACACCGCTGAGCCTCTCAGACCCAGCGTCAGGAGCTCTTGTGGTTTCTGCCTCAAAATGTGTGCCCCAGAATCTGACTCCCCCTAGATCGCTGCATTAAACAACTCTAAGAGGTTTTTCCGACACAGGGAATATTGAAAATGATACCTCAAGAAGCTCAGATCTTTGTTTTGTTTTGTTTTGTTAACAGGGTTTCGTGCATCGCAGGCAGCTCTTGAAATCATTATGCAGCCAAGAACGACCTTGAACTCCTGATTCTCCTGACTACGCGTTCCAGATGCTGTGATTACAGGTATGCAGCACCACGGAGCTTGGCTTTGGCATCCCCAGCTTGCGCTGTCATATAATCCCCTGTAGGAGGCGTTTTTGCCTCCTCATTGCCGGCTCCTGTCTGTCCTCAACACGATGCCACAAAGACCTCATGAAAACACAGATCTCCTTCCTACCTCTCCCCTTTTTTAGGAAAAAGAAAAACATGATGGTAATGAAACCACTCCCTAACTGTAAACTAGAGCCAATTGTTACAGTGGTAATTTCCTATAAAACAGGCATAACGTATTAACTGATTGATAGGCATAGGAACTGTGAAAGGATATTTCTCTATCTAGAGCCAAATTCAATAGTAAAGTGTTTATAAGTTGTGTAATTAAGCAAAATATATTACTACAGGAAAGCTCTGACATCAGCAATGAATTATTCTGCCTAGGAGATGTTGGCTAGGGGATTCAAACCCCCCCCCCCAAATTATAAAGGCCTTTTGCCTATAAGTGGGATATATGCAAGGAGAAAGGCAGTAAGTCCCTGTTGTCGAAGACCTGGTGTGAGCATGAAAAATGTTATGAGACGTCACTTGCTAGCGTACAACTGGCCTCTGAAATGCTAGAGAGCGTTACCAAAGGCCACTAAAGCAATACAGCAAAATATTGGTCTCCCTGAGACAAGCAAGACTCCTCCGTCAATATCAGCTACACCTCAACAGCCTGGAGATACTGTGCAACAGTGGCAGCCAAGTGTCTATATATATCCCAAATCTATTTGGCTATTAGCTCTCTCCTTGGAGGAATAACTCACAGCGGATGCCACAAGCTTATGTCCTCTAGTGGTTAGGAGATGTTATAAGCCACAATAAGAACTTGTCACCCTTTATAGAGAAACCACAGTTTGCGGATTAGCATACCATCCAAGCATCTGTGTCTATGCTCACAGCTTAGCTTGACATAATAATTGGTACTGCTTAAATGCCTGTACATCCAATAGCTTGTGCTTTGTTAGTATGACTAAAAAGGGTATCACTGGAAAAGCTGTCAACCCATGAAGGGAAACAACCTGAACAGACTGGAGTCCAAAATGACAACTCCAAAGAAATTAGACTGTTTTCTTCTCACCCACTTGTGCCCCTTTCCCAAAGCCCAGGGAACAAACTGCGGAAGAGGAGGCGTGGTAGATTGTAAGGGCTGTGGAGAGATAGGGGTGAATCATGAGACTACAGGAATATAGTCTGGACTCCTGATTGATCAACATGCCTGTGCATACAAGCTTCTCCAACTGGACTATGGGAACCTTGGGTTGTTCAAAATTTGGACATAGATACTTGCAAAATGCACCAATTACCTAATTGTATGACATACTGAGTAACATCAATGTTATCTGCAAACAACTGTGTCATTATATTGTAGAATCCCTTAAAAAAAAAATTAAAAAAAAAAAAGAAAACACAGATCTGCTTCTATCACTTTTCTCCTCAAAACCCAAGGTGATTTCTCAATTCATTTTTACTGTGAGCTCAAGACGCTATATGGACTGTCGTCTGTGCAGCCCTGCTCCTACCTTCTGCTGAATGATTCCCTGTTCACCAACATGGCAGGAACAATTATACACGTGCCTGTGACCTCTGTGCTTCACCTGTCTGAAATGACCTTGCCCCAGGGTTATTTCTTCTTTCTATATTACCCAATGCTGTTGTTGGGAAATCAGGCAGTCAAGAGACTGCTCAGAGAGCTGGAGAACTCACATCTATCTATATCAGTGTACCCAGATGACCTCATGCTCTGTACTTCTGGGCCTTGATTTACAGCTGTCCATGAGTTTTATAGGGGCCTCAGCCTCATTTTGTAAGTGTTACAACATTGGAGAGTTTAAATTATAATCTGTGTGACTACCAGCACAAACACCTCTGAGCAGCAAGGGAAAATCCCTTCTGCAGGCATGCGTGCAAACAGGTATCAACGGCAAGGGTAAGACAAACTTTAATAACAGTCACTTAGCCGGGCGTGGTGGTGCACGCCTTTAATCCTAGCACTTGGGAGGCAGAGGCACGCGGATCTCTGTGAGTTCGAGGCCAGCCTGGTCTACAGAGTGAGTTCCAGGACAGCCAGAGCTACAGGGAGACCCTGTCTCAAAAAGACCGAAAATAAAAAAATAACAGTCACTTAGCAAGCAATTCCCAACAGAATTCCCACTGGATAACTGCAGTAACCATTTCTCAAGATAACTCCTGCGGCCTCTGTGTTTTTTCATTTTGTCTGTATTTAGTTTGGGTTACTTATTTAAAACACTCTTAGTAAACATCCACTAAAAATCAACTCATAGCAAACATTCTAAAAATCGCTATGAGGTAACCGTTGTGACCTAAAATACACAATACTTACAAAACTATTAACATCACACCATAACATTAGCTGCATGGGCATGCGTCTTTCGCAGCATCACTGTCTCCTGAGTGAGGCTCCCCTGGCCACCTGCCTCCTCTTCCCTCTTCCCTCTTCCCTCTGCTTCATGGTGTCCTGCCGCACCCATCACCATCTAGGACTGCGACAGAGAATGGCATCCTCCAGGGCACAGAAAGTGCTCTGCATCCCTGACTAGATGATGCAGCGGCCCCAGAATACAAGGGTTCAGAATCAGGAGACGGAAGTAGAGTCGGCTTGCTGCCCTCCCGCTATCGGAGTGCGTGCTGGAGAAGCCATGGCCCCACCCTGCTCTCGAGGACTATCACGCCATGCCTTGCATGCAATTTTACAAAAGAAGTTTCTCTTCGACTTTGAAATGAATTTTGAGATATTAAAATTACAAATGAAGGGGGCTGGAGAGATGGTCCAGTGGTTAAGAGCACCGACTGCTCTTGCAGAGGACCTGGGTTCGATTCCCAGCACCCACATGGTGGCTAAGAACCATCTTTAACTCCAGTTCCAGGGGAATCCGACACCCTCTTCTGACCTCCACAGCATTGCACGACATGAGTGCACCAACCTACATACAGACAGTACATTCATACACATAAAAATAATAAATAAATAAATTACAAATGAGGAGCTGAAGAGATAGCTCAGGCAGTCAAGAGCACTGGCTGTTCCTGCAGAAGACTCAGTTTCGAGTCCCACCACCTACATGGTGGCTAACGACCGTCTGAAAATTTAGTTCCAGGGGATCCAATGCCTTCTTCTGCCTTCTAGGTGCACTTATGCACACTTAGGCAATACACTCATAGACATAAAATAAAATGAAATATTAAAAAATTTCAGAAATGAAGCCTATGAGATGGCTCAGCATGTAAAGGCACTTGCCTCCAAGCCTAAGCTATGACCTGAATTCAATCCCTGGAGCCTACACGCTGGAAGGAGAGAACAAACGTTTACAAATTGTCCTCTGATCTCCACATGTACACTGTGGCACATACGCACCCATCCACTACACACACTGTGGCACATACGCACCCATCCACTACACACACACACACACACACACACACACAC
>VZQC01011869.1:1182087-1223654 GCA_009823505.1 Rhizomys pruinosus
AGTCTGCACCAAGGATTATCATTCCTCTTCATGCCACCAGGAGAGCCTTCAGTAACTCTAGGCTTCATTGGGTTGGAGAGCTGGCTCCAGAGGCTACCAAACCCACTAAAGAAATTCATCCTTTCAATTCTGTTTCTCTAGAACCACTTCTGGTACCAAAATCTGTATTAGTCAGGGTTCTCTAAAGAAACAGAAGCAACATGATGAATATATAACTATATACAATTTATTGATTTGCTCACGTGACGGAGCTCAACAGTAGCACCAAACTGGAGAGGCCGGGAATCCAGGGAACTGGATGTCTCAGTAGTCCCAGTCTAGTGCTGAAGGCCCGAATGGATTCCAGGAGATCTGCCAGTCTCAGTACACACTGGGATCCAAAGGGTTGATTACAGCAGCAAGACAAACTCACCAGATGAGAGAAGCAAGCCGCAGGAGGAAAAGGGGCCAGCTCCCGCTGCCGTGGCCTTAAATACTGCCTGCTGGCAGAAGGTAACACCCACATTTGGGGTGGGCCATCCGGGTTGAGGTGGTCCAATCAGAAGACCCTTTTTCTCTTATTTGTTCCTTAGTCCAGTCAAGTTGACACCCAGGATTAACCATCACAATGGGCTTCTGTGTACTTATAAGAGAAAGGAAAATATGGAATAGCTGGTGGTTGTAGTTCATCTTCCATTGCTGTGACAAAACACTCTGACCGACACCAACTTGGGGAGGAAAGAGTTTTTTTTATTTTTATTTATTTATTTATTTATTTTTTTGGAAAGGGTTTATTCAGCTCACATCTTCTGGGTCACAGTTCACCACTCAGGGAGCCCAAGGCAGGAACTCAGGGCAGGAACCCGGAGGCAGGAGCTGAAGCACAGGCCATGGAGGAATGCTGTTCACTGGCTTGCTCCCCTGGCTCATGCCCAGCCTGCCTTCTTATATGGTACACAACAACTGCCCAGGGTGGCACCACTCATTGTGGGCTGGGTCCTCCCACACTGCTCCACAATCAGACAATACTCCACAGATGTGGCTACAGGCCAATCCAATGGAGCCAATTCCCCAATTGAGGCTCCCTCAACCCAGGTGTGTCAAGTTGACACTAAAGCTATCCAGCACAGCTGGCTATGTGAAACAAAGTAAGAGACATGGCCATGCTGCCCTCCAGTGTTGAGAGCCTCACTCCCATTCTTGTGTCCAGGGTGGCGGTGGGGAGGGTCTTGTTTTCCAGTATCAGTAAAGTGCACGGAGTGTTGCAGGGGATCTTATCAGCCAGGGCTGGGGCAGGCTTCCAGAGAAGAGCTCCTCTAGAATAGAGTATCACAGGTTTAACCTAAGGAAGAGAACATTAAGGCAGGCATAGTCACACATGCCTTCCAGCACTTGGAAGGAGGGAGAGGCAGATCTCTGTGAGTTCAAGGCCAACTTGGTCTCCAAGGCAGGTAAAGGCCAGCCATAACTACACGATCAGACCTCGAGACTCCATCTGAGAAAAAGGAATTAAATCATGTGAAAGTAGAGCACAGGTTAGTCTTCATCTTGCCTGGAACTGGTGACATCCTCCTTCTCCAGCCTCGAGACTCTAACCTGACCTGCATCCTGTGGCAATGTTGCTCTGGAAGACACTGGTGGTGCATCACTCACTCCTGTAATGATCAAGGGGTAAATATCAAGAGAACCATCTCTTTGCATATGATTTTGACAAAGCTGACTCCATCATATAAGTAATTAACACTGTAACAGGGTCCTACTCCTCAGGGCTTGTGTGTACACGTATGGGTGTGAGTGTGCCTGACCACTCCTGCCTGTGGACACTGGAGGCCAACGTTAGGTTTTACAACAAGGTCTCCCACTGAACTCGTTTTTTTGGCTAGATTGGCTGGCCACCAAGCCCTGAGGATTCCCGACCCCTCCACACACCCAATGCAGCACCGGGTTTAAAGATGAACACCAGCACATCTAGATTTTTCCATGGGTTCTGGGGCTCTGACCTCGGGTCTTCGCCCTCTGAGCCACTTGCCTAGCCTCTACTTCTCATCTTTACTTCAACCTCAGCATGGAGCAAATTAATAATTTTGTTTTGTTTGTTTCATTTTTATTTATTTATTTTTGCTAATTAATAATTTTGTAAGGGGTACAGGAGAACGGAATATTTCTATGGAGTGTGTTCTGGCTTCATTTCCTTTGCCCTGACAAAGAACATGGTAAAAATGGTTTATTTGTCTTCCAAGTTACAGTCTATTATTGTGGAGAAATCAAGAAGAAACTTAAAGCATCATATTCACAGTGAAGAGCCCAGGGAATAAATGCATGGAGCCTTGATTTCTTGCTTGCTCCCAGAGCTTGGGATGCCCCCATCCACTATCCCCCACATTACTCGGGGAACTGTGCCACCCACAATGAGCTGGGTAGTGCCAATTTCTATCCCAGACCCTTCCATTGTCGAAGAACTCATGACCACAGTCCACACCATCTCCAACTGGCAGAAGATTGTGGATGGTCCTCTGTGAAACTGTGGCATGATGGCCATGCCGTTTCCCAGAGCTGAACTAGAACCTCACGGGGGCGTCCTCTGTGCTCCTACCCCCTCCCAGTGGACCTCACGGGCGCGTCCTCTGTGCCCCTACCCCCAGTGGACCTCACGGGCGCGTCCTCTGTGCCCCTACCCCCAGTGGACCTCACGGACGTGTCCTCTGTGCCCCTACCCCCAGTGGACCTCACGGGCGCATCCTCTGTGCCCCTACCCCCAGTGGACCTCACGGGCGCGTCCTCTGTGCCCCTACCCCCAGTGGACCTCACGGGCGCGTCCTCTGTGCCCCTACCCCCAGTGGACCTCACGGGCGCGTCCTCTGTGCCCCTACCCCCAGTGGACCTCACGGGCGCGTCCTCTGTGCCCCTACCCCCAGTGGACCTCACGGGCGCGTCCTCTGTGCCCCTACCCCCAGTGGACCTCACGGGCGCGTCCTCTGTGCCCCTACCCCCAGTGGACCTCACGGGCGCGTCCTCTGTGCCCCTACCCCCAGTGGACCTCACGGGCGCGTCCTCTGTGCCCCTACCCCCAGTGGACCTCACGGGCGCGTCCTCTGTGCCCCTACCCCCAGTGGACCTCACGGGCGCGTCCTCTGTGCCCCTACCCCCAGTGGACCTCACGGGCGCGTCCTCTGTGCCCCTACCCCCAGTGGACCTCACGGGCGCGTCCTCTGTGCCCCTACCCCCAGTGGACCTCACGGGCGCGTCCTCTGTGCCCCTACCCCCAGTGGACCTCACGGGCGCGTCCTCTGTGCCCCTACCCCCAGTGGACCTCACGGGCGCGTCCTCTGTGCCCCTACCCCCAGTGGACCTCACGGGCGCGTCCTCTGTGCCCCTACCCCCAGTGGACCTCACGGGCGCGTCCTCTGTGCTCCAATCCCAGTGGACCTCACGGGCGTGTCCTCTGTGCCCCTACTCCCAGTGGACCTCACGGGCGCGTCCTCTGTGCTCCAATCCCAGTGGACCTCACGGGCTGTCCTCTGTGCTCCTACTCCCAGCATCACCTGGAGAAAGCTGCTAAGTAGGATGGACCCCAAGAAGGTGGCAAAGCAGGCATCGGAGGGCTTCCCCAAGGAAGGGCATCCTGGGCTACGCTGAGCACTTTAACAGCAATGCCCACTTTTCTACATCGACACTGGATCAGCCATTGCTCTCCATGACTACTTTGTCAGCTCATTTCCTGAGAGAACAACAAATTTAGCTACTACAATGGACTGGTGGCCGTCATATCTGTATGGCCCCCAAAGAGTAAGAAGCCCTGAATCACCTACCCCCAGCAAGAACACCCAGGCAAGAGGAAGAGAGAGGCCCTCAGCAGGGGAGTCCCTACCCGAACTCAGCCCCCAACACACTGACTAGCTCCCTTCACAGTTTCCATCCCAGAACCCCAGAAGAAGGGGAGGAGCTTAGGGAGCCCAATTTTTCTTGAATACCATACTACAGCCAATAAATAAATAAATAAATAAATAAATGTAAATGAATACTAGCCAGCACAGATTTATAGCTTAGTTTTATATTCCCAAAAAGACGTAAACATATATTTTAATACTTTTCAGCAAAGGGAGTAAAAGTTCTCCATATCAAGTGTCCTCGGGACCTAAGTTCATTTGTGCTTTAGATAGCTATAAACATGCCTAAAACCTTATGACAGGACTTGTTTGCATAACATTGGAATGTTTTGTTGCTATGGAGACATCATGTGTTCCATTTCTAAATGGCTGCATGCCATTGCATGGAGTAAATAGCATATGTTTAATCACCCTTCACCTACTGGAATGAGTGTGTTCTAGATATTTACTGGATATTTCTATAGTGACTTTGGTTTACACAAACACAAGTGGATTGAAAACATTCATTAGCAAAGAAATAAATATTTTCACACATTTAAAAAACTCTGTCTGGAGGCTAGAGAGATGGCTGAGTGGTTAAGATCACTGGCTGCTCTTGAAGAAGACCTGGGTTTGATTCCCCAGCACCCACATGGCAACTAACAGTTGTCTGTAACTCCAGTTCCAGGGAATCCAACATGCTCTTCTAACCCCCACAGCCATTACATGACATGGATACACTTACATACATGCAGGCATAACACTGATACATATAAAATAAAAATAAATATATCAAAAAATTTTAACTCTGAATGGTTGAGCTGATACCATGTTTTTTAAGAGTAGACAGATGAAGAACGTAATGTAATACTGAAGTTGAAAATTTTCAGTGCAAATCTGACCTCAACTTTCTATGATAGCCTTTTGAGTTTCTTTCTATTAGAAGTAAAGGATAACTTAAATAACTTGGGCAACTAGATACTCCAGCATCTGACCACAAAGATTGCTTCTTGTTCCACTTGGCTATCAACGTATTTATGAATTTGTGGAGAACATTTGGAGGCAGAAGCCATCAAGCTGGTCATAGTCCTTTTCCCCCACACACATGTGTGCTCACACTAACAACTGCACATATACAACTTACAACACAAGCCCAAGTACACAACCTACAACCACCACCACATACAACTATATAAACTTAGCCACATGTACATACATATTACACATATGTGTATGTATGTGTAGGTTACACACAAATAGCACAAATGTCATAGTTTTTGGTCAACCTGACAAAAACCTAAATATACTGGGGAAAGGGGAACCTCATCTGAAGAATTTCCTGCATCAGACTGGCCTGTGGGTGTGTCTAGGGGGCGTTTTCTGGACTGCTAATTGATGTAGGAGTCCCCAGGCCATTGCTGGAGGTTATCATCCCAGACGGGTGGATCTGGACTGTGGAAGAAAAGGTATTTTAGTGAGCCATGGGGAGCCAAGCTAGTAAGCAGCATTCTTTCATCATCTCTGCTTCAGTTCCTGCATCAAGGTTCTTGTCTTGAGTTCCTTCCCTGACTTCCTTCTGAGATGGATTGTGACCTGGCCATCGCAAGCTGAAGTAAATCCTTTCCTCTTCAAGTTGCTTTGGGTTGTGGTGCTTGTCACAGCAACAGAAAGCAAACTAGGACAAGCACAAATGCAGAACACCCAAACCCAATACACAGAAGCAGCCACACATTCGTTTACACACACACATACACACACACACACACACACACAGTTTTATGACTTTCCACAACCAATTTAACCTGCAAAGGTGTCTGAGTTTGCGTTGCCTCTGTTCATCAAATAACTGTTAAGAAATGGGGAGCAGCTAAAGTGAATCAATGGTTGACACAAAATTAGCAAGCTTAAGAAACAGTGCTGTTGGGGCTGGTGGCACACACCTTTAAGTCTCAGCACTCAGTGGGCAGAGGCAAGCAGATCTCTGTGATGCCTGGTTTGATACCAGCCTGGTCTACACAAGTAATTCTACGCTAGCCAGGCATACACAGTGAGACCTTACCTAAAAACAAAACAAACAACAAATACAGAAAAAGAAGATAGTGTTGCCCATAGCAATAAAGAGGTGATCATACCAGCCGGGCATGGTGGCGCACGCCTTTAATCCTAGCACTTGGGAGGCAGAGGCAGGCGGATCTTTGTGAGTTCAAGGCCAGCCTGGTCTACAGAGTGAGTTCCAGGACAGCTGGGGCTACAGAGAGACCCTGTCTCGAAAAGACCAAAAAAAAAAAAAAGAGGTGATCATACCAACTCAAATATGTGTCTGTTTGCAATGTGTGAATTTTGTATTTTTATTTGTTCTGTTTCAAAGAAAGTGCCCTTTTTGAGGTTTCCTAAAACCAGGAAAAAGAATATTGCAGAATAATGACATAGTCCTGAGATAAGTAATTTGGACTCACGACAATTTTAGCTTTTTAAGTACATTCCCATCTGTGATATAAGGCTCTAGAATGGAAATCAGAGCAATTCAATGATGGAAAAAATCATGTACTCACATGTCACAAATCAGATCCAAAAGCTTGTGCTGAAGTATTAAAGAAAAATGTTTTTAAAGAGGATCTCATCATATTGCTCAATCTTCATTCTTGGGAGTCTGATCCTAAAGAATTCCACCTACAACTTACTACTGGGATGACATCCACAAAGTCTCTATCCCAGGGGAATTTACAATTTATGTGTCTTCCAGAGACTTGGGGCATAGGGCAGCCTTCACGGTCTTCCATTCTAAATATGTTGTCTGTAGCCTCTGGAACTCAGGAATTAACAGGGCTAAGAAAAACAATTTTAGAAAATTACAATGTGAGCCTGCACAGTTCTTCCCAAAGCTTGAAGTTTTTATGGATAACTAAGAGAAGTCTGTTCAAATGCATGCATTTACTATGTAACCATTAGCACTGTGGTAATCTAACAGCATAAGTTAATGTCAAATTATTATCTATGTTGATTATAGGTTCATCTTTTTCAATCTTTAATTATTCAAAAATTCCAAAATGGGAATTATTTATAGGAGAATAAACATTGAATAATTCAGGCATTTGTTACCTGAGAACTAAGAGGTGAGCAGGTTTTGTCCACTCTTTTATACCTACAAGGTCAGGTAGTCCAAGGAGCTCAGTGGTACAGCACTCGTTTAGCATGTCACTGAGTTTGACCCCCAGCACTGGAGGGGGGATGTCTACATGCAAACCTGGATGTGAGCAGCACCCATTCTACAGCTATCTTCCAGAGGCTGGTCACTGGTAACAAAAATCCCATTGTCTGTTTTCTAACGCACTTTCTGGATACCCAAAGATCTAACCAAATCAGGCCAGACCATTCTCCACTGCTGTCCTACTTTTCCAGGACGGTGGTGCCAAAGAATCATAGACTGGATGGCTGAAAGAACACACACATTTTCCCCACCATTCCATAGGCTGATGGTCCTCTGAGGCCTCCGTCCTTGGCTGAGAAAAGAAATGGTCTCTCCCTTGTGGGAAGCAGCACCCACTTCATCAAAAGCTCAAGAGGAAAAAGAGATGGCGGGAGATGGTTCTGCCTCTTTCGTCCCTGCTCCTGGAGACAGGCTGGTCCATTTTACCTGTTTTCTGCTGCCCTTAGACTGGGATTTGAACTGTCACCCCCAGGTTCTCAGGAGTGAGGACTCACAATGTATGACACCAGTCACTTGCAGACAGAAGAACACAGCGTGGCTCCCTGGATCTTGAACACCCTGAATGTGCATTACAGGCGTGGTCCTTTATGTGGCTCTAGTAAAAATGAAGGAGCTTCTAAATTTCCACTAATGGAGGTTCAGGGAAAGGTGCTTGGGTTATTTGTTGGGGTCCCCAAAAGGAGGTGTGGGACTAGAAGCCCATCCTCTCCCTCCCTTGCTTTCTGGCCACAAAGTAGCCATACGTGCTCCCCATGATATATTGCCTTTCCAGGCCCAAAGCCATTGGATCAACCAATTGTGAATGGACTAGAACCTCCAAAGCTGTGAGTCAATAAACCTTCTCTCTTTATAAGCTGATTTATCTCATGTATTTTTTTTCATGTATTTTCGGTATAGTGACAAGAAGATGGTAAAAAGTAGGACTTTTTACCCTTCAATGTCATGTGAGCCAGTTCCTTAAATCCAGTGTGTATGTTCACACATGCATATGTGTATATACATACATAGTTACCTTAATAAAGTAGATATCTTATATCTCTGTTCTCACGTAGTTTTACATCTATATACATTTGTATCATAATCTTTTATTATATGGACACCAGTCATATTGGATCAGGACTCACCCTCGTGGCCTCATTTAACTAGTTTACCCTTTTTTTATTTGTTTGTTTTTTGTTTTTTTGAGACAGGATCTCCCTGTAGCCCCAGCTGTCCTGGAACTCACTTTGTAGACCAGGCTGGCCTTGAACTCACAAAGATCCGCCTGCCTCCGCCTCCCGAATGTTAGGATTAAAGGCGTGCGCCACCACATCCAGCAACTAGTTTACCCTTTTAAGGTCCCATCACAGCGGGGCGTGGTGGTGCACGCCTTTGCCTTTAATCTCAACACTTGGGAGGCAGAGGCAGGTGGATCTCTGTGAGTTCCAAGCTGGCCAGCTGGAACTAAAGGGAAACCCTGTCTCAAAAAGACAAAAAAAAAATTAGATCCCATCTCAAGTGCCACACACTGAGGCCGCAGGGAAGGAAGGAGAGAAGGAGGTAGAAGACCTCGAGTCTTTTGTGAAGAACAGGCTTGTTGGGCCTTACAGGCTCTCCAAAAACGTGGCCTGTTGGAAATCTCTAAGCCTGGTTCGAGTTTGGTGACCTGTTTTTTTCGCCAGTCACTTCTGAATGAGAGTGATGCAACAAGATTTACTTGAAAACGCCCCCTGCCCGGACACCACTTACATGGACATATTTCATTGGCCTAAAGCCAGCACCCCACTCTATACATCACTGTCCCCACCCCTATGTCCAGGGAATGTATATAAGGCTCCACCCTGCTACAATAAAGTGAGATCTTGCTCGACTTGACTCCCCGCTGCGTCTGATTGTCTCCAGAAACTGGGAGGCTGGGAACGGGCGAGCTGCACACCTGTCCTTCCTGGATCCAGTGGGTCCCGTGGGTCTGGGACTGGTTAAGACCCCGACCCCCGCATGGGCTCACTTTATTTTTAAGCATTACTTATTTGTATTACTCAGTATGTGTATTTGTGTACACGGGTATGTGAGCGTGAGCACAGGTGCACACAGTGGCCAGAGTCGAAAGATTCCCCTTGAGCTGGAGATGCAGGTAACCGTGAGCTGCCTGGCATGGCTGTAGGCAATCGAATTCTAGAAGAGTGGCAACATACCCTTAACCATTGAGCTATCTTTCCAGGCTCAACATCTAGTCTTTAAAACCATGTTTTCCAGCAATTCTACCAGACACAGGCGTTTTGATCCCCAGAGCATGAGGAAGTGGCTCTGTTGTGCCCTCCTTCAAATCTGTAGGCACATCTTCATACACAATAAAAGAAAGTCAAAGAAATTAGATGATTTTCCTCTTCTATGAACAACCATGTCTGTTGTTACCAGTGACCTTGCAAAGCCAAAATTATACATATTAGGATGACTGTCCTCAAAAACTAGGACAGAACCATATCACGCTTGTTCAGGAAGCATTTCTACACATTGTCCACTCCCACACCTTAAGCCAGTCAGAATGTTCAAATGAAGAATAAAGAAGATGGGGCTAAGTCCATAGTGTACAACATGAAAATTAAAATGATGAAGGCCTTGAACAGATGACATTCAGGGGACTGTAGTGCAGAGTGTGCTGCGCAGCTGGTCAGTCCCTTGGGCCACCATCCCAGCACAAGCTCCCATCTTAATGGTAGATTAAGGTCGGAGCTGAGGACCCCACATTCATGCCAACCAGGCAGTGGGAAGAAGTAGAGTGCACAACCAGGCACACCTAGCTCCATTTCCTCATGGTAAGGGGTCTTGCAGGGGTGTTGTTTATCGTCTCTGTTTTCAGTTCATCGAAGAGGATCTAGGGAAAGCTGTGTGTCAGAAGAATCCTTCCCAATGAAATCAGGTTCCTTCCACAAAGGCCCAGGGGAGACGAATGGGGTAAAAGCTCACTGGAACATCAGAATATATCTTATTATTTGGACTTAATGTTAAGGAAATAACTTCTTGGATTTTTTTTTCTTTTTTTTGCTGGGTCTCACTATATAAGTCCATGTTGGCAGCAAACTCACAGCCAGACTCATGTCTTGCATGACCTCCTGGTATTAATTTAAGGACTGATTTGTCTCCCAGCATTTGTCCTGTCTTTTCTCAATCGTAGCCCAGATGTTCACTGGGCTTTGAGCCTTAGACGTGCTCAGTCCAGGTGGTCCTGGTGCAGACCCATGTCCATCCCTTCTCAGCCTACCCACTAAGATCAAATGCAAACCCATCTTCCACATCAGTGACAGAGCACAGAAATGTATTCCTTTCCTTGCATTCCACTAATGAGGTGAGTAGACCAGGGCTTGCTCATGACCTATGTCAGTCCAATCAGTTAATCTCAAGATTCGCATCAGAATGTCAGCTCATCAAAAGGAAGGACTGGAGGCTGGGGAGATAACTCAGTAAAGTACTTGCCATGCAAGCTTGAGGACCAGAGTTCCATCCCCAGAGTTCACGTTTTAAAAAATTTGGGAATATGGCCTATGTTTATAATATCAGTGCTGGGAAGGCAGTGACAGGTAACTCCTAGGAGCTCACTGGCCAGCCATCTTCATCTAATCAGTGAGCTGCAGGTCAATGGGAGACACTGTTTCAAAAAACAAGGTGGACAGCAACACCTGAGGGTGACCTTTGACATGCATGCACCTCCACGAACACACACACACACAAGGGCTTTCCTGCTTATTCACATTATTTCTTCAGAATCTTAAGCAGTATCTGGACGAAGAAGATGCTTTATAAATATGACTAAAGCAAAGATAGGAGATAAGAAAAAAACTGAATATTGATGACATAGCTCGAATGTGTGATTTTATTTTGAAGTCTAGAATCAGACAACACTTCATTCCATAAAATGTAATAGTGTTCCAATGAGCTGAACAGACTGGTTTTTATGGACAGAAAAGAGCTTGAAGAATGCAAAAACAAAAAACAAAAAGTAGATTGGCCATTTTATTTTTATTTTTTTTAATTTTTTTTATTAATTTTATTTATTTCTGTATGTGTATGAATGTACAGTCTGCATGCAGGTTTGTGCACCCGTGTCGTGCAATGCCACGGAGGTCAGAAGAGGGTGTTGGATTCCCCTGGAACTGGAGTTCTCCTGGAATTGGAGTTTTGGACGGTTCTCGGTCGCCATGTGGGTGCTGGGGATCGAACCCAGGTCCTCTGTAAGAGCAGTTGGTGCTCTTAACCGCTAGGCCATCTCTCCAGCCCCTAGACTGGCCATTTTTAAATTATTCTGCAGAGACAGGAGACAGGAGGACAAGTAAACAACTCGTTCTCAAACGGCAGGTTATTTCAGGTTGTTTCTTTCCTGCAAGCATGAAGACAATGAAGGTATCATTGTTTTGATTAAAATTGGCTATTATCTTGCCAAGTCAGCCTGGCGGCATGCAGTGTGTGTTAGAGTTTCTTCCATTTGCATTCCGAGACAGTTCCTAGGGCCTGTGTTGGAATTTAGTTCAGAATAATGGCTCTCATCGGCTTCACCCTCCCTAGTTAGAGGATGAGCTTCCCACATTCTTTATAGAGACATTGACCTTAAGTAAAGGATGCAGTCTTTGTCTTGAGCAAGTCTGCTCATCAGCAAAGCAGCAGTACTAATTGTGTCACAGGAGGATGCAGGGTTTGAGAAGCCTTTGACAGTCAGTTGCTGCTGTTTTCTACTATTATTCAAGGGGAAAAAAAAGACATATTTATTCATACTTTAGTAGCACCATAGTCTTATTAATTTGAATAAATACATGCTTATAATTACAAAAATGGCCTCATACATTTTATTTAGGACTCCATGCCTTAATTAAATCTACATCTGGGTCATTTGGTGAGTAGGTCGATACATACCTTTTTGCTTACTGCACTTGTTTGAGTTTGAATTTCTCATTTGCAACCAAAGTGTAACAGGGAAGCTGTTCTCAGCTTACCATGGTTTAAAGGGAGTTTAAGACAGAAAGGGCTTGACGACTTCGTAGGTTCAAAGATGTGTCTATTATGTCTGTTAAGCAAGAGAATGGAAAACAAAGCTGGGTGTGGTGGTGCACACATTGGGAGGTGGAGGGAAGCAGCTCAAGAGCTCAAGGTCATCATCAGTTATGTGCATACTGAGTTTGAGGTCAGCCTGGGCTATACTAGACCTGGAGGGAGAGAGAGGGAGAGAGAGGGAGAGAGAGAATATAGCATACGTTCATAGAAATTTGTCGTACAAAGAGATTCAGATTTTTTACAGTTTTGTTTTTTTTTCATTCTTTGACTTCTATGTGTTGTAATTTTGAATAAATAAATAATAAATATAAAGAAAACTAAAATGGGCAAAAGATCTAAAGATGAACCTGGCAAAGAAGGTGAATAAGCGCTGCATTGGCAGCCCACACGCTAAAACTGGAGTGACACAGAGACGGTTCCTATGATTCCCTGGCAAATTCATGAAGTGTTCCATACTTTTAAATGTCATCAAACTATATTGTATGAAAATCTCAAAAATTCAAATAAAAATGCAAAAATGTAGGAAATAAACAGATGTTAAATAAGCATGAAGGATGGTGATCAGCATCATGTGTTACCAGTGAACTGCAGGTTAAAACCATGACCCACCTCTGCACACCTGTTAAACTACCAAAAAATAGAAAACAACTGGGGCTAGCAAGATGGGGTCCAAGCCTGACACCCTAAGCTGGATCCCCGGAGCAACGGGGTAGGAGAGGAACGACACCTACACGCTGTCCTTAGGCCTCCACAAGCACACTGTGGCACAGGCCCCTCCACTTCCCCATGAAATAAACAAATGTAAAACATACACGGAAAACACCAGTGACTGGTGAGAGTGCTCTCACTGCAGAGCAACAGGGCTCTCATCCCTGGGGATAAAAAGTGGAGTAGCTGGTTTGGAAGGCAGTTCATCAGAGTTTTACAAAACTAAACATTATCTTACTATGCAATCCCACAATTTTGTCCCATAGTATTTACCTACATAAGCCTAACTCGCATGGGAAAGTTTTATTTGTAACTGCAAAAACTTGAGAACAAGCAGTGTGTGCAGCCATTGGAATTAGTCAGAGGTAAAAAGTCATGCACTCCTGGTCCATGAGAAGAGAAGGAACCTAGAGTGCCTACTGTGGAGTGGAAAAAGCTTTCTGAAAAGGCCCGAGGACTGTTTGAATGCAACTCCATGCTTTGGAAAGAGGAAAACTGTTGTGTCAGAGTTTCTAATCCTCTGATGGTCCTTTAGCCACATGTGGCCACAATCCACTTGATATTCTTCCCTTCTAGAACCAGGCTTGGCAGTCCCATAGGACTGCAAGCTTCAAGGCTGTCTCCTGCCTGCAGGCAGACAGTCTCTAGGCTTAGCTCTGGCAAGGAGGGGGGAGGGGACCGTGAGGAAGTTACCCAACAAAAAAGAAAGATGGACTCAGAGAAAGCCCATGAGATAGAACTCTCTCTCTCTTTTATTCATGCCAGCACTGTGTTTATATACCAAAAGTTACTGTGCTCTGGGTGAGGAAGTGGGGGGCAGGTGGAAGGGAGGGGTGAGCCCCCACTTACCGGGGGACTGCAAAGCTCCTGTTAGTGCAACTGGTAAACTAGAGGTGTGACATTCTGCTCAATACCTGAAGGGAAGGGGCCATCTGTTTCTGGAACTTTGTAATGCTAGGCAAGGCAAGAAAACACTGCAATATCCCGGACCTTCCAGAGCTATAGATAACTCACAGAGACAACTGAATGCCCACAGAGATATTAGATAACTCTTGGAGGTTTTGTGGGACAGGCCTTACAGGTCCTGCCTCGAGCCAGGCATAGTTTCATTCCTACAGTCCCTCCTTTGTTTTTTTAAAAAAATGGAGCAGTAATGTCATATTCCTCTAGGGGGTCTCCTGGGACCACCTGGTATTGGACTAAAACAGTCCAGGTTGCAACCTCAGTGAGAGTATTGATTCAGTTTTTGATAAACTGGAGAACACAGGGTGTGATTGTCAGGAGAACTCCTAGGGTGAAAATGGGTTCCAGGAAGGGAAGTAACCAGGTAGTCAGGGGGTTGGAAAACCATGGGGCAGAAACCTGTGGAGAGTACTTTGTGTGGAGTTCTTTCCTGAGGTCCTTCGGGGCTTTAACATTTTGTTTGACTACACCAGATTCATTAACATAAAAGCAACATTCCTCCCCCAGGAACACACAGGTTCCCCCATTTTCTGCAGTCAGTAAGTCCAGAGCTTGCAGGTTCTGCATCACCACCTTGGCCATAGAAGTTATCTGTCTTTGGAGTGATTCAAGCCTGTTTGTCATGGATGCCGTTGCCTCATCAAGCTTATTTTGGAAGTCCACTTCCAGGCTGTAAACCTTTGCTAGGGCTCCGCCCACAGTTCCCACCGCTGCCATGGAAAGAATGATGCCTCGGCCGACCAGCAGCAGGATAAATATCTCTCTCTTTTGATGGTCTGGGTTCGGTCACACCATCCAAGTAACTTCCTTTCTCATAAAGGAAGAGTTGGGGAGTGATAATAACAGGCAAGCAAATTCAAGATCCAGTAGCATTTGCACAGGGGGAGGCAGTACTCTCACACCAGAGAAAAAACAGGGATTTGACACACAGCGTCCTGTCAAGAGGTACACTTCGGAGGCACCTGGGGTCTGGGGCTGCTGCAGTTCTCACTAAACAAATAGGAAGAGTTGTAAGTCAGTCAAAGAGGGAAATTCTGTGAAATACTGGCGCTGTCTCCTTGGGGCAGATTCCTGTAGAGAGGTGTTAGAAGGAACGGCAGTAAGGAGAGGGTGTGTAAGGGATGCACAGAAAAAACATTGGGAGACATTGGGGTGGATGGTGTAACTGAGAAGATTTCTGGCCTATTCAATGTACTGGGGCCATGTCAGAGTGGACTGCAGCTTTCCTTCCATTTTGGATTCCTGTAACTGAATATGGGATTGAGTGAGGATGGGCTGAGGAGCTAGAACAAGCTGGGGAGAGATGTGGATATCTGCTGCAGGGTACCAGGTGTTGCTGTAAGAGTAGAGCTTTCTCTGCACTCCAGGTCTCCAGCAGTCACTCCAGGGGTCCTGGATATTAATTTTAAACTGGTTATTTTGGATTTGGAACAGGCTTCTTGGGCTGCAAACACTTTCCAACCTGCAAGACCAGAATCTGCAACCACCATAAGTATCAGCTTCCTGTAAACATTGTCCTTTGTTAAGATTGGGGAAGCAGACAAAGGGTGCCTGAGAGGTAGATGTGGAATTGGGAAACACAGAGATTGTGGTTGCCTTGCTGCAGTCTTGCAAAGGACAATCGCTGGTTCCAATTACCTGATTTCTTCCTTCCCAAGTGTCTCTGCCAAAAAAATGCCAGACATGGATCTGAGTCAGTGGTCTGTTCGCAGACTGGGCAGAGGCAGAGTTAGCTTGAACTATTATTAGAGCAGCTAAAAGGATGGTAGACAGGGGCACTGAGCTGGTCAAGTTTCTTCCATGTTATGTTGTTTGGGTTCTGGGAGTGTCTCCTCCTCTTTCTCCTCTTCTTTCCATCCATGAATGTCAGGCGTGCCATATTTTTGGTTGGCAGGGAGGAATCTGACATTTCTGGCTGGGATCCAAATGGGTCTCAGACAATCCTGTGGGAAGATCTAAGCAAAGCCCCTCCCAGTTATTAACAGTGGATCAGGTCCTTTCCACTGACTGTCAAGGGGGTGCTTCCACCTGACAAGTATTCGAGGAACAGTGCTTGGTGTCTGCCAATGTTTAACTATTTCTGGACATTTTGAGAACCCATAAATGTTAAAGAGGTTGAGGATTGCCAATGTCATGGCCAGCTGGATGTTAGGAGGGTATTTCACCACCTATTGTTTTAAGAATTGATTTTTAAGGACCTGATGGGTCTTATTATTATTTAGGACCCATCAGGTCCTAAATAATAATAATGCCCTGTCCCTGTGGGTTATGAGGGATACCTGTATGATGTGTAATATTCCATAACTGACAAAATGATTTAAAGCAAGAGCTAGCAAATGCTGGCCCATTGTCCATTTTAATCTGTTTATGAATGCCCATGATGGCAAAGGTAGAGAGGAGGTGGGCAGTGAGGTCCTTGGCTCTCTCTCCCATGTTGGCAGTAGCCCAAATAAATCTGGAATAAGAGTCCACAGTGACAAAGACATACTTTTGTTTTCCAAAGGAAGCTATGTGTGTAACATCAGTTTGCCAGAGGGCATTAGCTTTCAACCCACTGAGGTTAGTTCCCAGAGTTTGTAATGTGGGTGTTTTTATCAAAGAAAAACAGGAGGAACAAGTTCTAAGGATTTGCTGAATTTGGGCAGAGGGAATTTCAGGAAAGCGAGCATGGAGGCCTCTCAGGTTAGTATGGGTGGTGGAGTGGAATTTTTCTGCTTCAGAGAGGGACAGGACATAGATCCCTGTAGAGGCAACTCGGTCTGCAAGAGAGTTGCCTTCAGAAAGAGGCCTGGCAGGAGGCTGTGTGCATGGATATGCTGTATGAAAACAGGTTGGATCCTTTTTTGTAAGAGGGATGAGATGGCAATGAGGAGGGGGGGAGAGGGGATTTCCATCTAATCAGACAAAGGATCTGGATAGCCAGGGCAGTTAATTAACCACATAGATACTGAGAAGAGATTAAGAGGCCTGTTGGTTTCTTTGAGAGCTAGATAAACAGTGTGGAGTTCCCTGAACTGTGAGGAATGGTCAGGGAGCAGGTGAAACAGGATCTGAGGGGCTTGGTCTAGGTTATCATAGATGATGGCTGCAGCTCCTTGTTTCCCTCCATCTGTGAAAACAGATGTGGCCTGCCTTATAGGCGCATCTTGGAAAAGATGGGGGGCAGTTTAATAATGGGAGAGTGGAGACCCACCTGTCCTTAGGGTAGGGATTTCCTATCTGTCCTGGAAATCCCATGAGGCTTATGGCTATATGAATATGACTTCGCATCAGCCACTGGATATCCAGGAGGGAGAAGGATGTCACTATGACATCAGGCTCCTTCCTCAGTGTTTGCAGGGAGTGCTCCCTTCCCGTTTCTTATCATAGCAGCTAAAGAATCCATTTCAGTTAACAGTCAGGGAGTTCCCCCTATGGGCATGTGCAACCACTCTAGAACTCCCGTGGATTGGTAAAGAGCCCCTACTATCGTGGGGATGGTGTTAAAAATAAGCAACTGTACAGAGAAAGGGAGGTTGTAAAATGTGCTAAAGCCATGCTCTGCAGAGCTTGGTTGACTTCAGCAAGAGCTTCTGAGGCTTCTGCTGTGAGATTTTGCTTGGAAGCTGGGTTCTTGTCACCTCATAGAAGATCAAAGAGAGGCTGTAGTGTTGTCACAGGGATCAACAGCCATGGGCGGAGCCAGTTAAGATTTCCTAGGAAGGACTGGAGGGATACTAGCATGAGCATGGGAGGAGAGTACAGGTTTGAGTGGCCTCACTGCTGCGAGAGAAATTTCAGTGCCTAGGAAATGAATGGGGGGGGGGAATCATTTGAACTTTAGCATGGGCTATTTTGAATCCAAATGTTTCTAGGGATGGTATAAGCCTGTCCTTTAAAGTTGCCAGGTCAGTCAATAATTTGTCCCAAACTAAAACGTCGTCCATATAATGGAAGACCTGAAGACCTTGTTCCATGTGGGGCTTAAGGGCCACCCCTACTGCCTCTTGGCAGAGTGTTGGACTGTTGGCCATGCCTTGTGGCAGGACAGTCCACTTATAACAAGTTAGTGGACCAGAGTTGTTAATGGCAGGGACTGAGAAAGTGAACCTCTTGCAATCCTCAGCATGGAGGGGAATTGAAAAGAAACAGTCCTTGATATCTAAGGCTAGCAGAGGGGTATTAGCTGGGATAGCAGAGACAAGAGGGAGACCCCTTTGCAGAGACCCCCATATATGCATAGTTCTGTTAATGGCTCACAGGTCTTGTAAGAGATGCTAACCTTCTGTTGCCTTCTTTACAACAAACACAGGGGTGTTCCAGGTACTGTGAGATAGATGTATATGTCCCAATGAAAATTGCTCTTTGACTAAGTCTTGTAGAACTTGTAACTTCTCCCCTGGTAAGGACCACTGCTCAATCCAGACCGGATCATCTGACTTCCAGTCCAGATGAGGGGGAGCATACTCTGCAGTGACCCTCAGGATTGGGGTGCTTCTTGCTGAGATGATGGAGGTGTTTTCCCCAGTTAAATGGCCTGTCTGGGCATGGCTGGTCTCATTCGGAGTGGCAATAACCACATCCAAAGCCTCCAAAAGATCTCACCCTAGCAGATTGATATTAGTGGGTGCTATTAATGGGCAAATCTGACCCGTGTTTCCATCAGGGTCCTCCCAGGTGTAAACATTTTTAGTGATGTAAGACTGTGAGGGTCCTCCTATTCCTAGAAGTTTAGGTCCTGGAAGTAAGGGCCAGTCAGGGGGGATTTCTTGCTGTTTTATAATGGTTCTGTCTGCCCCTGTATCTATCAAACATTTAAAAGGCTGTCCCTCAATTTTAATCCTCAGTGGAGGATGTGAGCCTTCTGAAATAGGTGCTGCCCAGCAGGCATGTACTGAATCCTTTTCCCCCCTTTTTTCCCCTGGGCTAGGGGTTGCCCACCTAGAAGTTTAGAGGTGGCAATTTTTTGCCATCTTTATCATTCTTTGAATGGCAATCTTTCCTCCAATGGTAACCTTTTTTTACATCAGGGGCAGAGAACGTGTGGGGAGTGTTCAGAGGTCCCTCCGGGAGAGTCTGGTTCTTCTGGGCACTGTCTTTTCCAATGTCCTTGGCCTCCACAGTTAAAGCATTTTTCATTTGTGGTGACAGCAGCCACAAAGGCTTGAGCTAGATAATCAGCTTTATGGGATGCTGTGCCCACATCCTGAGTTGCTACTGTCCATCTGTCATACGGTCATCTTTTAAGCCCTGGCATGCTTGGTTGCATTCAGAAGTCATTCCTTCCCAAACAATGCTTTTAAGGAGCATTTCCCTGGCAGTAGGATTGGGGATCTTTCTTTCTAGGCTGCTTTTAGTTCTTAAGATAAAGTCAGACAGGGGTTCCTCAGGTTTTTGCCTTGGAAATAATATAAATAAAATTAAAAACAGATAAATTGTCAAACAATAGGGCTTCCTCAGGTTTTGTTTGCCTATGGAATATAATAATGAGGAACCCACCTGGGATTCAGTGCATGGTGTAATTCAATCCCAGGTCCATAGGACACAAAGGTGGACCTGGTCAAAGTACCCTGGGGCCAGCCCAGCCTGCTGCATCCCTGTGCTAAAATCTCCTTCTCCAAAAAGCTGTTAGTAACCCCAGTCCACATTAGGTTGACCTTGATTTCTCTGAACCTGTTGGAGACATTCATCTCTGTACAGTGCTTCCCATTGTAAGAATAGAGGACCTGAAAGTGAAGATCTACAGATATCTCTCCAGTCCTGGGGAGTGTTAAGAGAAGCACAAAAGCTCTGGAGAATGGACTTCATCCACAGTGAATGAACACCATCTTCCCTAACTGCTTGCCTGAGCTCTTTTAAGTCACTTGCCTGGTACTGGTACCAGTTCAGAGGATGACCTGGAGTTGGAGCTACATTAATGGAGAATACCTGTAAATGAAGGTCTAGGTTATCCCTAATTTGACACAGTCTTTCTGTAGCAGAGAGAGAAGTATCTAAGGGTGAAGGTGCCTGTGCCTTTTTAAGGGAAAGTAGCTGAGAATGAGGGGAGGGGTTAAGGCCAGCTTCTTAGATGTTTTGATTACCCTGTTCTATTTCCACTGGGTCTGGAGCTTGGGGGCTTTCAGAGGGAACTTTATTGGGCCCTTGAGGGGACTTTTAGCAAGTTCTTGAGAGGAGGGGTCTGTGATTTAATTTTGTTAGTTTCCCTTCCTTGTGTGGCCTAGTAGGAAGGCCCTAAACATTGTCTCACTGTGGCTAAGAGTGGCAAGAACTTGAGAGATGCTGGAGCATTTTCTCACTGCCTGGCATTCTGTGCCACCCGTGTCCAAGATTCTGAATTCCATAAGTCCACAGGGCAAAATTAAGAGTCTCACTCCAAAAGGAGGCAGCTTCCCATGTGGAAATTTTAACTCCTTGACTCTTGAGGAGCATTTTTGTTTTCTTAGCCTGTGGGTCTTTTTAGCATGTCTGCTTGTTACCCATGATAAAGAAAGGTAGTAAATGCTAGTGGTTAGGGAAGAAGACAGTTCTAATCTCTCGTGGAAAGGAGAATTTTTCCATGGAGATAGGCCAAAGCCTGGCCATACAGAGGAGAAATACTGAAAACAGATTAAAAGATTAATCTCTCATGGAAAAAAGAATTTTTTCCATGGAGATAGGCCAAAGCCTGGCTGCTACCCTGATCCTGCTATGGGGGGGGGGTCTGCCTCCTCTTTTCACAGTAAAACCCTCCAAGATTTTCCTCTCTTGTGGGAGAAAAAAGGGCTGGGAGAGAGACAGCCTGTGGAAATACCCTTTCCTTCTGTAGGTGGAGAGTCCAAGCTGCATGTTCTGGGTGCCAGCTGTCAGAGTTTCTAATCCTCTGATGGTCCTTTACTCACACGTGGCCACAATCCACTTGATATTCTTCCCTTCTAGAACCAGGCTTGGCAGTCCAACAGGACTGCGAGTTTCAAGGCTGTCCCCTGCCTGCAGGCAGACAGTCTCTAGGCTTAGCTCTGGCAAGGAGAGGGGAGGGGACCGTGAGGAAGTTACCCAAAAAAAAAAAGAAAGATGGACTCAGAGAAAGTCCATGAGATAGAACTCTCTCTCTCTCTCTTTCATTCCTGCCAGCACTGTGTTTATATACCAAAAGTTACTGTGCTCAGGGTGAGGAAGTGGGGGGCAGGTGGAAGGGAGGGGTGAGCCCCCTTTTACCAGAGGGCTGCAGAGCTCCTGTTAGTGCAACTGGTAAACTAGAGGTGCGACATTCTGCTCAATACCTCAAGGGAACGGGCCATCCAGTCTGGAACTTTGCAGAGATAGGCAAGGCAAGAAAACACTGCAATATCCTGGACCTTCTGGAGCTATAGATAACCCACAAAGACATCTGAATGCCCACAGAGATATCAGATAACTCTCAGAGATTTTTCAGGACAGGCCTTACAGGTCCTGCCTTGAGCCAGGCAAAGTTTCATTCCTACAACTGTGGACATCAGACTGATTAGCAGCTATCTGGGGGTTGCAGGAGAGAAGGACAGATAGACAGATAGAGCCCAGGTGGCTTTTAGGGGAGTGAAATTATTCTTTATAATCCAGCAATGGCAATACATACCACAACAAGTGGTTAAAACATATAGAGCTGCGATGCTCAGGGAGCCCTAGTGTGAGCCATACAGATGTCAGTATAACAATGTTCCAAAGCCGCTGTCATCCAGCAGTGGGCTCCATGGTATTTACATACGGAAGCTCAAAACTCACATTCACACAAAGTGTGACACACTAATACATGATCTTAATAATAATAAAACTGTGTGTTTACTCAGGAAAGGGAGTATATTAAAAACAAATCTGTGTTTTCTACTTAATATTTCCTGTAATCCTAATACTGCCCTTCCAAAATATGAAAACTATTAAGTAATAAATTTAAATAAATATAAATTTTAATAACAGCAAGATCTGTTCATTCTACTTTTACAAGAGTTTTAATTTCCTTTTTATATCTTTATTTGTTTCTGGAGACAATATCTCACCATACAGCCCTGGATGGCCTAGAACTCATTATGTAAAAAGCATATTATAGGGCTGGAGAGATGGCTCACCAGTTACAAGCACTGGTTGTTCATGCAGAGGACCTGAGTATGCTTCTCAGCACCTACGTGGTGGCTAACAACCATCAGTAACTCATACACATACAAAGTACATAAATGAAAAAAAAAATAAATGAACACTAAACAATAGGCTGGCCTCGAACTCACAAAGAAACTGCCTCTGCCTCCTGAGTTGCTGGGATCAAAGGTGTGTGCCACCACTTCTGGCACATATTTATAATTTCCATAACAAGTTTTTTTATAAACTGCACATGCCCAGAAATGCTCCATTTGGGATTATAAAAACCCTGGAAATGGTTAAATGTACATTAAGAAAGAGTTGATCGAATAAATTAGTCTTTTTAAAAATTTTTTTATTTATTATTTTCTACGTATGAGTATACCGTCTGCATGTAGGTTGGTGCAACCATGTTGTGCAATGCCGCAGAGGTCAGAAGAGGGTGTCAGATTCACCTGGAACTGGAGTCAAAGACAGTTCTTAGCTGCCATGTGGGTGCTGGGAATCGAACACAGATCCTCTGCAAGAGCAGTTGGCGCTCTTAAGGGCTGAGCCATCTCTCCAGCCCCAAATTAGTCTTCTTTTACTTGGGATATTACAGAGCTGTTAGAAAGCAGTGGCTGCATGTGTACAGTGTAAGCAACCCCCAGGAGCAATGGAATTGTCTTTTTTTGCTTATGGATGTTCTGTTCAGGTAATGCAAATATGTGCATCGATCCTCAAAGGCATTCAGCCCTTGACTAATCCAAAAAATGTCAAGTCAGAATGAACCCAGCCTGCCCAACTTAATCAAATGAAGATGAGACTGCACAAAGATTCCCAGCAACATAGATGACAGGTGTCTGCTCAGACAGACTAGATAAGCAAAGCTGTGTGCATACTCAGTAAAGTATCATGTGGAGAATGTTCATTACTGAATCCTGTGCTTCAGAATTTGGGAAGCTGTCTGTTCCCAACCATAAAAACCAATAAAGGGAGCCTGGTGTGGTGGTGCATGCCTGTAATCCCAGCACTCAGGAGGCAGAGGCAGGCAGATCTCTGTGAGTTCAGGCCAGCCTGGTCTACATATATATCAAGCTCCAGGCCAGCTGGGAATAAAGGGAGACCCTGTCTCAAAAAGACAAAATAATAATAATAATAATAATAATAATAATAATATAAAAATAATAAAAAACAGAATTCCCACAACTCAATAAAACAGCTCTAAACAGGGTACTTAGAGATAAATAAGATCCATCTGGTGTTCAGTGTAGTAAACAGCACTACTTGGAAAAGAGAATGCACTGCTTCCACAACATTCACACTTTACTCAGACCTTGAGCAGAACAATCATTTAATGTTTTTTTTAAATATGACATTGATTTACATATAAACTTGTTCACTAAAAGGGAAATTTAATGCAAAAATCAGCATTTCTTTTCATTTAACAATCACATCCTAATTAACTCAACAAAGTTTGGATAATTGCAGTTTACCAAACATCACATTAAAAAACTGAGTTACATATGATTACTTTTTATCTCACAGCCTTTAAAAAAATACAAACCACTGAGTGTTTTGAAAAACATATACTGAATAAACATCTAGCATTTACAATATTACAAAAGTGAAATAACATGGAATAAACAGCATGAAAGACAAAAATAACCCCTGCCAAGCCACTAACCAGGCGCTTGACCTGGGACCACTGGGCAAGACAAAGCCGAGACGCCATTTCCCCATGATCAATTATCACTAAAATCAAGCACAAGACCTATCCTGCTGGTACAGGGAGAAGTGCAATAGGTAGCTGTAGCATCTTCTATTTAGTTACTGAATACTAACTTTCCTCCAGAAGACAAACTCAGTGGAGTCAGCAGCCTCTAATTCCTCTGGCTCTAAAACACAAGGAAGAAAAGGTGTAGACCCTGTAAACAAAAGCCAACAGCCCCAGGTGGTCTTCTCTGGCAGTCTCATTTAAATTAAAGGCCACATGTTTACTAAACGCATGTGACTAGTTATCGACACCAGGCACTGGAGACAGAGAACATTCCAACATCACAGAAAGTTCTTTTGGAGAGCTCTGGATGTGGGAAGTGTTTCTTCTCCTTGCTTCCCCGGTATGTAGGCTGTGTGTGGAAGCTGCTTGAGAGGCGATCTCTCAGGATATTCCTGGATTGGGGGTGGAGTCAGAGGGAAGAGAGCCTTTCTGGGCAGAGCCTGAAAAGAATGGCCTTTTATGGGGGTCAAATACATACTGGATTCCAAGTCTAATTGTCTAATTGACAGAAAATATGGCAGGGGACTATGGAAAAAGCAAAAGAGAAAAAAGCTATCTTTATCCTGTACCAAACCTTCATAAAGAGATCGTGTAAACGCCAAGATTCGGCAGCTCTCCAGGGTACTCCTCTAGAAAGTCCCGGAGCTGGGCAAACAAGTTGCCTAGTGAAGAAGTCAGTCCTGATGAGCATTTCCTGAGAACTTCTGGCTTCAGCCTCGTTGTTTGGAGCTCTGCAGGTATGAGAAAACATGAGTCGGATCTATCTGGAGCACTGCACTCTTCCACAACACTACTTTGTGATCAGATGTAGACTTCTGACCACCCTCCCAAGATCTGGCACCCGTGTCCTTCTTATCAACAGAGCTCAGATTTTGGTTAGAAGCTACAATTACATCTTCAGCCAATCCTGCAGAAAGCAGTGGCCGGTGACATAGTTCTGGCCAGTGAGATAAAAAGGTTGAGCTTTTGAGAAACTCTCTAGAAGGAACTGGATTCAGATTGGCATGTCCTGTTTTCCTTTTGGGCTTTCTCCTTCTTGCAGGGAGCCACCATCTTGGACTCTGGAGACAAGCACCAGGGAGACTCCGCAGCCGCCTGCCTGCAGCCCGACACCTGTGAGCTGCTGAAGCACTGTCTCATATCAAGTGTGAGTTATCTGGGGAAAAGCCAAGCCCATGTTTAGCAGCTTTCTTACTATGTTCTAGAGCTAGCATTCCATCTTGAGATTCGAAAAAAATAATGAGATTTCCACCTGGAGCTTTCCTGAAGAATCTGGACCTGTTCAATAAATTCAAGTAACTCCATAGAGTTATGCTACTGAAACAAAGGTTGGGTGTAGAGATTTTTAACTTGAACCCATCCAGTTATTTGAAATTTGGCTATATAGCCCAAGAACAGCTCAGGTGATCAGGTGTTAAGAAAAACAAAGGAGTTTTCACTTGATCAGGTTGGGGGCAGAAATTCTCAGTTTGATACGTTTCAAAACATGGGCTCCCTTTCTCATATCTTCCTATATGGTAAAACACTTACTACTCAGGCAATTAGATTAGCGTTTAATTTGAAACCTTATTTGTGTAGAAGCAAAGTAATAAATGGAGACTTGAAGAGTTTGCATCTGATTCAAGCAAAATAAGAAATATAAAAAAAAAATTTAAAACTGAATTCTGAATTTCCCTTGTATGTGATGTAGATACTTGACAGTAGTTCTGGTGATCTTAGAGTTTTAATTGTGGATTCAGTTTAAATAATCACAAGTACCACAAACTAGCAGCAAAAGTTATAAACAAAATACAGAACTCTGCAGAGACTTGCTGTGTTCTATACTGCTATTAGTAGACCTCAAATAGCTCCTAGATCATATGATTTAGAAACAAATCAACATCACCAGCCATCCTTAAATGGCTTAACCATTTACAATGCTCAGAATTTTCATCATTTATACTTTAATTCTAGTGCACTTATTCTAAAAACTGTAGACAAGATTAGGAACATAGAATGTCACACTAAAAATAGGGTACTGAGTATTTTTTTTTTACTTACCTAGGTCCAAGTTTCCACCCCTGCAATGAACCAAAAACAAATTCTGGCACTTCGTCACTCCCAGAAAAGCCAGTACACACTTGGCAAAGCTCTTCCTACCCCACAGAGCCACAGCAGATGGCATCGGGCCTGCAGCCACAGCTGTGCCTCGCAGCTGAAGTTCAGGCATGGAGATCCACTTTATTAGACATTTTAGGTGTTGCAGATGGGAGTGCCCACCATTCTCATTCAACTTAGAATGGTCCGTTCTAATCAGAACTGCAGAGGCATCTCAATTAGTGCAATGGAATCTAGTGAGCTAGAAATTAGTGAAAAATCAAGATTATCCTAATAAGATGCTACATTTAAATCTAGGTTCACTGGAAATAAAAAAGATGCAACATTATCTTAAACTACTAAAATTTAGAAATAATGAAACACTAACATTGAACCATGTAATTATGGCTCATTTCCTTATAACGAAGGAAGTTTACCTTCTATCATCACTAAAGTCACTAAAAACAGGATATTTTATCATTTTAAAATACTTATTTATTATTTTATTTTATCTTTATGAGTGTATTACTTGCATGTATGTAAGTGTACCCATGTCATTCAATGACTGTGGTTAGCCACCATGAGGGTGCTGGAAATCAAGCCTGGGTCCTCTGCAAAAGCAGCCAGTGTTCTTACCTGCTGAACCATCTCTCCACCCCAAAACAGGATATTTTATAACAAAGTAATATTTATGAAATGAGCAGTTATTTAACTGTTCCTGGCTTACCAAATACTTTAGTGCCTATTTCATAGTTACTTCATCTTTAAAAATATCATTGACCAGGCATGGTGGTACGTAGCTGTAATCCCAGCTCTCAAAGAGACTGAAACTGGCACAGTCCTAGGGCAGCATGAACTACATTTGAGAGCCTGTTTCATTCATACGTATATTAGAATTGACATAGGGGCCAGAGCGATAGCTTGACCTTAAGAGCACTGGCTGATCTACAGAGGGCACTGGTTAGGTTCCCAGCACCCATAGGCAGTTAGCAACCATCCATAACTTTAGTTACGGGGGATCTGAGGTTCTCTTCTGGCCTCCGTGGTCACTGCATGGCATGGGTGGAAGCGAAACACTCATACACATAATTAATTTTTAAAAATTGATATAGTTTGCCTTTCCTCGGCTGCCACCAAGGTGCTCAGTTCTTCCAGAAGCTAAGGCCACACTGGGGTGAGGCGCTCACTTCATCTGGAGACTAGCACCAGTCCTCTGCATGGCCTCCCTGTTCCAGCTCCCCTGCATCTACTCTGCCATCATCCTGCACGATCAGGTCAGGTGACAGAGGATAAGGTTAATGCTCTCATTAAAGCAGCGGAGGTCAAGGTTGAACCTTTTTGGCCTGGCTGGTTAGCAAAGGCGCTGGCCAATATCAACATTGGGGGCCTCATCTGCAATGTAGGGGTGGGTGGAACTGCTCCTGCAGCTGGACTCTGCGGCTGCCCCTTCCGCTGCCCCGTCCACTGCAGCTGTTCCCACTGAGGAGAAGAAAGTGGAAGCCAAGAAAGAAGAATCAGAGGACTCTGATGATGACGTGGGCTTTGGTCTTTGAGACTAAACCTGGTAACATGCTCAGTAAAAAGCTGGACATTTTGGTCTGATTTAAACAAATTGATATAGTTACCATGTGGACTAAGTCATGGTCAATGGACTCAGTACTCAAGACATGGAGCTGGAACCTGGGCATTGTGGGTGTCAGAGCATTAGTTCAAGCTTTTGTTTTAGCCTTGACTAGGCCTGGGAGCACAGTCCTATAATCCCAGAATTTGGGAAGCAGGAGCAGGAATGTCACCATGCATTCCAGACATGCCTGACCTCCATAGCAAGTTCAGGCCAGCCCAGGCTACACAGTGAGACTCTGTCTCAAGAAAGCAAACAAAAAAGTAGTTCTGCCGGGCATGATGGTGCACACCTTTAATCCTAGCACTTGGGAGGCAGAGGCAGGCGGATCTTTGTGAGTTCAAGGCCAGCCTGGTCTACAGAGTGAGTTCCAGGACAGCTGGGGCTACAGGGAGACCCTGTCTCAAAAAGACCAAAAAAAAAAAAAAAAAAAAGGAAAAAAAAGTAGTTCTGACTTGGGGGATCAATCCTGTGGTGGATTTTAGAAAATAGTGATTGGAGAAAAGCCTAAGAAAAGCCAGTTCATCTCCATACAACAGAGTTTCTAACCAAAGAAGATGCAGAAAGTTCTGAGGGCAAACGTAAGAGATTCTAGTCCTGTGTTCTAGGGAAAGTGCCAGGCAGAAGCCAGGCAGGAGGAAGAGCTCCCCTAGTACTGAGAAGGCGGAGTTCTCAGTTCTCTCCAGCCAAGAAAGAATCAGGGTGCATCACACTTCCGGGCCCCAGTGCTGCTGTGAAGGTTACAAAATCAAGAAGCCACGCTGGACATTAAAACCATTTATCTTTTGATTGTTTATAAAGTACGAAATGAGTGTTTTCCATCCTGATACGCAACCATAATTACTCATTAATCACTCCCACCTTCATCTTTAATGCTCATACTAACCACACACCCCTACAATTAGAGGACAAGTGTTCAAAGCACAATGCAGATTCACTGCTGCTGAGTTTGGAATTCAGACTAGAAATCTAAATGAAGCCAATCTGTGCTCTAATAAAGAGATGATAGGGACATGAGAATTTGCTCCCTGGCTTCATTTTAGACTGGGTCTACTTTGTCAGAATGAAGTACAAAATGCAGGAAATCAACCGAATACTTCAGGTGCAAATCAACCCCCCAATAACTCACATAAGTGGGACATCCTTCCCTTCGGTTTAGATCATCAATTCTCTTCCACTTCATTCCATAGTCTTCGTGTCTAAAATTAATATTTTTATGACTTAGTTTGCCCCATCCTGAGACAACTAACCCCAAATCTTCCCTATTAGAGACAAATTATGTCTGCATTACGGGCCACTCATACTCTACACTGTTTTCCCAAAGTGCAGGACAGTTACTAAGGTTGAGGATACTTAGCCAGTGGTGGCGCACGCCTTTAGTCCCAGCACTCAGGAGGCAGAGGCAGGCGGATCTCTGTAAATTCAAAGCCATCCTGGTCTACAGAGTGAGTTCCAAGGCAGTTGGGACTACCGAAAAAAAAAAAAAAAAAGTTGCTGATACTGCAGCCTTTGACTTCCACAAGCCTCAACCTCCTGCTTGGCTTTCACTCGCTTCCTGGTGCTCATTTCTGGCTTCTGTACCCTCCCTTCATTGGATCTTAAGCAGTTTGGACCTAAGCAGAGGCCCCAGTTTACCTTTTGCAGTTAATTTCCACCTCCTACTGCCCAGCTTTGCCGGGTTCCTAGGCTGTGACTGTGGCTGCAGTCCTGGGTCCGCCAGCTCAGGTCCAGGTGACACAGATCTAGAAAAAGTGTCCACATTTGACCCCGGCGAGGGGGGGGGGGCTCTAATCTATTAACCCAAAACTACAGGCAGACCTCTCTCTTATAGGAAGCTGCCCTTTCCGCGGGCCCTCCACGCCAAACGTCACTTTCTAGTGAATCCCTTTCATCGTCACGTCCTCTGTCAGAGTCTAAGCCTACCTCGGGCAAACATCAGGCTGGACTAGGAGAGTAACCAAAGGTAGGCAGGAATCCCCCTCATGCACGGGCCACGGAATCCTCTCTTCCAGGCACTACAGGTGCTCGCTCGAGCTTCACGAGTGATGTGTCCCGTCTTCTTCAGTAATTTAGGTAATCAATTAAGTTGGAAGTGGCTTAACAGAGTTCGTTGAATAATATAATTTTCCACCCTTAGATATCAAGGTGGGTGGTCTAGGAGAAGAGTTCGCAGGTGTGCAAGCCACTCCCACCTCTAAGGCTTACCTCTCCTTGGGGAGTCTCCCCACCCGGATGAAGCTCGCTCTGGGAGTGCTGTACCCGGGGCCAGAGCCCAGCATGGTCCCCGGCCCTGGAGCGCGTCCGGACAGCAAGGAGGAGCTGCTCCCGTGGGCGCGCCCGGAGCCTGGCGCCAAGCCGAGGCCGGCAGCCATGGAGGGGCGCGGAGACCCCGCCTGCGCTCCGGGTCACAGGGCTTGCTCGTTGTTGAAGCCCCAGGGCTCCCGGTGCAGCGAGAGGCGGCCTGGCTGCAGCGTCCCGGCCGTGTTGGCCACTGAGTTCTTCAGCTGCTTGATGACCACGAAGAGCAGGAGGAACAGGAGGAAGAGCAGGAAGAAGAAGAGCGCCAGATAAAGCAGGAGGTTCAGCTCCCACTCCATGCTGGGCGCGGCCGGCCGTGCGCGCTGCTCTCCCGGGGACAGCCGCTGCGCTCGCTCGTGTCCTGGTCCCAGGCTCGGCCCGCGCAGGCACGGCAGCGAAGAGCGTCGTGACCCTGGAGCAGCTCTGCCCGCGGCGCGGATCCGCTTCTGCGTGGAGTCCTGAGCTGGCCTCTCCAGAGCGAACTTCAGCGGGCGGGGGCGAGGAGGAACCGCGCTCTCTCCGAGGCGCCTACAGCTGGCGTCTGGTAGATGACCTTACATTGGTGGGGGAGGGGGCCGTTCCCTCCCTTCCCCTCCCCTCCCTTCCTAAAGTCTTTCCTTATCTCCCCCAGTTCGAGCTTTCAAAAAAAAAAAAAACGACACAAAAGAATCCGAGGTGCAGTCTAATGCTGGGAGATGCTTCCGGCTGAGTGCCCTGGGGATGCCCGGGAGCGCTCCAGCTCAAACTACTTCACAACTCAGAGACAGAGACGGATGGGTGCCTAGGCCATTAGCTGAGAGAAGTGCGCTTTCCTCTGGGCTACATATAGGTCCTCACAGAAGCACTAACAGGAAAAAGCCTCTCAAACGTTTTATTGTACAAAGGCTTTCCAGAGTTAGCTCGTTCAATTTATTTGATGAAAAGAGATAGAAAGTACTCTAGGTGCTCTGTGAACATCCCCACCCCCTCCACAGCTCTGCATACAGACCACCTCCATGTACTGAAGCGCTGACCCACATTCAGTTATTTGTTACTACTGGGTATGCTGGTCAGTTTTTCATTCCTGTGACAAAATGCCTGAGAAATATGCTTAGATCTTAACGATTATTTTGAATCGTGGTTGCAAAAGTTTTACCAGATCCTTTGTTTTAGGCTTTCGAGAGCATGAAGGATCATGCCAGAGCCTGGGGAGGAGGGTGTTCAGTTCAGGGAGAGAGGAAGGAGGGAGGGAAGTGAGGAGGCCCAGGGGCAAGATGTAGACGTCCAGCCTCGCCAGTGACCGGCTTCCTTCAGCCAGGCCCCATCTCCTGCAGCCATTCCTCTAGGAACTTATCCATTGAGTCCTCTACTGAAGTGCATCCTTCATGATCCATTCACCTCCTAGTCACTGCTGCTGCCAGCTGGCAAGCAAGCCCTCAGCACTTGAGACTCAGGGGTGGGGAGGGACTTCTTATTGACACTGTGTGACAGGTTATCCCACAACTTAGTGGCTTAAAACATGAATGTTGGTGATCTAAGTGTCTGTGGGTGGAGAATTTAAGAGTACTTTAGCCAGGTATGGTGGTGCACACCTGTAATCTCAGCACGTGGGATGCTGAGGCAGGAGGATAATGAGTCTGAAGTCAGCTTGGGTTGCATAGCAAGTTCTAGGCCATCCTGAGATGTATAGCGAGACCCCAGTTTAAAAAGAAAAATAGAGTACTTAAACTGGATGATTCTAAGCTTGGGTTTTCTCAAAAAAAAAAAAAAAAGCTTGTCTGTAGACCCAGATCTCTTCCAGGGTGGCACATTCACAGCTCTGGGAAGCAGTGCTGGTTGTCAGTGGGAGGCTTCAGTCCCTGGCAGAGGCCTTCTCCACAGATCTCTGAAACCACCAACATCCTGCAGCAGAAGCTCAGGGCCCCCAGCATACAAGGAGAAATCTGAAGAAACAATAAATAAAAGATTAATCTCTCATGGAAAAAAGAATTTTTTTCCATGGAGATAGGCCAAAGCCTGGGGGCTGCAAAGCCCTGATCCGGCGTAATGGGGGGGGGGGTCTTCATCCCTCTTTCACGTAAAAACCCTCCAAGATTTTTCCCTCACATGGGAGAAAAAGGGCTGAGAGAGACAACTGGTGGAAATACCTTATTCCTCTTCATTCTGTCTTTAGTGAAAATAGAAGCCCCATGTTCTGGGTGCCAGTTGTGGGATTTTCTAATCCTCTGATGGTCCTTTACTCACACGTGGCCACAATCCACTTGATATTCTTCCCTTCTAGAAACAGGCTGGCAGATCCAATAGGACTGTGAGTTTCAAGGCTGTCCCCTGCCTGCAGGCGGACAGTCTCTAGGCTTATTGAGCTCGTGCGAAGGAGAGGGGAGGGTACCGTGAGGAAGTTACCCAAAAAAAAAAAGAAAGTTACCCAATGGAATAGAAAGACAGTAAAAGACAGACTCAGAGGGCGAGCCCTGGAGAATAGAGTCTCTTTTTATGCCAGCAGTGTGCTCTGGGTGAGGAAGTGGGGGGGCAGGAGTAAGGGAAGGGTGAGCCCCCTTTGTTTTTAACCAGAGGGCTGCATAGCTCCTGTTAGGTGCAACTGGTAAACTAGAGTTGACATTTTTGCTCAATACCTCAAGGGAACGGGCCATCCAGTCTGGAACTTTGCAGAGATAGCCAAGGCAGGAAAAACACTGGCAATATCCTGGATCTTCCTGCTACAGATAACTCGCAGAGGCCATCTGAATGCCCACAGAGATATCAGATAAACTCGCAGAGATTTTTCAGGACAGGCCTTACAGGTCCTGCCTTGAGCAAGGCAAAGTTTCATTCCTCCGAACTGCTGACATCAACTGATTAAGCAGCTATCTGGGGGGTTGCAGGGAGAGAAAGGACAGATAGACAGATTGAGCCAGTGGCTTGTTAGGGGGAGTGA
Source organism: Rhizomys pruinosus (assembly GCA_009823505.1). Taxonomy (NCBI): domain Eukaryota; kingdom Metazoa; phylum Chordata; class Mammalia; order Rodentia; family Spalacidae; genus Rhizomys; species Rhizomys pruinosus. The sequence goes on from VZQC01011869.1 coordinate 1,214,569, forward strand.
AATTATTCTTTATAATCCAGCAATGGCAATACATACCACAACAAGTGGTTAAAACATATAGAGCTGCGATGCTCAGGGAGCCCTAGTGTGAGCCATACAGATGTCAGTATAACAATGTTCCAAAGCCGCTGTCATCCAGCAGTGGGCTCCATGGTATTTACATACGGAAGCTCAAAACTCACATTCACACAAAGTGTGACACACTAATACATGATCTTAATAATAATAAAACTGTGTGTTTACTCAGGAAAGGGAGTATATTAAAAACAAATCTGTGTTTTCTACTTAATATTTCCTGTAATCCTATAACTGCCCTTTCCCAAAATAGAAAAATATTAATCAATAAATTTAATAAATATAAATTTTAATAATAACAGCCAAGATCTGTGCATTCTAACTTTTACGAGAGTTTTAAATTTCCTGTTTTATATCTTTATTTGTTTTCTGGAGAACATATCGCCCATTCAGCCCGGGATGGGGGACCCCCCACCTTAGAACTCATTATGTAAAAAGCATATTATAGGGCTGGAGAGATGCTCACCTAGTTACAAGCACTGGTTTTGTGATGCAGAGGACCTATATGCTTCTCACACCTACTGTGGCTAACAACCAATCAGGTAAACTCATACACATACAAAAGTACATAATGAAAAAAAAAAATAAATGAACATCAAACAATAGGCTGGCTCGAACTCACAAAGAAACTGCCTCTGCCTCCGAGTTGCTGGGATTAAAGTGTGTGCCACCACTTCTGGCACATATTTTTTTAATTTTCCATAACAATGTTTTTTTTATAAACTACCAAAATCGTCCCAGAAATGCTCCATTTGGGATTATAAAAACCCTGGAAATGGTTAAATGTACATTAAGAAAGAGTTGATCGAATAAATTAGTCTTTTTAAAAATTTTTTTAGTTATTATTTTCTAACGTATGAGTATACCGTCGGATGTAGGTCTGTGAACCATGTTGTGCAATGCCGCAGAGGTCAGAAGAGGGTGTCAGATTCACCTGGGACTGGAGTCAAAAGACAGTTCTTAGCTGGCCAGGGGGTGCGGAAATCGAACACAGAGTCCTCTGCAGAGCAGTTTTGGCGCTCTGATATAGGGCGGAGCCAGCTCTCCAGCCCCAAATTAGTCTTCTTTTACTTGGGATATTACAGAGCTGTTAGAAAGCAGTGGCTGCATGTGTACAATGTAAGCAACCCCCAGGAGCAATGGAATTGTCTTTTTTTGCTTATGGATGTTCTGTTCAGGTAATGCAAATATGTGCATCGATCCTCAAAGGCATTCAGCCCTTGACTAATCCAAAAAATGTCAAGTCTGAATGAACCCAGCCTGCCCAACTTAATCAAATGAAGATGAGACTGCACAAAGATTCCCAGCAACATAGATGACAGGTGTCTGCTCAGACAGACTAGGTAAGCAAAGCTGTGTGCATACTCAGTAAAGTATCATGTGGAGAATGTTCATTACTGAATCCTGTGCTTCAGAATTTGGGAAGCTGTCTGTTCCCAACCATAAAAACCAATAAAGGGAGCCTGGTGGTGTGGTGCATGCCCTGAATCCCAGCACCGGGAGGCAGAGGCAGGCAGATTCTCTGTGAAGTTCAGGCCAGCCGGTCTACATATATATCAAGATCGCCAGGCCATCTGGAATAAGTAGACCCTGGCTCAAAAAGACAATAAGAATAATAAATATAATAATAATAAGAAAGATAAAAATAAAAAACGGAATTCCGCAGCAACTCAATAAAACAGCTCTAAACAGGGTACTTAGAGATAAATAAGATCCATCTGGTGTTCAGTGTAGTAAACAGCACTACTTGGAAAAGAGAATGCACTGCTTCCACAACATTCACACTTTACTCAGACCTTGAGCAGAACAATCATTTTAATGTTGTTTTTTAAATATGACATGATTTACATATAAACTTGTTCACTAAAAGGGAAATTTAAAAATGCAAAAAAAAAAAAAAAAAAAAAATAAGGCGATTTATTTTCATTTAAACAATCACAACATCCTAATTAACTCAACAAAGTTTGGATAATTGCAGTTTACCAAACATCACATTAAAAAACTGAGTTACATATGATTACTTTTTATCTCACAGCCTTTAAAAAAATACAAACCACTGAGTGTTTTGAAAAACATATACTGAATAAACATCTAGCATTTACAATATTACAAAAGTGAAATAACATGGAATAAACAGCATGAAAGACAAAAATAACCCCTGCCAAGCCACTAACCAGGCGCTTGACCTGGGACCACTGGGCAAGACAAAGCCGAGACGCCATTTCCCCATGATCAATTATCACTAAAATCAAGCACAAGACCTATCCTGCTGGTACAGGGAGAAGTGCAATAGGTAGCTGTAGCATCTTCTATTTAGTTACTGAATACTAACTTTCCTCCAGAAGACAAACTCAGTGGAGTCAGCAGCCTCTAATTCCTCTGGCTCTAAAACACAAGGAAGAAAAGGTGTAGACCCTGTAAACAAAAGCCAACAGCCCCAGGTGGTCTTCTCTGGCAGTCTCATTTAAATTAAAGGCCACATGTTTACTAAACGCATGTGACTAGTTATCGACACCAGGCACTGGAGACAGAGAACATTCCAACATCACAGAAAGTTCTTTTGGAGAGCTCTGGATGTGGGAAGTGTTTCTTCTCCTTGCTTCCCCGGTATGTAGGCTGTGTGTGGAAGCTGCTTGAGAGGCGATCTCTCCAGGATATTCCTGAGGGGGGTGGATTCAGAAGGGAAAAGCCTTTCTTCTGGTCAAGCCTGAAAAGAATGGCCTTTTATGGGGGTCAAATACATACTGGATTCCAATCTAATTGTCTAATTTGAACAGAGAAATATGGCAGGGTAACTATGGGAAAAAGCAAAGAGAAAAAAAAGAGCTATCTTTATCCTGTACCAAACCTTCATAAAGAGATCGTGTAAACGCCAAGATTCGGCAGCTCTCCAGGGTACTCCTCTAGAAAGTCCCGGAGCTGGGCAAACAAGTTGCCTAGTGAAGAAGTCAGTCCTGATGAGCATTTCCTGAGAACTTCTGGCTTCAGCCTCGTTGTTTGGAGCTCTGCAGGTATGAGAAAACATGAGTCGGATCTATCTGGAGCACTGCACTCTTCCACAACACTACTTTGTGATCAGATGTAGACTTCTGACCACCCTCCCAAGATCTGGCACCCGTGTCCTTCTTATCAACAGAGCTCAGATTTTGGTTAGAAGCTACAATTACATCTTCAGCCAATCCTGCAAAAAGCAGTGGCCGGTGACATAGTTCTGGCCAGTGAGATAAAAAGGTTGAGCTTTTGAGAAACTCTCTAGAAGGAACTGGATTCAGATTGGCATGTCCTGTTTTCCTTTTGGGCTTTCTCCTTCTTGCAGGGAGCCACCATCTTGGACTCTGGAGACAAGCACCAGGGAGACTCCGCAGCCGCCTGCCTGCAGCCCGACACCTGTGAGCTGCTGAAGCACTGTCTCATATCAAGTGTGAGTTATCTGGGGAAAAGCCAAGCCCATGTTTAGCAGCTTTCTTACTATGTTCTAGAGCTAGCATTCCATCTTGAGATTCGAAAAAAATAATGAGATTTCCACCTGGAGCTTTCCTGAAGAATCTGGACCTGTTCAATAAATTCAAGTAACTCCATAGAGTTATGCTACTGAAACAAAGGTTGGGTGTAGAGATTTTTAACTTGAACCCATCCAGTTATTTGAAATTTGGCTATATAGCCCAAGAACAGCTCAGGTGATCAGGTGTTAGAAAAACAAAGGAGTTTTCACTTGATCAGGTTGGGGCAAGAATTCGTGTGATACGTTTCAAAACATGGGCTCCCTTTTTCATATCTTCCTATATGGTAAAACACTACTACCAGGCAATAGATTAGCGTTTAATTTGAAACCTTATTTTGTAGAAGCAAAGTAATAAAATGGAGACTTGAAGAGTTTGCATCGATCAAGCAAAATAAAAGAAATATAAAAAAAAAAAATCTAAAACTGAATTCTGAATTTCCCTTGTATGTGATGTAGATACTTGACAGTAGTTCTGGTGATCTTAGAGTTTTAATTGTGGATTCAGTTTAAATAATCACAAGTACCACAAACTAGCAGCAAAAGTTATAAACAAAATACAGAACTCTGCAGAGACTTGCTGTGTTCTATACTGCTATTAGTAGACCTCAAATAGCTCCTAGATCATATGATTTAGAAACAAATCAACATCACCAGCCATCCTTAAATGGCTTAACCATTTACAATGCTCAGAATTTTCATCATTTATACTTTAATTCTAGTGCACTTATTCAAAAAACTGTAGACAAGATTAGAACATAGAATGTCACACTAAAAATAGGGTACTGAGTATTTTTTTTTTACTTACCTAGGTCCAAGTTTCCACCCCTGCAATGAACCAAAAACAAATTCTGGCACTTCGTCACTCCCAGAAAAGCCAGTACACACTTGGCAAAGCTCTTCCTACCCCACAGAGCCACAGCAGATGGCATCGGGCCTGCAGCCACAGCTGTGCCTCGCAGCTGAAGTTCAGGCATGGAGATCCACTTTATTAGACATTTTAGGTGTTGCAGATGGGAGTGCCCACCATTCTCATTCAACTTAGAATGGTCCGTTCTAATCAGAACTGCAGAGGCATCTCAATTAGTGCAATGGAATCTAGTGAGCTAGAAATTAGTGAAAAATCAAGATTATCCTAATAAGATGCTACATTTAAATCTAGGTTCACTGGAAATAAAAAAGATGCAACATTAATCTTAAACTACTAAAATTTAGAAATAATGAAACACTAACATTGAACCATGTAATTATGGCTCATTTCCTTATAACGAAGGAAGTTTACCTTCTATCATCACTAAAGTCACTAAAAACAGGATATTTTATCATTTTAAAATCTTATTATTTCATTATTTATCTTTATGAGTGTATTACTTGCATGTATGTAAGTGTACCCATGTCATTCAATGATGTGGTTAGCCACCATGAGGGTGCTGGAAATCAAGCCTGGGTCCTCTGCAAAAGCAGCCAGTGTTCTTACCTGCTGAACCATCTCTCCACCCCAAAACAGGATATTTTATAACAAAGTAATATTTATGAAATGAGCAGTTATTTAACTGTTCCTGGCTTACCAAATACTTTAGTGCCTATTTCATAGTTACTTCATCTTTAAAAATATCATTGACCAGGCATGGTGGTACGTAGCTGTAATCCCAGCTCTCAAAGAGGCTGAAACTGGCACAGTCCTAGGGCAGCATGAACTACATTTGAGAGCCTGTTTCATTCATATGTATATTAGAATTGACATAGGGGCCAGAGCGATAGCTTGACCTTAAGAGCACTGGCTGATCTACAGAGGGCACTGGTTAGGTTCCCAGCACCCATAGGCAGTTTAGCAACCATCCATAACTTAGTTACGAGGGATTGAGTCTCTTTTGGCCTCCGTGGTCACTGCATGGCATGGGTGAAGCGAAACACTCATACATAATTAAATTTTTAAAAATTGATATAGTTTGCCTTTCCTCGGCTGCCACCAAGGTGCTCAGTCTCTCGAAGGCTAAGGCCACACTGGGGTGAGGCGCTCACTTCATCTGGAGACTAGCACCAGTCCTCTGCATGGCCTCCCTGTTCCAGCTCCCCTGCATCTACTCTGCCATCATCCTGCACGATCAGGTCAGGTGACAGAGGATAAGGTTAATGCTCTCATTAAAGCAGCGGAGGTCAAGGTTGAACCTTTTTGGCCTGGCTGGTTAGCAAAGGCGCTGGCCAATATCAACATTGGGGGCCTCATCTCAATGTAGGGGGGTGGACGCTCCGCACTGGGCCTCGCAGCTGGTCCTGCCCTCCTACTGCGCTGTCCCCACTGAGGAGAAGAAAGTGGAAGCCAAGAAAGAAGAATCAGAGGACTCTGATGATGACGTGGGCTTTGGTCTTTGAGACTAAACCTGGTAACATGCTCAGTAAAAAGCTGGACATTTTGGTCTGATTTAAACAAATTGATATAGTTACCATCTGGACTAACTCATGGTCAATGAACTCAGTACTCAAGACATGGAGCTGGAACCTGGGCATTGTGGGTGTCAGAGCATTAGTTCAAGCTTTTGTTTTAGTCTTGGCTAGGCCTGGGAGCACAGTCCTATAATCCCAGAATTTGGGAAGGCAGAGCAGGAATGTCACCATCATGCCAGACAGGCCTGACCTCCATAGCAAGTTTCAGGCCACCCAGGCTACACAGTGAGACTCTGTCTCAAGAAAGCAAACAAAAAAGTAGTTCTGCCGGGCATGATGGTGCACACCTTTAATCCTAGCACTTGGAGGCAGAGGCAGGCGGATCTTTGGTAGTTCAGGCCAGCCTGGTTACAGAGTGAGTTCCCAGGACAGCTGGGGCTACAGGGAACCCTGTCTCGAAAAGACCCAAAAAAAAAAAAAAAAGGAAAAAAAAGTAGTTCTGACTTGGGGGATCAATCCTGTGGTGGATTTTAGAAAATAGTGATTGGAGAAAAGCCTAAGAAAAGCCAGTTCATCTCCATACAACAGAGTTTCTAACCAAAGAAGATGCAGAAAGTTCTGAGGGCAAACGTAAGAGATTCTAGTCCTGTGTTCTACGGAAAGTGCCAGGCAGAAGCCAGGCAGGCGGAAGAGCTCCCCTAGTACTGAGAAGGCGGAGTTCTCAGTTCTCTCCAGCCAAGAAAGAATCAGGGTGCATCACACTTCCGGGCCCCAGTGCTGCTGTGAAGGTTACAAAATCAAGAAGCCACGCTGGACATTAAAACCATTTATCTTTTGATTGTTTATAAAGTACGAAATGAGTGTTTTCCATCCTGATACGCAACCATAATTACTCATTAATCACTCCCACCTTCATTTTTAATGCTCATACTAACCACACACCCCTACAATTAGAGGACAAGTGTTCAAAGCACAATGCAGATTCACTGCTGCTGAGTTTGGAATTCAGACTAGAAATCTAAATGAAGCCAATCTGTGCTCTAATAAAGAGATGATAGGGACATGAGAATTTGCTCCCTGGCTTCATTTTAGACTGGGTCTACTTTGTCAGAATGAAGTACAAAATGCAGGAAATCAACCGAATACTTCAGGTGCAAATCAACCCCCCAATAACTCACATAAGTGGGACATCCTTCCCTTCGGTTTAGATCATCAATTCTCTTCCACTTCATCCATAGTCTTCGTGTCTAAAATTAATATTTTTATGACTTAGTTTGCCCCATCCTGAGACAACTAACCCCAAATCTTCCCTATTAGAGACAAATTATGTCTGCATTACGGGCCACTCAGACTCTACACTGTTTTCCCAAAGTGCAGGACAGTTACTAAGGTTGAGGATACTTAGCCAGTGGTGGCGCACGCCTTTAGTCCCAGCACTCAGGAGGCAGAGGCAGCGGATCTCTGTAAATTCAAAGCCACCTGGTCTAAAAAAAAAAAAAAAAAAACACCGAAAAAAAAAAAAAAAAAGTTGCTGATACTGCAGCCTTGACTTCCACAAGCCTCAACCTCCTGCTTGGCTTTCACTCGCTTCCTGGTGCTCATTTCTGGCTTCTGTACCCTCCCTTCATTGGATCTTAAGCAGTTTGGACCTAAGCAGAGGCCCCAGTTTACCTTTTGCAGTTAATTTCCACCTCCTACTGCCCAGCTTTGCCGGGTTCCTAGGCTGTGACTGTGGCTGCAGTCCCCTGGGGCCAGCCCAGCAAGCTGCATCCCTGTGCTAAAATCTCCTTCCCCCCAAAATCTATTCATAACCCCAGTCCACATTATGTTGCCCTTGATTTCTCTGAACCTCTTGGAGACATTCAACTCTTTACAGTGCTTCCCATTTTAAGAATAGTGAACCTGGAATTGAAGATCTACAGATATCTCTCCAGTCCTGGAGAGTGTTAAGAGAAGAACAAAAGCTCTGGAGAATGGACTTTGTCCACAGTGCCTGAACATCATCCTCCTGAACTGCTTGCCTGAGGTCTCTTAAGTCACTTTCCTGGTATGGGTACCAATTCAGTAGACGACCCTGAGTTGGAGCTACATTACTGGGGAATTCCTGCAAATGAAGATCTTGGTTATCCCTGATCTGACACAGTCTTTCTGTGGCAGAGAATGAAGTAGCTAAAGGGATAGTAGCTTCTGACCCTTTAAGAAAAAATGGCTGGGAATGAAGGGAGGGGTTAAGGCCAGCTGCTTGGATGTTTTGATTAACCTGTTTTGTTACTACTGGGTCAAGAGCTGGGGGGGGGGTCTTTCAGAGGAAACTTCATTGGGGTCCTTGAAGGGATTTTTAGCAGTTTCTTGGGAGGAGAAGATCTATAATTTAATTTTGTTTGTTTCCATTCCTTGCATGGCCTGATGGGAGGGGCCTAGACATTGTCTCACTGCAGCTAAGAGTGGCAAGAACTTGAGAGATGCTGGAACAATTTCTCATTGCCTAGCGTTCTGTGCCACACGTGTCCAAGATTCTGAATTTCATAAATCTGCAGGGAACATATGTGAGGTGATATTAAGAGTCTCACTCCAAAAGGAGGCTGCTTCCATGTGAAAATTTTAACTCCTTGATACTTGAGGAGCATCTTTCTTTTCATATCCTGTGGGTCTTTCTGGCATGTCTGCTTGTTTCCCATGACAAAGTAAGGCAGGAAATGCTAGTTGTTAGAGAAAAGACAGATCAAAGACTTGTCACCTGCAAAAAAGAGATTTTTCCAGGAAAATGGGCCAAAATCCTGGCTGTATAGAGGAGAAATGCTGAAAGACAGATTAAAAGATTAATCTCATGTGAAAGAGAATTTTCACAGAGATTGGCCAATAGCCTGGCCTCTACACTGAACCCTACTTTCAGGGGTTGGGGGGTACTTCCCTCCTTCACAGTGAACCCTCTGAGATTTTCCCCTCTATTGGCAGGAAAGGGAGCTGAGAGAGGCAGCCCAAGAAAATACCTTTTTTCCTCTTCCTTCTTCTGTTTCTGGTGGAAAGTCAAGCCCCACATTCTTCCTTCTTCTGTTTCTGGTGGAAAGCCAAGCCCCACATTGGGTCCCAGTTGTTGGTTAATGTCATATATATATATATATATATA
>VZQC01011874.1:0-140746 GCA_009823505.1 Rhizomys pruinosus
CCATGTGGGTGCTGGGGATCGAACCCGGGTCCTCTGTAAGAGCGGTCGGCACTCTCAACCGCTAGGCCATCCTTCCAGCCCCCGAATTATTTTTTTAAATGAATGGTGAGTCTTTAAAAAAATTATTTATTTATTTATTTTGGTCTTTTCAAGACAGGGTCTCCACGTAGACCTAGCTGGCCTGGAACTGGCTCTGTAGACCAGGCAGGCCTTGAACTCACAAAGATCCGCCTGCTTCTGCCTCCCAAGTGTTAGGATTAAAGGCGTGGGCCACCATGCCCGGCTTATTTATTATTATTTATGTGTATGAGTGTACTGTTTGCATGTAGGTTGGTGCACCCACCACGCCTGGCTTATTTATTATTATTTATGTGTATGAGTGTACTGTTTTCTTGCAGGTTGGTGCACCCGTGTTGTGCAGTGCCGAGGAGGTCAGGAGAGGGCGTCAGATTCTCCTGGAACTGGAGCCAAAGACGTTCTCAGCCAGCCACCATGTGGGTGCTGGGAATCAAACCTGGGTCCCCTGCAAGAGCAGTAAGTGCTCTTAACCGCTGAGCCATCTCTCCGGTCACTGGCCTTGAATTTACAGAGATCTGCCTGCCTCTGCCCCCAGAGTGCTGGGATTAAAGGCCTGAGCCACCACCCCTGGCTTATTTTATTATTTTTATTTTATGTGTATGATTGTATTGACTGCGTATATGTAAGTGCACTCGTGTAGTACAATGCTGTAGGAGATCAGGAGAGTGTTGGATTCCCCTGGAACTGGAGTTGGTATGATTGTTAGCTGCCATGTGGGTGCTGGGACTTGAACTGGCTCCACCCACAAGTTGTCCTCTGACCCTCACACACTCAAGCTGCACAGACACATAGAAACAATAAATTCCTAGTTATAGTTTTTTTTCCTGATTATAGTTTTTAAGTTTGTATTGCACAAAAAGTTTACAGAGCCAATGTTCAAGAGCAGTCAGTCTTCTTTNCCAAGAGGTAAGTTTATAGTCCTGTGTTCCTACATTAGAAAAACAGAAAGAGCACAAGTGAATGATCTAAACCTGAAGCTAAAAGCACTTGAGAGGCAACAACAGATGAACCCTAAATGCAACAGACAGGAAGAAATAACAAAAATCAGAGCAGAAATCAATGAAATAGAAACAAAGTAAACAATACAAAAGAATCAATGAATCCATAAGTTGGTTCTTTGAAAGAATAAACAAGATAGCCAGACATCTAGCCCACTTAACCAAAAGAAAGAAGGAACAACTCCAAATCAATACAAACCGTGATGAAGGGAAATATCACTAGAGACAATAAAAAGATCCAGAAAATCATATGGGAATAATTCAAAAACCTATACTCTACCAAGTTTGGAAAACCTAGAAGAAATGGATGAATATCTGTAATTCTGGGAATCATCAAAGCTCAACCAAGAAAAGATTGACAGCTTAAACAGACCCTGGGCTGGATAGCTTTAGTGTCAACTTGACACACCTGGGTTGAAGGAGCCTCAATTGAGGAATTGCTCCATTGGATTGGCCTGTGGCCGCAATCTGTAGAGTATTGTCTTGATGGTCGAGCAGTGTGGGAGGGCCCGGCCCACAATGTGTGGTGCCACCCTGGGCAGGTTGTTGTGTACCGTATAAGAAGGTGGGCTGGGCATGGGCTAGGGGACCAAGCCAGTGAACAGCATTCTTCCATGGCCTGTGCTTTAGCTCCTGCCTCCAGGTTCTAGCCCTGAATTCCTGCCTTGGGCTCCCTGAGTGATGAACTGTGACCCAGGAGATGTGAGCTGAATAAACTTTCCTCCCCTAGTTGGTGTCGGTCAGAGTGTTTTGTCACAGCAACGGAAGACAAACTAGAACAGAAATTGGTACCAGAAGAGTGGGGTATTGCTGTGACAGACCTGACCTTGGAGTTTTGAGGAAGGATTGTGGAGGCATTTGGAACTTTGGGCTGGGAAGATCACTGAATGCCTAAAGATCATGGCTGTGGAACATGGAACAGTTTTGCTGAAGGAGTTGTAGAAGATGGAGGCCTGGCTTGTGAAGTTTCTAGTTTCAAAGGGGACCAGAGATCATCAGGACTGTGTAATCTTTGGGTTCTGGTCAGCTGGGGCTGAAGAATCAGCTGTAAGTAAAAAGAGACCAGAACCTGAGGTGAAATCTTTGATGTACTGGGACAATTGATGCTGGTTAGCTGGGCTGAAAAATCAGCTGTAAGTAACAAGAGACCAGCATCACTGTGGTGAAATCTTCTGGGAAGAATTTCTTCAGGGTCAGCACACAGAAGCTGTGATCCAGAAGGGGCCTGGGCCTCCATCTCGAGCCAGAAGCAGGACTTGGTGGTGTTTAAGAGTCTCCTATATGGTTCCGGAGTTGAAATTTGAAGGGGTCATAGAGAGCAGCCGAGGTTTGGCACTGTGAGAGGTCAGGAAAGACCATTGGTGGAAGTGCACCTTGGTTGCAGTGAAGACCCCAGGATTGCAGGGGTCATGGAGAGAAGCTGAGGCTTTGCACCAGGAGAGGTCAGAAGAAACCATTGGTGAAGGTGTAACCTCAGTTTTAGTGGTGACCCCAGCTTTATGGAGATGCCGGGACCATGGGATGACCACCAAGAGCAGCAGCAGGGTGGAATGGAGTCAGCCTGGGCCTGCAAGACGAGCTCTGTGTGCCACAGATGGCAGAGTCGGAGAGGAGGAGCTGCCGAAACCCTTTGGAGCCCAGAAGATCATGAGTGAATCCCAGGTTTGCTGGACTTAGGTTTTGTTTGAGAGTGCCTGATTCTTCCCTTTGAAATAAGACAGTACTTGTTTTGGATTTTACAGCAGCCCACAGTTAAGAGACTCTTAACAGACTGTGAACTTTTAAGTGTTTGGACATTTTAAGGACTGTGGGACTTTTAAGCTTGTACTGTCTTAGGTTGTGATTAATGTTAACATCATACTTTGGGGATAAGAACTGGAAAGGTGGTGGTTTAATAGTGATGTGTTTTGTTTGTCAAGTTGACAAGGGATCAATTTTGCTCGATATCTTTAGTGTCAACTTGACACACCTGGGTTGAAGGAGCTTCAATTGGGGAATTGGCTCCATTGGATTGGCCTGTGGCCACATCTGTGGAGTATTGTCTTGATGGTCGAGCAGTGTGGGAGGGCCCAGCCCACAGTGAGTAGTGCCACCCTGGGCAGGTTGTTGTGTACCGTATAAGAAGGTGGGCTGGGCATGGGCTAGGGGAGCAAGCCAGTGAACAGCATTCCTCCATGGCTTGTGCTTCAGCTCCTGCCTCCAGGTTCCTGCCCTGAATTCCTGCCTTGGGCTACCTAAGTGATGAACTGCGACCCAGGAGATGTGAGCTGAATAAACCCTTTCCTCCCCAAGTTGGTGTCAGTCAGAGTGTTTTGTCACAGCAATGGAAGACAAACTAGAACAGACCCATAATATATGAAAAAATTGAAGTTGTATTAAGAAACCTCCCAATTAAAAAAAAGCCCATGCCCAGACGGTTTCATGCAAAATTCTTTAAAACATTTCAAAAAGACTTACAACCATTATTACTCAAATTGTTTAGAAGGATACAAACAGAGGGAATTCTCCCAAATTCCTCCTATGAAGACAGCATCACTCTATTTCCAAAACCAGACAAAGAAACAACCAAAAAGAACTACAGACCCATCTCCCTAATGAAGTCAGATGCCAAAATTCTAAACAGGATACTGGCAAATTGCATACAGACCCTCGTTAAGAAGATCATCCATCATGACCAAGTTGGATTCATACCAGAGATGCAGGGATGGTTCAACATCCAAAAATCAATAAATATCATCAAGCATATAAGTGCACTGAAAGACAAAAACCACACCATCATCTCAATTGATAGGGAAAAAGCCTTTGACAAAATCCAGCATCCCTTCATGCTTAATTATAGTCCTAGAGGGAATTGGATTGGAGGGATCATTCCTCAATGTAATCAAAGCCATATACAGGAAACCCACACTCAATATCATCATAAATGGGGAAATGACAGAAGCATTCCTTTTAAAGGTAGGAACTCAGCAAGGCAGCCCCATGTCACCACTCCTCTTCAATATAGTGCTTGAAACACTTGCTAGAGCAATAAGGCAAGACAAGGAAATTAAAGGAGTACTAATTGGAAAAGAGGAAGTCAAGCTATCCCTTTTTGCTGATGATACGATTGTTTACTAAAGGGATGCTAAAAACTCCACCAGAAAACTCCTAGAAATGATTAAGAGTTTCAGTAAAGTGACAAGATACAAAATTAACCTATAAAAATCAGTAACATTTCTTTACACCAACAACAAGCAACTGAAGAAGGAATTCAAGGAGACCTTCCCACTCACAATAGCCTCAAGAACAATAAAATACCTAGGAACAAACCTAACCAAAGACACCAAAGGTCTCTACAACAAAAATTTTAAATCCCTGAAGAAGGAAATTGAAGAAGACATCAGAAGGTGGAAAAATCTCCCATGTGCATGGACTGGGAAAATTAACATTGCAAAAATGTCCATTCTACCCAAACTCTTGTATAGATTTAATGCAATCCCAGTTAAAATCCCCAAGGGTTTCTTCACAGGCTTGGAAAAAAAGTCCTTAATTTCATCTGGAAAAACAAAAGGCCCCAAATAGCTAAAGCCACCCTGAGTGAAAAGATCAATACAGGGGGGATCTCTATACCTGACTTCGAAGTATACTAAAGGGCTATAATCATAAAAGCAGCTTGGTACTGGCACAAAAACAGACCTGCTGACAGTGGAACAAAAGTGAAGATCCAAACTTGAGCACATACAATTTCAGCTATCTTATATTTGACAAGGGGGCCAAGAAGACACAATGGAGGAAAGACAGCATCTTTAGCAAGTGTTGGCAAAACTGGATCACCACTTGTAGAAGAATGAAATTAATCCTCTACCTCTCGCCCTGTACAAAAATCAGCTCCAGATGGATTAAAGACCTCAACGTGAAACCCCAAACTCTGAAGGTGATAGAAGAAAAAGTTGGTAGCAGACTACAAGACATAGGTGTAGTAAAAGACTTCCTAAATCACACAGCAGCTTCACAATAATTAAGGTCGACAATTGACAAATGGGACCTCATTAAACTCAAAAGCTTCTGTATATCAAAAGAAACAATCAAGGAAGTGAAGAGAAAACCTACGGAGTGGGAGGAAACCTTCACTGCCAATACATCTGACAGAGCATTGATTTCCAGAATATATAAACTACTCAAAAACAAAGGAGAAAGAAAACAAATGACCCACTCAATAGATGGAGCAAAGCGCTGAACAAAGACTTCACCAATGAGGAATTAGAGATGGCTGAGAAACATCTTAAGAAGTCAAAGTCTCTAATAATTAAGGAAATGCAAATTAAAACCACTTTAAGATATCATCTTACTCCAATAGGACTGGCTGGGATCAAGAAAACAAATGATACCAAATGCTGGAGAGGTTGTGGGGTAAGGGGAACACTCATCCGCTGGTGGTTGGAATGTAAACTCATACAGCCACTATGGAAAGCAGTGTGGAGAACCCTTGGAAGACTTGGAATGAACTTGCCTTCTGACCCAGCCATACCACCCCTAAGTATGTACCCACAAGTCTCATCTTACCACAGAGATACGTGCACAGCCATGTTTATTGCAGCTCTCTTCACAATAGCAAGGATCTGGAACCAACCCACCCAAGTGCCCCTCAACTGACGAGTGGATATAGAAAATGTGGTACATCTACACAATGGAGTTCTATGCAGCGGTAAAGAAAGATGACATCATGAGTTTTGCAGGCCTATGGATGGAGGTAGAACATATCATGCTGAGTGAAGTAACACAGTCCCAGAAAAAAAAATGCCAAATGGTATCCCTCATCTGTGGATGCTAGCATCAATTACCTAATTGTATGGCAAACTGAGCAATGTCAATGTGATCTGAAAACAACTGTGCTCTTATATTGTGAATCCCTTAAAAATATTAAAAAAAAGAAAAAAGTTTCAGTCCAACTTTCACTTACACAACTAACGCTAAGAGTCAGGCTGATTATTTATTCAAGTGTAACTATAATGTGTCTTAGTAACACGGCACTCCAAGGCTATTTCTGCAAGAATCTCTGTTTTGCTGTGTCCTAACACCTAAATTAGTCCTTAGGCTGAGTGTAGCCCAGACTCATGGAAGGAAGCTCTGCATATTTCCAGTGTGCTCTCTGTTCTGGAATATTCTGTTGTCTCCTAAGTCATCAAGTCAATTATAAGTGTCACTTCAATGCTTAAACATTACAAGTGGTACCATTTAAACTTTGCCATAATTTAAGATATACAATAGTCCCAGTCACTTCAGCTCTAAAATTTCTGCTTAACTGTATGCCTTCTAAATCTGGGCCAGTCTATCTTACTTGTTTTTAACTTTCACTATACTTAAATTGTATCTGGTATAAAAGGGAAACTCTTAATCACACTTCATCTCTTTGCCTGACAGGTAGGAGACATTAGTATGTATTCAGTTAGAGGCAAGCTGAAAATCTCTCCCTTACTCTGTGCTTTCTCTCTGGGGAGTCCGTCCTCCATCCCATGCCAGTCCTCCTCTCACTCTTGCCTTGCCCCAACTCTCAGCCTGGACCCTCTCCTTCCCATTGGATCTCATGGGTTCTCAGGGTAAGTTGGTTTAAACCTGATATCCTTAGAACATATCTAGTTATGGAATCAATTTAAAGAGAATTATTTTCACAAGTGCCAATTTTCCTTATTATTTTACTATAACTTGAGTTCTCTTTTTGCTTACAACGTACATCTGTACACTCAATAAGATGTTTCTTGAGAATATCTTACTCATGGCAGTCACACTTAAGAAAATACCTCAGTAACAGCTAGCTGTCTCACATGATGTTTTCTTGGCTTGATGTTAGTAGCTTGCTTTATAAACTTTCATTGTCTCAAACAAATTTATTTTTCTCAATTTTTATATAGTGTTTGTACATTTCATAAAATTAATTATATTTTGAATATAAATAATTTGAATATAAATAAAAATAATTATATTTTGAACCTCTCCCTTCTTATCTGCAGCCCCCATTGCCTGCTCACCTCATTTCATGCATTCTGTCATATGTTAAGGCCTATTGAATCAAACTTTTATCCCCAGATGTCCCTTGATTCAAGTTCATCCATGGTCGCCTGGTCAGCCTATTTACCCTTAAGAAAGATCAGCTCTCTTCAGACAGCAGCAGGCAGCTGCCAAGGTTTCCTCAGCTAAGGTTGGGACCTCTTGACCACTTTCCCAGTTCTATTCTGGCTTTTTGTCTGATTGAGTTTGCACGGATCTTGTGTATGTCAAACAAACTTCTTAATAAGTCATTAACAAATAAATTGTTTTAGATACTAAAGACATGGCTCAGCAGTTAAGAGCACTGATCACTCTTGCAGAGGATCAGGCTTTGATTCCCAGCGCCCATATGATGGCTGACAAATGTCCATAACTCCAGTTCCAGGGAATCTGATATCCTTTTAGGCCTCTACAGGCATTGCACAACAAAGGTGCAGTGACACAGATACAAGCAATATGCTCATACACATAAAAATAAAAAAAATATAAAACAGAAATTATTTAGCATCATTTTACAGACAATGAAACTGTGCTATTATAAGGTTTCCTGAAGCTTCACATTAAGTGAGTAGCTGAAGTTGGAGTCCACACTAAACACCATAAACATTAAGTCCTTGAAAGCAGAAGAGCTCATTTAAAAGATGGATTCCGATATCTTTATCTGTAAATGTATGATTAACTGCTGAGACTTTAGACATACTCATGAACCAGTTGACAATTTTCTACTTACATGATCATCTCGAAGTGGAGAGAGCTCCATCAGCAATCCATATTCAGATGCCAAGTTAGAACGGTGCTTTCACCAGAGGAATCACTTTCATAATTTTTTACTGAGTGAATTGTGAATTCTTTTGTCAGTAATTAAATTGCACTTAATCAATGTAAGAGAGAAAAGCCATCTGTCAGGTGTGGAAACCGAATTAGCCATGGTGTTTTGAGTGACCAGTCCATAATGGGAGTGATTTTATTATCAAGATTTATGCATGAAGCCTATAGAATTTCATCACTGCATTTCGTGTGACTCTCAGCAACTCATCAAATATCTATTTCTGGGCAAAGAGTCATACTTTGGCATGATAAAGAATATCTACCCATAAGAATATTTTATGGGAGACTGCATTTTAAGACATTGGTGGCAAGCCCAAAGTATGAAATGACTCTCTCTGTCTTATTTATTTATTTACTAATTTATTTTTATCTTTTTGACACAGGGTCTCCCTGCAGCCCCAGCTGGCCTGGAACTCACTATGCTGACCTTGATCTCACAGAGATCTATCTACCTCTGTCTTCCTAGTGCTGGGATTAAAGTTATGCAGCACCATGACCCATGGAATCTTCTAGGAAATTCTCGGTTATACCTCACAGATGCTCAGAAGTGCTTGCATTTTTTTTTTGCACAAAGACACCATGGTTGGTGAGAAACTTGATAACTCAATACACAGTGAGTAAGCTCGGCATCTAAAACCAATAAAGTTTTTGTAACAGCAAAATTCTCTTAAAAGCACAAAATTAAGAAGTTTATTTTAGTGCTGGGAATGTGAAGTTTTACAAAAACTCTTTGTGAAGAAAGTTAAAATGAAGTGTATTTTCTTAATGACTTTGAAGGAGAGTCAGTAAAATTGCAGAAATTTTACAGAAATTTTAACAGAAAGAAGAGAATGAGCTACACAACTGCCATATTGTCAATTAAATCTGAAAGTGTATGAGTTGTATTATTTCGGACAACTAGATTTAGATATTATGGAGACGGGGGACTCTGCTCTAAGGGAGATGTGAGGTTTGACTTATAAGAGCCAGCACCAGGCCAGGAGGGAACAGCAGAAGCAGGTGATGAGACAACACCTGGGAGAACTCTGACACTCACTTAAACATGTACCCAAATAGAGATGAGTTTCTGATATGTTGGTCTCTTTCTTTGTAGGCCTTGCCTCCTTCCCTATCGGTGCGATACATCTCAGAAATCCTCAATATTAATCTGCAGAATAATATTTTTTATATCCTGGGTAACACATTTTTCATCTATTCTTCAAATATGGAAAAGAGCTCATTTGAATGTCTTAAAGAATTTACTGTGAGTGGGAAAGGTTTCTAAGGCTCCCCAATATGACAATAATCTAAGTCTCATTTATCACAGAGAAATAAAACTTTTAACACTCCAGAGGTTACTGGTAGTATTTACAGTGTACGAGATTCAAGTTCATGCCTCAGCAAATTTACAGATTACAACATGACATACTGGCTCATGAATAGACAAAACTTGAAACACTAAATCTGCAAATATCAAGGGTCTACTCTATAACAAATGCCAAGAGCAGCATAATCAAGTAGTCAAATCTTTGAACTTTCAAGTTGATGCTGGTCCCTTCTACATCATGGGGAATAAGCAGTCAACAAGAACTTAACTCTTCTGATGACATCAGACTTTACCATACTAGTGTAACAATATTTGGGCATGCTTTGTGTAAGAGGTTGCTCATTCCTTTAAGACAAGTCATTTATTAATGAGAAACCTGGCCATTGTAAAATTCTGACTTCAATAATTTGACTTTCATCAAAAAGCTGAACAAAAAGAGAGCTATAAGAGACAATGTAAAGTGGAGGTAGGAGTGAAAAGGAACTGAGGCACTCAAAGAAGTCTAATTAAATTGACCATCATTTATTTTTTCCTTTTGTGAACTTTGAACTGGGTTAGCAAAATATCTCTGTGGATTCACCTGGCCAAAGAATTTTATTATAAGCGATCCCCTTTCAACAAATAAACAACTGATATTACATAACCTTGAGGGCCCAAGCCTGCAGAATATTGAGTTTAAACCCTCCACTCCCAACTCTATCATCTCTCCTGCAGATTCTGCTGCAGGATTAGATCTCACAGCTAGTTGACCTGTCACAGAGCCCTCACCTGGACATTGCTGGCAAGTCATTTCTTCTTCTGTCTTAGAATTAACATGTTTAGGCCAAGCCTATGAATTCAGTTATATTGTAATTGACTCTTGTATAGAAAGACCTACCCAACTAATGTAAAGAAGGTGCGTGCTTGCCCTCATAAAATGTCAGTCTCATTTACAACCCTTGTAACCACTGATTTCTTAAGGAAATCCTCTGCTGAAGGAAGTCTCCTAAATCTCTGTGCTTGAAATTTTCCTGTCTGAATACACTGGCCTATACATTGTTCTTTCCAACAGCCCCCACCCCCTAATGCATTATCTTCAAATTTTCAAGTCTTCACTCTCTGAAAGAAGCTTTTATTCACTTCTGTAATTCTAAGTTGGAAATTGTAGTCTCCTAACATAGTTTATCTCTTTATTCAATCCTCAGAGAAATCCGTGAGGTGGGAGTGCCCTATCACATCATGTGGAGTCCATCTGTTCTAGTTTGCTTTCAGCTGCTACTGACCAAACCAAGGTAAGGAAGAATTTATTTCAATTTACAATTCCATGTCACCTTTCATGACTGAGGCAAGTCTGGGCAGGAACAGAAGCAGAGATCAAGAAGGAAGACTGATTACTCGCTTGCTGTTCCTGCCTTCCTCAGTTTTTTCTTATATCAACTAGGCTCACCTGTCCAAGGATATAGAAATCTGGGCCTTCCTCTATCAACTGACAATTCAGAAAATGCCCCCCACACGTGCCCACAGGCCAATACAATTTAGGAAATTAATCAACTGTGGTTATCTTTACCCAGGTGACTCTAGTGTGTGCCGAGCTGATGAACAAACTTCTAGCAAATGTTCAATGTAAAAACAGAGCTCTCCTCTAAAAGAAGATAAGAGAGATTTTATACTGGAGCCAAGTAGGAGTGATAATGGCCAAACAACACATATTTTGGGTACCCTCAATTCCATGTTCTAAATTGTCACAACTGGATGAAGATTTTATAGTAATAGAATAAAGAAAGTCATAAATCGAGGCCATTTAAAATCCACTGAGGGAGACGTCAGGTAGGCAGTTACAACAAAGTGACAAACTCTCTGGTTAAGGTTGAAACCTTTTTAAATGGTCGGCCTTTGGACTGGTTGAAATTAGAATGTTCATAAGTTGAAACATTTCAAAATGTTTTACCTCTTATTCATAGTGTTAAGAATAGCCTAAGATAAAGTGTAATTATGCTCTAGACCTGTGACAGTTCAAACTCTGCACAGTCATTGAAGTACTTATAGGTTGGTCAGGATGCAGAAGTTTCAGTGTATGGTGCAGGTTTCTTCCAGGAACTTCTACCAACAAATTCAATATCAGTAAGCACAAATCATTATTTTCTCTCTCTCTCTCTCTCTCTCTCTCTCTCTCTCTCTCTCTCTCTCTCTCTCTCTCCTTCCCTCCTTCTTCCATTCTCTCCATCTTCTTCATCTTCTCTCAGTCACTTCTTCATCAGAGTAATTCAATCAGAAATTTTGTATGACCACGTCCGTATACAAAGTCTAATACCTAAACTCAGATGCTGATGTGTGTCAGTGATGGTGGAGCACAAGACACAGCAGAGAGCTTCTGTCAGAGTCCAAGGAGTTCCCTCATCATTTAGCGACTTCCCCAAGGTAAAGCTGGATCATTAACTTTGCCATGAAAATTAATTTCAGGATGAGCCACTGTGAAGCAGAGTGGGAGTGTGTTAAAAGATATTTTTAAGCATGGGACATTAATAGCAAGAGAAGAGCTCAACCAACACTAAAATATACCCCAGAGCACAGGTGTGGGCTTTCTCAGTGGAGATTTGCACTTTACCATCTCTACAAAGGCCTTAGATATGATTCTGATGAGTTCTGAAGTTACTGTTTCCAAAGGCTTGTAAGGAAGTTAAATGAGAGAAGAGAGTGGTTTCTGAGATGCAGCCACACCTGAGAAGGAAAACCCTAGATCACAGGGACAGGGGAAGCTAGGAAATCTTTACTGTAAACACTCAAGGCCATAGATCCTCAAGAAGCAAGCGTGGTCTTTGACATCTCAATATTCTTAGAAAATAGCTTTGCTTACAAAATATAGCCTCCTTGTGGGTAGCTTTCATAGTAAGTATTGTTAATTATACCTGAACTCTTGATTCTCAACTGAAAATAGACTTCAGACTCTGTAATGAAAGGCATCTTCCCATGACCCATAATTTCCCCTTTCTTTCTATCTTGCCTCATTTTGTTGATTCTACTAACAAAAAGAATATGGTATGGGAGCATGAAAATCGCAGGCCTTTGGGTCAGAGAATACATTGCACTTGTGAAAAAATTAGGTGCAGTAGGAAAACAAAATTGAACAATATAAATAAAGAATATTAATCTTAGTGTTATAACTTTATAGGACAAACAGAGTGAGCCTTTTTAGATTTGTAGATCCCCAAATACCTAGGTATGGGCAGCTACATTTAACTTCTTTCCCTGAGAAAGGCTTCCTCAGCCACATCTCTTTTCTTTCTTCAACCAAATCCTTTGTTTCATAGCAAATTTCAACAAGTGTCATGATAATACATTCTCTAAATTTTTTCCTGGTCTCTCTTCTTCCCATACAGAGCATAGAAATTCACAGATATTATGATTATCTGCTCAGGGGTAGTTGCTGAAGCCTGAAAGTTATATGGATACTGATTTATTGATAGAATCCCTTATACACAGGGAGAGGAGTGAGGGAGAGGAGAGGTACCTGGGCCCTGTGATTTCAAGACACTTAGAAATCTTGCTGGTCTCAGTTGAGCCGGTAAGAGGAACAGACTAAACAGGAACATGGTGCAGCCGCCATAGCTATTCACTGGGAACATGTATGGGCCAAAGATTTGACTTTCCACTGTTATTTTAGTCTTTGTTGTCTATCATGCCCTTACATGGACAATTTCTCATTTTCAGAAGCACCTCACTTGGGGCCATTTACCAGCAACAGCATTGGAATGTTACCCAAGTCGGAGAACAGAAGCCTTACTTTGGTGGTCTAAGCTGACAAGATCTGGTAGTGTATGCAAAAAGCAAAAAGCAAGGAGAGGAGCTGATGGCAGAACAGGAAAAATATCCTCTAATTTCTTTGTGGCCACCTAGGGGAGGTGAGGCTGAGGGCTCTGACAGGGGAGCCTTGGGTTATGTGGGCAGAATAACAAAGGGGGCTTTACGAGCACACTGTGTGAGCATCAAGGAGGACTCTCCTGCTGAAGGAGGGAAAGTCATCTCCTTTGGGGACAAGAATATTGCTACTGCTGAATGGGGACTCTCCATTTGCTTCCCAAGGTAGTCATCGATCAGACCTGTGATCCTGGAGATTAGGGTAATCTGCAGACTCCATGGCAAGGGTGGTCTGTGCTTGTAGTCCTAGCCTTCAGTAGGATGACAAGGGAGGATCAAAAGTTGATGTCCAAGGCCAGCCTACCCTACTCCCCCTCAGAATGGATAAACTGTTGGAGTGGAACTTAGAACAGCAATGACAATGACAGAGGAGTGTGTCAATGACAATGACGGAGGAGTGTGTCAATAATGCCTTTTGTGATAAAGGATTTTTCTAAGAAAATTATTCATAGTACCAAAATCCACCAGCTTAATTATTTTCTTGATTGAAAGTCTTACTTAATTTTTAAATTAGAGCTTTCTGCTCTAATTTTCTATAATCTCTGAGTCCAGTGGGCTAGCCCTGGGTCCAACATGATCTTTGGAAACTAGCATGCATTAGACTCTAGCAGAAAACTATAAGAAGAACTGTTTCGGTCATGAACCTTGAATAGCAGGTGTCAGGCTCTGCAAGTACCCACACATCAATAATATGAACAGTGCTGAGCAGGGCATTGGGCATTCTTTGATGAATCATACCCAATATGTTAAGGGAGGGGACTTCACATCCCCTTAGTCTTTTGAGAGATGGCAAGGTTTATTTTATGTCCTTATGGGTGGGTTGATCATAATTTGCCTTGAAGTTTGAGTAACATGGATGAAGAGCAGATCAGAGCACTGAGGGACAATGAGAATTTGCAATATTTCTACACTCACTTCCTCTTTACACTCAGCTGGGCCGCAGCACAAGGAACATCCTCACAAATCTCCCTCCAAAGAAGGTGTTAGAGACAGCAAACAGGCAAAAGAAAGTGTGCTTTGACAGTGAGTTACTGATACAGAGGGATTTCCCCCCTCTTTCAGGTTGTCTACCCCTAGTTAATTATAAGACTATAGTAGAGGAATGTCAGAGTCCTTAACAAAGGAGCTTCTTAGTCTCATTCCGACTCCTTGGATTATTATAATACATATGGGGCAGTTCTTTTTGGAAGACACAGGTCACCATCACAGCTTGAATGCACAGTGGACACTCCTCTTCAAAGCACATGTCAGGTAGTTTCGGTGAGCACACGTAGGTAACCAGGGAAGAGTATATTAGTTTTGCTGCTCGTAGAGCCTCCTTCTCCACAGGAGTTGATATATCTTAGAACAGCTCTCTAAACATAGCTTCTGTGTCTCCTGAATCACTCTCACAGTAAACAAATGCTATGGAGTCATGGAAATATTTTTCCTCCAGTCCACAGGCAGCTTAGTACTGATGTTAAATCTGCAGTACAAGCAGTGGTGCTTACTTATGTGTCCTCTTTATCTGTTTCCTGGGAAACATAACAAAGTGGTTAAGTGAAGGTCACATTCTTAGGCAGAATGGGGAAGAGTTATTAACCTTTGCGTACAGAAATATTCAAATACTAATGTTGTTTTAAAATTAGAAAGAAAAAAAGGCAGTAATTTGCTACTATTGGAGATGGCTGTTATTCCAACATTTTCATCTGGAGGTTGTAATTAAAGGCATTGAAAATTCTTTATTTGAAGAATCTGGGTAGCAGGAGTTGCTAAGAATGGAGACTAATGAATTTAAGAGCATCAAACAGCAAGAGCGAAACACAGACCACAGCATCTGAAGGAAATGTTTCTTTAGAGCAAAGGCCAGGAACAAATGTTAAAAACATCACCTGAAGAAAGTAGCAAATCCAATATTTGCATGGACTATGAAGATCACTAACATATTCCTTGATATTAACAGGAGCTATAAACTCCTACATAAGGCAAAGTGATATTTGTCTATATTTTAGTCCAGCAATTGAGACGATATGCTTCTATGGCTTTTACCTTCAGGAAAGAAAAGGATTTGTTTGGTGCTTCTGGGGGAAGAAGCTAAGACAGTAAGAAGAACCTACACACATAACAGACATA
The DNA here is from genome assembly GCA_009823505.1 of Rhizomys pruinosus. Taxonomy (NCBI): domain Eukaryota; kingdom Metazoa; phylum Chordata; class Mammalia; order Rodentia; family Spalacidae; genus Rhizomys; species Rhizomys pruinosus. The sequence continues at coordinate 15,241 of VZQC01011874.1, forward strand.
TATACACATATACCATATGTACACACATACACATAGAGGCATACACATACATATGCATACACATATATGTACACACATGCACATACATATATGCATCCATGCACATCCACACATGCAAAAACATAATAGATATACACATATATGCACATATACACATACACAAAAATATACACATACAAACATACACACATATGTCTAAAGATGCATAAATATATACACATAAACACAGAGACACACACGTATGCTTTGTTAAAATCTTTTACAGCAGGAAGTTTTTTTAGGAGTTTAAAAGAAAACTGTTCCTCAGTTTCTGTGCAGTCTGCATGAGTAGGTGGCTTAATCAAATCTGGAGGATAGTATTGACCTCAACCTTGGACACCACATCTGTGCCAGGTATTCCAAAAAACAGTATTGGGAATTTAAAGGGAATTTTCCATTTGTCCATTCAAAGACACTCCATGTCACTTACCTAGAGTGCATTAGTAATCTAGATCGCATTAATTGTACGGGTTGTGTTAATTTAGTGGATTAGAGTTAATGTTTATTTCTGATTCAAAGGCAAGTTTTGCAGGAGACAGAAGAAAGGCAGGAACAGGATGCTGGACTGTCCCTGGCATGGAGCCGACCAGCAGGGTGCCTTGGTTCTGAAACTCTCTCTGTAAAAGTCACTGCAGTGGCTAAAGCATGGTGTGGAATCATGTGATACTTGCTTGCTTTGGTGTTGCTTAATCTAAACTATCCTAATTTTCTGATAATTTTGGTTTTTATTGACTTATTGTTCAGATAGATATGCACATGATATCTTAAACCTAGTATAGCATGCTGATATTTCTGCAATGATAGCATGTCTTATGTGGTAATATCAGTGAACAGTGAGCCCAGGAGGTGGAGAAATGGTTCAGTGACCAAAGCATGGGCTGCTCTTACAAAGGACCTTGTTCAATTAACAGCACCCACATGGCAGATAACAACTCTCCATAACTCCACTTCCAAAAGAACTTAGACCCTCTTTTATCCTCCACGGACATTGTACAATGTGAGTCTGCTTACCTACGTGCACGTGAAATACAAAGCACTAAACACATGAAATTAGAAAGGAATAATGAAGCAAACTAGATGCCTGCAGTTACAGGGTTGCAGGCTGGATGCTTGGGAATTCTGCAAGGAGAAAAATGCTAAGTTTGGGAGACTGTTATTTCTATTTTCTCAAATCAGTGGACTATTTCATTTATTGTTTTTAATTTGAACAACCTTTTTACAGTTAAAAATACAATAGAATTTATGCTTATTTTTCTCTTCTCCAACAGGATCTTTATATTTGAAATATGTTCCCTATTTCAATGTTATTTTATTTTATTTTTATTTTTAAGCTTTTTTTTCATATGTGTATGAATGCATTGTCTGCATGTAGGTTGATGCACCCATGTCATGCAATGCTGTGGAGGTCAGAAGAGGGTGTCAGATTCCCCTGGAACTGGAGTTAAAGATGGTTTTCAGCTGCCATGTGGGTGCTGGGAATCAAACCCAGGTCCTCTGCAAGAGCAGTCGGTGCTCTTAACCGCTAGGCTATCTCTCCAGCCCCATTATTTTATTTTTATTTTACAATTGAAACCTATTTGGTATAAAGTAGGAAAATTAAAATGCCAGAAATGGTTCTATCAAGTCATTATTTTGCCATCAGTTTTTTCCTATGCATATTGCTCATAGTTGCAGAACTGGTAAACATCTCAGTTAATTTTTTTCATAATAGGTGAATATGCTTTTGCAAATCATTTTCAACCTTCTCTTAATGGCCATATCTGAGAATATATCTGATAATTCTACGAAATTCCCCTGTTAGCTTATATTTCTCATTGGTATGCAAAATACTTCAATAAATACTTTATTGTGTCAATAGTGTTTTAGATTTATGAAAAATGTTATAGATAAAGTTTAGGTAGTTATTTCCTTACATAAATGTTTAATCAGGCAAACTTTCAGGAATACTGTATAAAATAGATCTCCCTAGGTCTATCAATACAAACTCATGCCCAAATGTAGTGTAGAGGGGCCTCAACATGAGGATGGGAAGCCCTCAGATCTGCAAATCAGAACTGGGAACAACCCTTTGAGAAAAGTCAGTCCAAGCTCAGAACTATATGGGTCACCTAGATTGGTAGCCACCTTTCTGAAGGAGCCTATGCACATTTGAGACTGAAGGGGAAATTAGGAAACGTGTGAAGAATATTCCCCACAGAAATGATCATATAAACATTGCCCTCTCACAAAGCAGGAGCCCTCACAGTATGACTGCCCTTCTCAGATCCAGGCAGGGACACTCATCAGGGCTTCCTGGGCTCCTCCAAAAACAGCCTGCAGCTCATGTTTAGGAAAAAATGATGCCAGTTAGGCCCTCCCCTTGGTCCTATAATTATCCCACAGGGTGATGCTGGATGGAAGATGTTAGATGTACAAAGCTGAAAACTAGGAGCCAGGATGGTCCTGGCCGGGAGGAGTGTGTGTATGAGTGGGCTGGTTAGGACAGGAGTCAAAGGCAGAGCAGAAAAGCAAGAGAAAGCCAAAATGACAAACTGCAAAACTGAGCTGTGAGCAACGAGAATAAAGGTACACTAGTATAGAGCAGCAGAGAGTGGTGGATGCATGGATTCATAGCAGAGTTCTCCCGCACTTTTAAAGAAGATCCCAAACAAATACTTCTTACATAATTCAAACAGAGGGGGGACTCCAGTACCACTTTCATATCAAAATCAGGTAAAGACACAGCCAAAAAGAAAACTAGGCCAAAATCCTTAACAAAATAGATGCAAAAATTTGAACAAAATATTAACTACATACAGTTTTGCATAAAAAGTATCAACCACCATGATCAAATTCACGTTATTACAGATATTCAAGGATGGTTCAATATACATACATAAATAGATTTAATAAATCATATAAATGTACTTAAAGACAAAAATCACATGGTCATGTAAATAGATGCAAAAAAGACTTTGTAAAAAGTGTAATATGCACTCATGTTAAAAGTCCTGGAGGGAATTGGAACCAGAGGAAACATACCTTAACATATTTAAAAAACAAACCCACAGCCAACATCTTTCTAAATGGAGAAAAACTGGAAGCATTCCCATTAAAATCAGGAACCAGAAAAGTCTGTCCACTGTCTCCACTCCTTTTCAAGAGAATGGTTGAAATTCTTATTATAACAATAAGATGAGAAGGAAATGAAAGTAATACTAATTGAAGAAAAAGAGGTCAAATTATCATTATTTGTAGTCTATATGATATTAGATACATGAGATCTCCAAAATCCCACCAGAAAACTGCTAGAAATCATCAAAATTTTCAGCAATGTGGCAGGTTACAAGATTAGCTCAAAAAATCCAGTAGCCTTCCTATATCCCAATAATGACATAACGTATCCGTAATGACGTAACACATCCAATTGAATCCTCCTGTTCACCATAGCCTCAAAAAATCTAGGAAAACCTAACCAAAGTCATTAAACAGGTATAAAATGAAAATTTTATCTCTGTGAAAAAGACAGAGGAGGGGGCTGGAGAGATGGCCTAGCAGTTAAGAGCACCGACTGCTCTTACAGAGGACCCGGGTTCGATCCCCAGCACCCACATGGCAGCTGAGAACCGTCTGTAACTCCAATTCCAGGAGAACTCCAGTTCCAAGGGAATCCGACACTCTCTTCTGACCTTTGTGGCATTGCACAACATGGGTGCACAGACATGTATGCAGGCAGTACATTCATACACATAAAAATAAATAAATAAATGAATAAATAAATTAAAAAAAAAGAAAAAGACAGAGGAAGACACCAGGGTATGGAAGGACTTAGCATCCTCATATATTGGTAGATTTAATACTGTAAAAATGAAGATCATACCAAAAGTTCAGTGTAGGGCCAATCAAAACACCCATGAATTCTTCACAGAATTTGGGAAAAAAAGCTCTTTCTAAAATTCATATGGAATCACAAAAGACCTCAGATATATTTCTCTTTATCTGAAAGCAACTGTGCTCTTATAATGTGAATACCTTAATGAACTCTAGAATTAAATTATCACTTATTTTCAGACTTTGTAATTTTGGTATATGATATATGAGTGGAGGGTATGTATGCATATTTTAGGGTAATATAAAATTAAAAGGGAAAATGTGAATCACAAAATATGATTTGGAAATAAAATAAACTATTTTATTATTTTTAGATGACATAAATGGTAGTATAGGTGTCACACACATATACATACATATATATATATATATATATATATGAGTATGTTGAAGCAATACAAATTGGAAGGAACAATAAAAACAAAAGAAGTGGGGCAAACAACTTACTAAAATAGTAAAGTTCTCCCCAAAACAATAATCCTCTGCTTTGAAAAACTTTAAAAAGACTCAAGATCCAGAAGAAGCAGAGTATTAAAAAAAAAAAGACTCAGGAAAAGATACAAGATATTTATAGCAGAATGAATGACCTTGGGTGGGGTGGGGGACATGGAAAGGGAAATGAGTCTAAACTGGAAAGAGAAATGATGTATGAAATGCACAAAACATCAATAAAAATATTTTTAAAAGGACCTCTGATAGCCAAAACAACCTTGAGCACAGAGAATAATGCTGGGGGTATCATCATACTAATTGTCAAACTCTATTGAAGAGTTATAGTAATGAAAATAGATTAGTGGAACAGAAGACCCAAATATGAGTACATGCAATTTCAACCACCTGACATTTGACAAAAGTATTGAAAATACACAATGAAGCAAAGACTTTATCTTTAACAAATGGCACTGGCAAAACTGGATCTCCACCTGTAGGAGAATGAAATTGACTCTTTTTTTTTTTTTTTTTTTTTTTGTCTTTTTGAGACAGGGTCTCCCTGTAACCCTAGCTGACCTGGGACTCACTATGCAGACCATGCTGGACTTGAACTCACAGAAATCTGCCTGCCTCTGCCTCCCAAGTGAGTGTTGGGATTAAAAGCATGCACTACCACGCCTGCCTGCACACAGGTCAACTCCAAATGAATCAAAGACCTCAATATGAAACCTGAAACTCTGATACTGCTAGTATAAAACATAGACAGCATCCTACAAGATATATGTGTAGAAAAGGACTTTATAAATCAGACATCATTTGCTCAGGCAGTAAGATCAACAATCAACAAGTGGGACCTCATTTCAACTTCATTGCTTCTGTACAGCAAAAGAAACAACCAAGGAAGTGAAGACCCACTGAGTAGGCGAAAATATTCACCTGCTACATTTCTGACTGAAGATTAAATCCAAAATATATTTAAAACCCAAAATCAAAGAAACAAGAAAATAAATGATACAACAAAAAGACGGTCTAAGGACTTCAACAGAGAGGTCTCAAATGAAGAAATAAAAATGACCAGGGATCATTCTGAAATGCTCGCTGTCTTTATTACAGAAATACAGATGAAAGCCACACTAAGATTTCATTTTACCACAGTCATGCTGGCTAAGATCAAGGAGACAAAAGACATCTAATGATGATAAGGATGTGGAGAAAGGGAACACTCATTCACTGCTTTTGGGAGTGTGAATTCATGCAACCACCGGTGAAAGCGGTGCCAGGAATTCTTAGAAACCTAAAAATGAATCTAACATATGTTCCCGTTACACCACTCATTGGCATATAACCAAAGGACTGTGCAGAGATACCTGTACATCCATGTTTGTTGCTGCTCTTTTCCCAGTAACTGAGAAATGAAAATAACTTAAATGCCCCTCAGCTGACTAATGGATAATGAAAATGTGTATAACTCCATTTCCACAATAGAGTTACACTCAGTGGTAAGGAAAGATAAAATTATGCATTTTCAGGTAAATGGATGGAACTAGAAACTATTATACGGAGTGAAGTAACACGCATTCAGAAAAGCAAATGACATTTGTTCTCCTCCATTTGTGGATCTTAGCACTGATTCCTCACATGTGAGTATATATCCTGATATAATAGCAGGAACCAGGAAAATTCAAAAGAAGCATGGAAGTCAAGGGAAAGAAGGAACCTGAGAGAGAGGAAGGCTAGGAAACATTGTCCAAAGTTGTTTGGGGAATGGAGGGCATAACACTTCGGTATTGCTCTGTGGGAACAGCTGCTGTAAACTCCTGACCTCATGTTTGCTGGGTCAGGGCACCTTCCCCTTTCACTGTGTCCACCATGGGTGGTGAGTGCAGATCTTTCAACCCAATTGCAGTCACCTTGTCTGATTGGTTTTCCCAAAAGATTAATCAGATTGATAAATTACTTATGTAGACATAGAGAATGATTTTATGATTATTTCTTTGTAATTTTGAAAATTAACATTTATATTTTTAAAAATTTGAATACTTTTATTATTTGATACCTTCATACAATGTATTTTAATTGTATTTCTTCCTCCTCAACCCCTTCCAGGTCCACTTCTACCTCTGTACCTGCTCAACTCTGTCATCTTTGTTCCCATCTATTGGGTTCAGTATGTGTTGTCCAAACACTCTTGGGTGTGGAACTTTCCCAGGAGTGTTATCTACCATGGGTCACACCCTTAAAAAACCTGACTTTTCCTGTCCCAGCAGCTACTACATGAAAATAACTCTTCAGCTATGGATGGGGACCTACTCAGTTCCCTAACCTGCGTGCTGAGAATTTGTCTGGCTTGAACAAGAGTAAGTCGTTATGTATGCTGTAACAATTGCTGTGAGTTCATACATTCAACTGTGTCCTGACAGGAACACACCATTTCCTTGTAGTTGTCTGCCACCTCTGTTTCTTACAATCTTGCTTTACCCTCTTCATCATCTGTGAGACTTGAGGAGTTGGACATGACAGTGATGTCTCTTTTGGGTTTGATCACTCTGTAGTCTTGTTCTCTGCAGGTTGATCAGTTGTAGCTCTTTGTTATATATGCCTTCTAGTACAAGAAGAAACTTCTTTAATGAGAGTTTGATGATGCATTGATCCATGACCATAGAAATGTCATTAGGAGTCACTTTAATACTATATTTAGTAGAATATTAATGTTAAGAACACTCTTGGGCCCATGACCTATCTAGCCACAGATTCTTGTCCCCAGTAAAAATGCCAGGTATGGGTTCTATCTCCTGAAATGGGCCTAAATCTGATTAGAGGATGTTTGGATATTCATATAGCATCCTTGCCACTATTACACTTGCAGGCTAGTTGCTACTGAAGTTTCAGTATTCTGAGCCAGGTAAGGTCGATGGTTACTTTTCCTCTTGGTGGTGTGGATAGCAGCTTCCAGCACCATGAAAGTTAATCGGTGGACGTGAAGCTTCCAGGTTAGCACCCAGTTGATTTCTGTGCATTTTATGACTCAAAAAATGTGTTGTCTTCACCAACAGGGTCCCTTTTTGGTGTTTTATAGACAGGATCTCTCTATATCCCCGCTGCCTTGGAACTTACTGTGTAGACCAGGATGTCCTAGAACTCGCAGAGATCTGCCTGCTTCTGCCTCCCAAGTGCTGGGATTAGAGTGGTGTGCACCACCATGCCTGGCACAGGAATAGCTTCTTGCTGTTATGTAACCAAGAGAATATGCAGTATCCAATACTATCCAATGGTCTGTGGAATACCATTGTCCAATAAACTCAAGGAAAAGTGTTTTTTATTTGCTAAGACAACATGTCTATTTGCAGTATTGCATTGTCCTCCTCCTAGAGGGTAACTCCATTTAAACTGTATATATATATATATATATATATATATATATATGTGTGTGTGTGTGTGTGTGTATATGTATGTATATAGCAATTACTTCTGCACAAATTATTAAAACATATACAGGATTTTCTCTTTGCGGCGACACATCTCATCTAACAGAGGTTTAACATCCAGATTTATAACTGCAAAAAAAAAATCAGGAAAGCAAGTGAGCAAATTAAAAAGTGGGCTAAGGATCTCAACAGAGAGTTCTCAAAACAAGAAATAAAGATGGCTGAGAAACATCTTAGGAAGTGTTCAACATGGTTAGTAATTAGGGAAATGCAAATTAAAACCACATTAAGATTTCATCTTACCCCGGTCAGACTGGCTAAGATCAAGGGAACAAATGACACCAAATGCTACAAACGATGTTGGGAAAAAAGAACACTCATTCACTGGTGGTGGGATTGCAAACTTCTGAAACACCTATGGAAAGCAGTGTGGAGAACTCAAAAAAATGAACCTACAATTTGACCTGATTATACTACTCCTTGGCATATACCCAAAGATATCATGCCACTGCAGAGATACTTGTACATCCATGCTTGTTTTTGCTATTTTCACAACAGTGAATAATTAGAAACAACCTAACTGCCCCTCAACTCATGTATGGATAATGAAAACATGGGACATTTACACAATGGAGTAGAGCTGAAATTTTAATGATAAAATTTGCAGGTAAATGGATGGAACTAGAAATTGTTATACTAAATAAAGTAACACAGATTCAGAAAAGCAAATGACATACGTTCTCCATCATCAGTGGATCCTAGCACCAAATCCATATAAGTGAATATGTATCCTGATGTAAGTACAGGAACCGGGATAACGAAAAGGAACCAAGGAGATAAAGGAAAAGAAGGAACACAAGAGAAAAGAAGAATAGGAGATAGGTGTTACTAAAGGAGAATTTGAATAAATGGTCATATTTAAATGGTAGAGGGGAGGGAGGGTTATACAAGTATTTGGGGGAATANACCATTAGCCTCACAAAAATATCTAGGAAAAACCTAACCAAGTCATTAAACAGGTATAAAATGAAAATTTTATCTCTGTGAAAAAAGCAGGAGGCGGGCTGGAGAGATGGCCTAGCAGGTAAGAGCACCGACTGCTCTTCAGAGCCCGGGTTCGATCCCCAGACCCCACATGGCAGTTGAGAAACCGTCTGTATCCAATTCCAGGAGAACTCCAGTTCCAGGGAATCCGACTACTCTTCTGACCTTGTGGGCATTGCACAACATGGGTGCACAGACTGTATCAGGCGACATCATATCACATAAAAATAATAAATAAATGAATAAATAAATAAAAAAAAAAGAAAAAGACAGAGGAAAGCACCAGGGTATGGAAGGACTTAGCATCCTCATATATTGGTAGATTTAATACTGTAAAAATGAAGATCATACCAAAAGTTCAGTGTAGGGCCAATCAAAACACCCATGAATTCTTCACAGAATTTGGGAAAAAAGCTTTCTAAAAATTCATATGGAGATCACAAAAGACCTCAGATATATTTCTCTTTATCTGAAAGCAACTGTTGTCTTATAATGTGAATCCCTAATGAACCTAGATATTAAATTATCACTTATTTTCAGACTTTGTAATTTTGGTATATGATATATGAGTGGAGGGTATGTTATGCATATTTAGGGGAATATAAATAAAAGGGAAAATGTGAATCACCAAATTATTGATTGGAAAAAAATAAACATTTTTATTTTTAGATGACATAATGGTAGTATAGGTTGTCCACACATATACATACATATATATACTATATATATATATATGAGTATGTGAAGCAATACAAATTGGAAGGAACAAAAAAACAAAAGAAGGGGCAAACAACTACTTAAATAGTAAAGTTCTCCCCAAAACAATATCCTCTGCTTTGAAAACTTTAAAAAAGACTCAAGATCAGAAAGAAGCAGAGTATTAAAAAAAAAGACTAGGAAAGATACAAGATATTTATAGCAGGATGAATGACCTTGGGTGGGGTGGGGGACATGGAAAGGGAAATGAGTCTAAACTGGAAGAGAATGATGTATATGAAATGCACAAAAAATCAATAAAAAATATTTTAAAAGGACCTCTGATAGCCAAAAAACCTTTGAGCACAGAGAATAATGCTGGGGGTATCATCATAACTAATGTCAAACTCTATTTGAGAGTTATAGTAATGAAAATAGATTAGTGGGACAGAAGACCCAAAATATGGTACATGCAATTTCAACCACTGACATTTGACAAAAGTATGAAAATACCAATGAGCAAAGACTTTATCTTTAACAAATGGCACTGGCAAAACTGGATCTCCACCCGTTGAGAATGAAATTGACTCTTTTTTTTTTTTTTTTTTTTTTGTCTTTTTGAGACAGGGTCTCCCTGTAACCTAGCTGACCTGGGACTCACTATGCCGCCCATGCTGGACTTGAACTCACAGAAATCTGCCTGCCTCTGCCTCCCAAGTGAGTGTTGGGATTAAAAGCATGCCCCATACCACGCTGCCTGCACACAGGTCAACTCCAAATGAATCAGACCTCAATTTAAACCTGAAACTCTGATACTCTAGTATAAAACATAGACAGCATCCTACAAGATATATGTGTAGAAAAGGACTTTATAAATCAGACATCATTGCTCAGGCAGTAAGATCAACAATCAACAAGTGGACCTCATTTCAACTTCATTGCTTCTGTACAGCAAAAGAAACAACCAAGGAGTGAAAGGACCCACTGAGTAGGCGAAAATATTCACCTGCTACATTTCTGACTGAAGATTAAATCCAAAATATATTTAAAACCCAAAATCAAAGAAACAAGAAAAAAATTGATACCACAACAAAAGACGGCTAGGATCTGAACAGAGGGGTCTCAAATGAAGAAATAAAAATGACCAGGGATCATTCTGAAATGCTCGCTGTCTTTATTACAGAAATACAGATGAAAGCCACACTAAGATTTCATTTTCCACAGTCATGCTGGCTAAATCAAGAAGGGACAAAAGACATCTAATGATGATAAGGATGTGGAGAAAGGGCACACTCATTCACTGCTTTTGGGAGTGTGAATTCATGCAACCACCGGTGAAAGCGGTGCCAGGAATTCTTAGAAACCTAAAAATGAATCTAACATATGTTCCCGTTACACCACTCCTGCATATAACCCAAAGACTGTGCAGAGATCCTGTACATCCATGTTTGTTGCTGCTCTTTTCCAGTAACTGAGAAATGAAAATAACTCATTGCCCCTCAGCTGACTAATGATATGAAAATGTGTATAATCCATTTCCACAATAGAGTTACACTCAGTGGTAGGAAAGATAAAATTATGCATTTTCAGTAAATGGATGGAACTAGCCTATTATACGGAGTGAAGTAACACGCATTCAGAAAAGCAAATGACATTTGTTCTCCTCCATTTGTGGATCTTAGCACTGATTCCTCACATGTGAGTATATATTCTGATAAAAAGCAGGACCAGGAAAATTCAAAAGAAGCAGGAAGTAAGGGAAAGAAGGAACCTGAGAGAGAGGAAGGCTAGGGAACATTGTCCAAAGTTGTTTGGGGAATGGAGGGCATAACACTTCGGTATTGCTCTGTGGGAACAGCTGCTGTAAACTCCTGACCTCATGTTTGCTGGGTCAGGGCACCTTCCCCTTTCACTGTGTCCACCATGGGTGGTGAGTGCAGATCTTTCAACCCAATTGCAGTCACCTTGTCTGATTGGTTTTCCCAAAAGATTAATCAGATTGATAAATTACTTATGTAGACATAGAGAATGATTTATGATTATTCTTTGTAATTTGAATTAACATTTATATTTTTAAAAATTTGAATACTTTTATTATTATTGATACCTTCATACAATGTATTTTAATTGTATTTCTTCCTCCTCAACCCCTTCCAGGTCCACTTCTACCTCTGTACCTGCTCAACTCTGTCATCTTTGTTCCCATCTATTGGGTTCAGTATGTGTTTTCCAAACCTCTTGGGTGTGGAACACTTCCCGAGCGTGTTATCTACCATGGGTCACACCCTTAAAAAACCTGACTTTTTCCTGTCCCAGCAGCTACTACCATGAAAATAACTCTTCAGCTATGGATGTGGACCTACTCAGTTCCCTAACCTGCGTGCTGAGAATTTGTCTGGCTTGAACAAGAGTAAGTCGTTATGTATGCTGTAACAATTGCTGTGAGTTCATACATTCAACTGTGTCCTGACAGGAACACACCATTTCCTTGTAGTTGTCTGCCACCTCTGTTTCTTACAATCTTGCTTTACCCTCTTCATCATCTGTGAGACTTGAGGAGTTGGACATGACAGTGATGTCTCTTTTGGGTTTGATCACTCTGTAGTCTTGTTCTCTGCAGGTTGATCAGTTGTAGCTCTTTGTTATATATGCCTTCTAGTAAGAAGAAACTTCTTTAATGAGTTTGATGATGCATTGATCCATGACCATAGAAATGTCATTAGGAGTCACTTTATACTATTACTATTTAGTAGCAATTAATGTTAAGAACACTCTTTGGCCCATGACCATTAGCCACACGTTCTTGTCCCCAGTAAAAATGCCAGGTATGGGTTCTATCTCCTGAAATGGGCCTAAATCTGATTAGAGGATGTTTGGATATTCATATAGCATCCTTGCCACTATTACACTTGCAGGCTAGTTGCTACTGAAGTTTCAGTATTCTGAGCCAGGTAAGGTCGATGGTTACTTTTCCTCTTGGTGGTGTGGATAGCAGCTTCCAGCACCATGAAAGTTAATCGGTGGACGTGAAGCTTCCAGGTTAGCACCCAGTTGATTTCTGTGCATTTTATGACTCAAAAAATGTGTTGTCTTCACCAACAGGGTCCCTTTTTGGTGTTTTATAGACAGGGATTCTCTATATCCCCGCTGCTTGGAACTTACTGTGTAGACCAGGAGTCCTAGAACTGCAGAGATCTGCCTGCTTCTGCCTCCCAAGTGCTGGATTAGAGTGGTGTGCACCACCATGCCTGGCACCGGAATAGCTTCTTGCTGTTATGTAACCAAGAGAATATGCAGTATCCAATACTATCCAATGGTCTGTGGAATACCATTGTCCAATAAACTCAAGGAAAAGTGTTTTTTATTTGCTAAGACAACATGTCTATTTGCAGTATTGCATTGTCCTCCTCCTAGAGGGTAATCCATTTAAACTTATATATATTATATTATATATATTATATACTATATACTATATATTATATATGAAAGCTTCTATGGTCCATGTGTGTCCATATTTCTTTCTCAAAGTGTCTTTAGTATTAAGTTATCCCTCTCCATTTTTATCCCTGCGTGTGTGGATGAATGCAGGTGCAAATGTATGTGAGGGTGATTGAACATACATGTGAAAGGGCACATGGAGTCCTGGAAGAGCCTTGAGTGTCCTCCTCAAGGACTATCTTTGAGGCAGGGCCTGTCATTGGCCTGGTGAGTCTCCCCAGTCCCCCTCTCTGCTCCCTCAGTGCTGATATTATGAGCATGAACTATCAGGCCTTGCATTTTCCTGTGGGCTCTGGGGATTAAATTTAGATCCTTGTGTCTGCAGGGCAGGCACCTTACTGACTGAATTACATCCTCAGGCTGATTTTTATCATAACAAAAGTCTGCTTATGCATGGTATTTCTTTCATAATTATTTAAAAATATTTTGGGGGACTAGAGAGATGGCTCAGTGGTTAAGAGTACTGGCTACTCTTGAAGAGGACCCAAGTTTGATTCCTAGCACCCTCATGATGGCTAACAACTGTCTGTAACTCAAGTTATAGGTGAATCCAGTGCTCTCTTCTGACTCCCTTGGGCATTGCACAACATGGATGCCCTTACATACATACATGTAGGCAATACCCTTATATACATAAGATAAAAGTAATAAGTAAACAACTGAACTATGACCTCAGCCCCTATTTTAATGTTACTTTCAGGGACAGTTTTTAGCTTAAACTTTAATGTTTGCATCCAAATTTTCCAATATTTCAATCTCCACCTTCACCTTAGTTAACCTTTTCTTTTCTTTTTTTTTTTTTTTTTGGTCTTTTTGAGACAGGGTCTCCCTTTTAGTCCCAGCTGGCCTGGAGCTCGCTATGTAGATGAGGCTGGCCTTGAACTCATACTGCCTCTACCTCCTGAGTGCTGGGATTATAGGTGTGTGCCACCTTGCCCAGCAATCCTCTTCCTTTTAATTTTTAATTTATTAGTTCACTTTGCTGTCTTTTTTTTACAGTTTTAAATTTTGCACTGAGTTTTAGAATTAAATTTTTATTTGATATAACTATTTTAGTTATGTGAATTTCCACTGGATATAATATTATCTTATTATATAATATATATCTATAATATTTATATATATATTTTTTTTTTTTTCCAACAAATGCTGCAAATGAAATTTTTATTTCAATTAATTTTGATCAAGATGTGTTTAAGATTGTGGCTTCCACAGGGAAAACATTTCTTTCTTAATGACACTTTGCTATTTTAGTTGTGTATATTTGCTAAGAATTTGCATTTAGGGGCTGTTTAAAGGGCCTTTTCTGATGGGACACTTGGCTGCCCCCAGAGAAATGAGGTTCATTCATTCTTCATAACTACATGATATTACATCACATATTTGTCACACAGACTTGATTAGAGTTTTCAGAGTTCTCCTGTTGGAGATCAGGATGGCATGTCTTAAGTCCAACCTGAAACTTCTGCTGGTGGTAGAGGTGCGGAACACAGTATCTCAAGACCCTGTCATGTGGAGCAGCACTTAGCTAGCAAGAAGTTGGCCTGGTTACAAGTTTACAGAGGTCTTTGTTCTGAGGCAAACACCTTGATTAACAACTCTCAGCTCTCCCGAAGAGAGGTCACACAGCCTGTTTATCAGATTGTACCTGGAGCCTTGCATATAGGCTAGCATGTAGTTTCACATGTAGCTACAAACACTTTGTCTTTATAAGCTTGCAACACTGAAGAATAAACAACTTGTTGCATAAATGAGCCCAAGAGTCTAATTGTGCTGCTAACATCACCTTCTGGAGTAGGACCCCTACAACTGGTGGACCCCCCACATTCTCTCCAAAATCAATCATTCTCTAAAATGACAGTCTCTAAAATTTCAGAATAAGGGAGCATTCCTATGCCTCACTATTAAAGATTTCCTACCTTATTTTGAACTCTCCTTCAGGACACGTGCAATATTCAGATTCTTGGGAAATATTTCATATTTTCTAAATAAAGTCTAAGAACATTGGTGGCACTTGTGATGCTCTGTAATCAGGGATAAGTAGTTGAACTTCTGTGATATGCTTTGCTTTCAGAATCATTTTACAAATAAAGAGTACCCAGGTGTTATCCTGAAAAATTCTGCCTCCCCTGTTGTTGTGGGAGCCCTGAGAGCTATTTAGGTCACATAAACTTTGCTGAAACAAGTTATTTGATGAAAGATGGAAAGAAGAGTAAACATCAATGATATTTTTAAAGTGCAGGAAATTGTAGCTCAATTATGATTATCAAGATTTCAAGATCCACAAGAGAAAATCAAAGAAATTGATATAATCACAAGTTGTAACTGGTAGAATATCTAGATTGTTGTCCTTAAACCTAAGAATCACCTGGGAATCTTATGAAGATTCCAAGAGGCTCATACTGTCCAGAATGTCAAATAGTAAGTTTAATTGTGTAAGTTTAATTCACATTTTAACAGTGAATTTGTTCAGTGACTACAGTTTAAGGGTGTCACCCCCAAATTCTTCACTAAAATCCTGAAGTTAATAATATGGGCTATATGATTTCAGACTTTCTATGAACAAATGAAAAAAAAATTAGAGACTCTGTTTATAACTCTATTAACTCTTAGAATCTCTCAAAAATAGTGGCCACTGCTAAAGTAAATTTAGTTTAAAACCATGCTTTGTTTTACACAAGCTACTGCATCTCCCTCCTCTCAGATATTAATGCTGATAAAGAATTTTCCACTGAGCTCTGATTGGCTGGACATCGCACTTTGTCCTGTGGTGCTTAATAATCTCCGCAGACACAATAGACACAGGATATATGAAATACAAATCACTTTAACTTTGATCTTATGATAACAAAAAAATTAAGCCTTTTAAACATGAAAAAAATGTACAAGTTTAGAGTCAAGAAATCAATTACAGATAGAGGAAGAAGATATACATAAATAAACATAGGTGCAGATATAGACCCAGCCGCAGCCAGAAATGAACATTTGCACGATGGTCTACATACAGTTCATAAGAATGCTTGCATACTGAGTTGGTTACTCTTGAATAACTTACTCCTAAAGTCCAGTTTTACAATATCCTTGTTTCCTTCTGTATGTAATGTTTTACATAAACACACCCTCTCTTGTTACAGCCCTTCCATATGCATAGGCAGGAAAAGGGACCCACTGTGTTCCTATCGCTGTAATGTGGCCCTGAAGAGGAGCCTCACTAGTCCTTGTAAAGGAACTGTGAGAGGAAACTTGGTGCTTTGAAATTCTTGAAATATTTTGATTTGGTCTTCAGTCTCCTGAGTGATTATTTCTTAGATCATGTCACACATGTTTGTTTATGAGTAGCATATTATGCAAAACTGGGATGTTAGTGGGTTTTTTTTCCATGTCTCTCAATTAAAAGGGACAGCATACTAGAAACAGAATCCTAGGCTTATGACTGAAGGAGCTCATTAATGAAGTAGTCATTTTTGCACAGCTGGAGTTGTGGACCATGTATGACCACATGGGATCTGGTCTTGTACAGATGTATACATGCATTTGTTTGCTACAGTGGATCTAAGACCATAACAATAGAGGCAGGGATGTTCTCTTTATCTTTCTTTCACCTTTTCCTCCAAGTGAAATGAATATTTGTTTACCTTCCATACTCTGTACTTTACTAAGGCTATTGATTAGAGCATCTACTCCAATAACCTCCCCTACCCTCATTGATTTTCAAATTCAAATGGGACCTTTGATTTCTACCTACTGCTACATGAAGCTTTTCAAGAAGATCTCTTCCCATGGATGCAAGCTTTCTTTTTCAATTCTCTCCCCTGATGTTGTTTATAATTCTCATGTAACCTGTCAAATTCTACTTGCTATTACATTTATAAATTCTCTTTCATGTGGTCTCACTACATAGACAAAGCCTTTAAGATCTCATACATGCTGAACTCAACATCTCTTCAATCAGCTTAGCAAACCCTTCACTTTGTTCTATGATTGTACAGAGCCTTTAAACCATTTGTATTTATCCTATCGTGTTTGCTTCTCCACTAACATCACAGATGTCTCAGAGAGGCTTTTCCTCACTATTCAAACTAAAGTCATCTATGTCTAAATAATCCCAGTTCTCTTTAAAGCCCTGATGTATGTTGTTTAATTATTTTATTTTTTTTCATTTTTTTTAAATTTATTTATTTCTGTATGTGTATGAATGTATTGTCTGCATGCAAGTTTATGCACCCGTGATGTGCAATGCCGCGGAGGTCAGAAGAGGGTGTTGTATTCCCCTGGAACTGGAGTTCTCCTGGAATTGGAGTTTCAGATGGTTCTCAGCCACCATGTGGGTGCTGGGGATTGAACCCAGTTCCTCTGCAAGAGCAGTAGGTGCTCTTAACCACTAGGCCATCTCTCCAGCCCCAATTATTTTCTATAATGTACTCTAGGGTTAACACTTCTTAAGGAAAAATCCTGGGTAACTGCATTAGGATATCTCTCACGGTGTTACCAGTATCCAACAATTAGAAGTGCTTAAAGAATATTCATCCAAAATGGATTTTTTGATATATGAGAAAAAAAAACCAAAGTGATAATTAAACAAAATATCTAGGACTAGCAATTACTTGGAAGTGTGAAATAAAAGCAACCACAAATAGTTTCTCTCCATTGGCTAAGCTTTTTCTGTTCATCTTTCAGTTACTGGGAAGAAGTCAACACCTTATGATTTCCTGCTGCTTCAAAGATGGGTAGAAAAAAATCTTTATATGATTGAAAAAAGAATAAGATTTCCTATTCAGAGCTAGAGGGAGTAACATAGCTAGTAGACACTGGGGTTTGTGATAGCCCAAAAGCTATTACTTAAGGGAATGTTTGTAGCAAAACCTGTGATTTCCGAAAAGAATGTCTGAGGAAACACTGACATTCAATGCTCAGAAATAATGGAAAGAAATATTTTTTAACAACCACTTTTGTAACACTTGTCATAAACAGGGAACTGAGTATGTTATAAACATTTCACTGAAGCATACAGTGGTCTTCATATTTCATATGTGGAAACTAAACCAGTGACATTACTGACTTGGTAGAATTCACAGAAATGGCCATAGAGAGATATCCAAATTAACTATTTAGCTTGCTTTAAAATTAATCAGCAACCATTTCCTACTGTTTACTATAGTAATGTTATTAAAAAGTTCTGTAACTTGCTACTGAGTAAACTCTAAGTGAGCTGCTCAGGTCTCTGTGGATCTCTAGAGCACAGTTTGTTTTTATGTGATTGGAATTATTACCAGTGATGTTTCTAAGATGTCATAAGGTAGCACTATCAGCAGCTAACTTGGACCCTGGGCTCCTTAACTCTTATTGATCTTGCTTTTGTGAATGCTCATGAGCTTTGAACATTGTCCCATTCATTGACCCAAACAAAAATGCATAGCTTTATGGATTGGAATGCCAAGGTGAGCTAGCTTTCTCTCAATAGCTCTCTGCATTTACTAAGGTGCCTGTTTCTGGGCTCCTGCAGAACCTGATAGTGAGGCAAGAATTTAGAGTCAAATAATTTAGTCAGGAAACAATCTTTATAGTGAAGGGAGGTGAGAGTAGAAAGGCAGGAAATCATGTGATAGGATTACTTCCATGAACATGTAACTTAATGTTGGGGTTGCTACCAGAAACCCAGTCAATGCTGTCATTCATTTGCCAGAACAAAGTTTGGAGTATTGCTCCTTCATCAGTTTGGGTTTCCTCACTTAGACACTAATAAGCACTTCAGTTGCCCAGTGCTTTGCTAGAGCCTGTCCATATATATGGGCAGGATAAATCTTCAGTCATCAAGCTCTCATGCCTCAGGAAGGAGGCAGCCAAGCTCCTTGGTTATGAGGAGAAGGGCGGCACATGGGCGGCACATGGGCGGCACACCATGTGCATTGCTGAGATTCTCCATCTCCCTCACATGGACTCTCCATTTCCTTTATGCCAAAGGCTTCATCTGACTCCAGGCTATCTGGATCTTCTTCACCTATTCCTCATTTGCTTTAAAAATCATTGAGAATGTGACTTGAGTTTCCTACCACGCCAGTCTGTGTTGGTTCTTGGAACAATTACTATAAATAACACAGCATTCTCATTCTGATAGGTCGATAACAAACCCTTCACCTCTCGTCACCTTGTAATTTTATAAAGTGAAGAACATTTACTTGAGGTACTTTGGAGCACAAAGAAGGAGGCACTAACACCTTGGGAAACTCAAGGAATTCTTTTCACAGTTTACATCTGACCTAAATCTGGAAACTTCAGGGGCATGTTTGGACCTGTGTAGTATAAAAGGCATATGTGATGGAGAACAAGTTGTGTACCATGGATGAGACAGCAGGAATTCAAACCTGACCAGCAGGTGTGATATCAAATCCAGCCCCAGTAAGAACGACCCTGCTTCATTTATCTCTTCTGAAGAACAACTGTCATGAGTCACACACAGGTAGTCTCTGCAAGCCTTCCTGCACTAACAAACATGCATGCAAAACAGTCATATGCACAATTTAAAAATGTTCTAAAGAACGTATCTAAGTAACACAATTCAATTGCTTTACATATTTTTATGATGAAAAGAAAAGAAAAGAAAGAATGATAAATCATTGGAATATTTAGCCAAATGAATGTGTTGGTATGTGGGTTGATGGGAGTTACTGCAGATCCCTGTGAGTTCCCAGGGTGTGCACCATAAGATTTTTGCTCTGACAGTACTCTGTGAGTGCCGTGTTCTGGAAAGGAGTGGTTCACGTATGCAGATGCCACCAAAAAGGCATGATAGGAAGATGAGACTGCTACAAAGTGAGAGGCATATTTAGATATAATTTATGTGAACTGAAAGGAAAGTCTCAAATGTCCTAAAATATTGTTTTTTTTTGCCCCAAATCTTAAAATCTGGTTTTGATTCCTGAATCAAATAGAAATGCATGGCTACATATTTTTTGCTATTTGAAGCATTATGTAACTTGTTTTAGATTTTACAGGAGCCCACAAGGGGGCCAATTTTACTAGATAGTTTTAGTTGCTGGGAAGAGGGAATTTTTCTCTGGAATTGGCTTTCTGGCATGGGTATGAGGCATTTTCTTAATTATTGAGTAATGTGGGAGCATTCAGCCTACTACTGGAGTTGTCACCTTTGGGCAGGGTGTCTAGGGTTGTATAGTCAGCAGACTGGGCACAGGCCAGGGGAGCAAGCCAGCAGGAGCATTCCTCTATGGCCTCTGCTTCAGTTTCTGCAACCACATTGCTTGTTTGATCTTCTTCCCTGGATAAGGATTGCACTATAAGCTGAAATCAACTCTTTCCTCCTCAAATCGATTTTGGTGACAATGTTTACCATAGCAATTGAAAGCAAACTAGGACAGTCAAAGTCCCCAAATGAATACAATTTGTGACATAATTTGAACTTGCCATTAATTTCATTGTCATTTGATATGCTGTTATCACCTGAAACATTGTGTTGATAAGTTGGTTTTCACCTTCAAAATAAATGTTTAAAACATTTAAATGAGTTGTTAAATATACTAAAAATGCTAAAATTATAAGTCAATTTTCATTGACAAGTTCTGGCACAAAAGATTTTATTATTTATTTAATATTTATTCATTTATTTGATTTATGTGTATGTGGCTACACAAGTTTATGTAAACCACAAGTCTGCAGGTGCCCGAAGATTCAGAAGAGGGCATTTGATACCCATAACCAGACTTGAAGGTGTTTGGGAGCATTCTAGTATGGGTGCTGGGAACCAAACCCCAGTCTTCTGCAAGAGCATAGCCATTAACCATTGAGCCATCTCTCTAGACCTCACAAGTTTTATCCTTGGTACTATAAGTTGCTTGATATTGTATAGCAACTGACAAATCTTTTCAATATTCAGCCTCAGCTTACATATCTTGGTTTTCACAGGGGAAGGAGGGGATAGGTGAATGGAGCTTGGGGGTTAAGGAGGCCAGAGGGAAATATAGAGACTAGAGAACCTCCTGAGAAATGCACGTACAGTTTGTAAACATTAGTACATGTGTATACTTGGGGGCTGTATGGAAAGGAGCACAGTGCCAGACATGAAAGACCTCCCTTAGAATGGTTGATCAGAGTAGTCCGAGAAACTCCCAGAATAGCACAGGCGATTACCAGAGGTATTGCTTATCTCCTAGAACTGGAAGATAAGATCTTACTGCTGAAGACAGGACATCAGGAACAGAACTTGCAGCAATGGAACAGAAACTGACCTGGAAGCCTTCTACCTGAAGTTTATTCCTTATAGTTCAAGAAGATACTCTATAAGTTGCTAAGGGTGAAAATCAATCAATGTTCCAACTCATCCCTACAGCCTAGTGAGTATAATGATCAGCACAATAAATTACCTCTACTGGTGCAGTAATGACACTTTTCTCTGGGAGATATGTATATCGTTCGGCACTCACCAAAGAAGCTTCTTTTTGCAACAGATGGAGGCTCCTGCAGAGTTCCACAACTGGTCACACACAGAAAATATAAGTCTGAGAGATGCCCATTCCTAGGTGACCCATTTACAGTGGAACACTGTAATTTACAGTGGAACCCAAGGCTCATAGACCACAGAAGGACAGAACACCTCAATCCTTACCAGCAAATCTTCCTTATTTAATAGAGTGCCATGCACACAGAAGGCCAAAATTGGCCAAGTTTTTGAGAATAAATGACTGCAGAATATATCTCCCTGGATAGAACTCATATTAAACATCACCCCCTCATTGCTCGGGGACCTATATGGAGGAGGGGGTATAGAGACTAAGAGCCAGAGTTGGTCCACAAACAGAAGGAAATAGAGGCTTTCAGGCCACTGAAAGCTTGCACTTGTGAACTTGTAGCAATGGTGACATTGAGCACAGGACCCATGCTAACTGAATCAGACAAGGCACACAGTGGAGCCAGGAAAATGGGCACCCAGCTGGCCCTAGCATGGGCACTACTGGAAACTGATTACTATTGGATGTGGGAGAGCAGACCTTACTTACAATCTCTAGATAAGATTCCAGGGGATGAATTTGCTCTGAAGGACATCTGGATACAAATGCTTGACTGGATAGGACTTAATATGTGTGGCCGAATGCATGAGGTCTGGCAGGGGTGGGGGAGTGTGGCACAGATGAAGGAAGGGGTTCAGATTTTATTAAGAACTGTTGTATGAAATGTACAAAACCTCAATACAAACAAGAAAAAAGTAAACAAAGTCACCATAGATAGCCTCAACACTTTTAAGGGATTCCTGGGATTGGCAGTGATGAGTATTCTATTTCTTAACTATATTAAGTGCAGCATAGAAAGCAATGTTTGAACCTGTTTTAGATTCATTTCTGTTGTTTAAAAAATATACCCTGCCATAACTGTCCTGCATCTTTCTCTGGGAAATAAGCCTGAACTGAATTGGAAAAAATGTATGAAATGCACAAAGCATCAATAAAAATTAAATTAAAAAAATATATACCCTGATTGGGGCTGGAGAGGTGGCTCAGCAGTTAAGAGCACTGGCTGCTCTTGAAGAAGACCTGGGTTTGGTTCCGGGCACCCACATGGCAGTTAACAACCTTCTGTAACTGCAGTTCCAGGGGATCTGATACCCACTTCTGACCTCCGTGGGCTTCCCATGACACAGCACACCTATATACATGCAGGCGATATACTACTAATAATAAATAATAAATAAAATATTTACAAAGTACCCTGATGCAATGTAAGAGAGGAAGGCTTTGTTTTAGCTCATAATTCCATGTGGCAGCCTGCCACTGTAGAGAAGTCATGGGGACAGAAGCAGGAAGAAGCTTGTCACAGGAGATCCACCATCAAGAGCCGAGAAATGAATGCATGGACACTTGCTTCCTCCTCGTAAATAGTCCCAGAAGTCCTCCTAGGAAACTGTGATACTCATAGGTTGTTGGGTAATTTTATTTATTTATTTATTTATTTATTTATTTATTTATTTATTTATCTGTCTATCTATCTATCTATCTATCTATCTATCTATCTATCTATCTATTTATTTATTTATTTATTTATTTTTAAGGGATTCTACCATATAAGAGCACAGTTGTTTTCAGATCACGTTGACGTTGCTCAGTTTGCCATACAATTAGGTAATTTGAGCTAGCATCCACAGATGAGGGATACCATTCATCGTTTGTTTTTCTGGGACTGTGTTACTTCACTTAGCATGACATCTTCTAGCTCCATCCATTTACCTGCAGAGTTAATGATGTGGTTGTTGGGTAATTTAACCAAGGCCATCCCCCACAGGCATGTCCTTGGGCCACCTCACTGTGACAACCTGTCATTGCTACTCTTTCCTCATGATCTAGGTTTTGTCAACATGGGAATTAATACTAACAATCACAGAACCCTTTCATTTCTAGTTGTCCATGCAGCTCAGAGTGGAAGGCCATTAACTGTAAAGTCTGGTGTGTGATCTGTGAGGTGTGGCCCCGGTATGTAAGTAGCCCTAACAAGCAAATAAGAGCACTTATTGTATTTCACATAATATGACATACCTATCCTTTGCAGCAACAGGTAGGAACACCTTTGCTAAGTTCTTTATTTCCCTCACCAAGTCAAGAGGAGCACAAAATCTGATGGTGCCAACTGGATCATTTGCACTTGGAAAGTAGCACATGGGATGGTGCCTGCCTATGTACAAACAAGAGAATACATACACGAATCATTTGTGACACTGTGGCATGATGTTCATGCTTAAGAACTGTGTAATCAGGTTTCAAAATGACACCAAAACATTTTAGGTAGGATTATGATGTATTCTTCCACCACATTCGCAGCTATCCTGGCCTACGCAGCTTGTGGGCCACAAATTGGAAACCTCACTTGCATTGTTTCTGTAGGGAATTTTGTCAAAGTAACAAGAAAAGTAAAGTAACACAGGGAGCAAAGGTAGTTTCAACATTCTTCATTTAGAGAAACATATGTTTAAGGTCATTAGAGATCTCATTATTTAGAATTCAAGTTTCAAATTCAAGTTTCATTTCTGATATAAATCTGAGCAGAATAGTTATTTTATCATTGGTGATGAAATAAGAAGGCCACAAACCTGATAAGATTTGTTGAGGGGATGAAATAAAAGTGTCATTTATCACTTAGCGTGGCTCCACACACACAGTAGGAGGTAACTGGTGTCAGCTAATGCTGATGCTATTTGTTTACACAAAAACTATCATAAGTGAAATTTCCCATTACAAGGTACACATTAATTTTTCATAAGGAAGAGATATTTTCTCAACTAATTCTAGTCTTTTCCAAATCAGAATGAGCATACAATGATATAATCATATATCAAGTCAGCGAAAGCATAATTAAATTTGATTAATGTGTTATTTCTTAATTATATAAGTGCAGCATGTTTTTCGTGGCTGGTATAAAAAGTTAGCCATTAATAGATCATTAAAATTCCCAGTATGCTAAGAAGCCACCCAACTGCCTTACCCACTTCTACAAGTAAAATCCTTAAGAAAATAAATGCTGTAAATTAATTGTTCAATTAAAATTTTATTAAAATTAAAATTTCTGTTCTTTGAAATAATTCAGAATGATTTCATATTCATTTGTAAACTGTGAGTGATTTATCATAATGGCTGTGAATCTGGGCTATCTAAATGACTTCAAGATTAAATGAGTTCCTACCAGCTCAGCCATTTAATTTATTCATATCCTGACTCTTTTCATCAATATTAGAGAAGTTTTAACAGGAAACATGTTTATCAAAAGTTCAATAAAATTGTAATTGTCATAGAAGTAGAAAGCCTAGAAGAAGAAAAACAACTATTAACTACATGAATGAATGCGTGAAAAGTTACTAGATTATAGTTTCATGGGGGCAAATGCAAAACTAAAGCAAAATAATATAAAATGAAGCCAGTTATAAACTCTTTCTTCAAAGATGCCAACTTCTTTTTGCTATTATTTATTTATTTATTTATTTATTTATTTATTTATTTATTTATTTATTTATTATGTGTATGAGTGTACTGTCTGCATGTAGGTTGGTGCACCTGTGTCCTGCAATGCCGCTGAGATAAGAAGAGGGCCGCCCTCATCTGATTCCTACCTCCATCCTATTTCATCGACCCCCCGCACTGCCTCTGGGTCTTGACCCCTCACTAGCCCCTCTCCCAGTCAATCTCTGAAGCTGTCTTTTCAATGTTTCCTCTGTATTAGTTACTGTTCTTCTGCTGCAACAAAATATCTTAAATACACAACTTAGTGAAGGAAGGGTTTGAGTCCCCCCCCCCCCATCACAACCCAAAGGATGACAGACTGCATGGAAGTGCTACCTTCATTGCAAGCCTCTTGATTTCCTGTGATGCTGTTCTGTTCCTGAAAACCCCTCCTGTCTTACTCATCTTGCTTTCATCATGTTTCTTCTTCCATAGCCAGACAACCTTCAGGCCTTCTGAGGGAGGGGATTGTCCTACACTTCTGATACCTTATCTTCATGTCTGTCTCTTCGGCATACCTTTAGAAAGAATCCCCTGACTCCCCCAAGATCTTGTATCTTCTGTGTATATCTCCCTCCTCTACTTTCTTTCTATTATCTCAGTTCTAATCATTAGGGTTACTGATTTTTACTTTCTTTTCCTTTCAATCCATACCAACAATAGTTAACATAGTACAACACATAATACTATTAATGTCCCTTTACTCCCTAAAACAATTGCTGTTTAATGGTGGTTGTTTAATACTTGAATATTCCTTTGTGTTCAAAGTGGGCCTACTCCTGAAGAGTGAGTGCTGTTGCAGATACTATTCCCCTCACAAAGAAAGACTGGGGATAGAATTTTTTGCCCCACTACCAGTCCAACATAGGTAAAGAGCACCTCAACCTTCATTAATTCTAATGCCCCTTGAACACTGCAAACACTTTCAACTGAAAGAAGAAATATGATTCAAATAAATAAATCCTAAAAATTCAGTTAACAGCCTCAATCCTGATGTGTAATTCCCAATGACAGGGCACAAGTACAATGGACAAAATTGAGAAAATTTCTTATCAAATGTCTACCAGTGTGGGGCTAGAGAGATGGGACAGTGGATAATAGCAGTTTCTGTTCTTACAGAGGTTCAGGGTTCAGTTATGTGCACACACATGACAGCTAACAA
Source organism: Rhizomys pruinosus (assembly GCA_009823505.1). Lineage (NCBI taxonomy): Eukaryota > Metazoa > Chordata > Mammalia > Rodentia > Spalacidae > Rhizomys > Rhizomys pruinosus. Next base: position 41,397 of record VZQC01011874.1, read on the forward strand.
ATGCCTATAACTCCAGCCCCAGGGTACCTGAAGACATCTTCTGGTCTCTGCAGGCATTGCAGGCTCATGGTGCACACACAGGCATACACATACACACACACACACACACACACACAAACACACGTACACACACATGTACACACACATTCACATTAAACAAATAAATCTTAAAACTGTACTAATCCCACAGTAATGGACTCAATAAGAGTGACTTTATTGAAATTTCTGTCAAAAAATTCAAAAGAATATTGCTGGGTATATTTAAGTAAGTAAAACAGAAGATGAATTCACTCTTAAATGAATCCCAATAGAGCATAAGCAAAAAGTTGAATAAATAAGGAAGAAAATGCAATTTAAGAAAACCTCAATTCAAAGAGATAGAAAAGTTGGAGACAAATGAAAATGATGCAATAACACAAATGAAAATGTCTATAAATCAAAACTCAATGGAAAACCTACTAGTAGCTTGATCATGAGGAGGACTAACTTGAGGACAAGGTAGAGGGATTGGTACTGTCAGCCAAAGATAATGAGACTCTTAAAAAAGAGTAAGAATGGAACACATAGGATGTTTAGGATACATGGAAAGATATAATCTACAAATTATGGTCGTAGCTCTAAGAAGGAGAATTCCATCCTGAAGGTAGGGAAAATACTTCCAATAATAGCCAAAAGAAAATTTCCCAGTTCTAGGAGAAGGGAGGCACATACAAATATAATAGGCACATAGACCTGAAATACAGAGGACCCCAAACAAATTCCCTACCTTTTATTATACATATGTACAATGAGGAAAGTTTATTGGAAGTTGGAAGACAGGAGGACTAAGTTGGATATAAAAGAAGTTCCATCAGAATAGCAGCAAATCTCTCAATATAAACTTTAAAAGCAAGAAGGATATGGAATAATATTTCAGGATCCATCCATTTGCCAAGAAACACACCTCACATTGAAGACATACACTATCAAAATATGAAAGTTAGAAGAATTTCAAGCAATGGTTGAGATGGCTCAGCAGTTAAGAGCACTGGCTGTTCTTAAAAAGGACCTGGATTCGATTTCCAGCACCCACATGGGACTGCTAACCATCTGTAATTCCAGTACCAGGGGATCCGACACCCTCTTCTGGCCTCTGTGGGGCATTGCATGCATGTGGTATACTTACAAACATGTGAGTAAAACATCCACGCACTTAAAAAGAATAAATAAAATAGTTTTTTTTTTTAAAAAGCTGACTTCTCAGTGCAAATTATAAAAGCCAGAAGAACATGGACCAAAGTATTCCCAGTACTAAATGACTTTAGATGCCAGCCCAGATTACTATACCCATCTCACTCTCAAGGACAGACACCAACTCAAAGTGAAAAGAATGGAAAAAATATTTCAAGCAATTTGTGCCAAAAAGCAAGCAGGAGTTGCTATTCTAATATCAGACAAATTCTACTTCAAAGTAAAACTAATCAGAAGAGACAAAGAGGCCCACTACATACTTATCAAAGGAACAATTAACCATGAAGACTTCACAGTCGTAAATATATATGCAACAAAAACTTAAGCACACTGAACCTTATAAACACAATTCTTTTTTTTTTTTTTGTTTTTTTTTTGGGTCTTTTTTGAAATAGGGTCTCCCTGTAGCCCCAGCTGTCCTGGAACTCACTCTGTAGACCAGGCTGGCCTTGAACTCACAAAGATCCGCCTGCCTCCGCCTCCCAAGTGCTAGGATCAAAGGCGTGCACCACCACACCCAGCTATAAACACAATTCTACAGGACTTCAAGGCACAGACTGATCCCAGCACACTAATAGTGGGGGATCGTAATACCCCACTAAGTCCATTAAATAAGTCAACTGGACAAAGAATAAAGACAGAGACATCTGACCTGAACAATACAATACATCAAATGGACCTCACAGATATCTACCCAATATTCCACCCAAACACCAGAGAATACACTTTCTACTCAGCACCCCATAGAACATTCTCCAAAATCGACCACATACCGAGACACAGAAAACATCTCTACAAATACAAAAGCATTGAAATAATTTTATGCATTTTATCATACCACAGTGCAATAAAGCTCATTATGAACACCACAAAAATCCCGACAAGCTACAAGAACACATGGAGACTAAACAACACCATCCTGGATAATGAATGGGTCAGGGAAGAAATAAAAAATGAAATAAAAGTATTTATAGAACTAAATGAAAAAGACAATACAACACAACAAAATCTGTGGGATACTTTAAAAGCAATTCTAAGAGGGAAATTTATAAAAATGGAGTTCTTTGCAGCAGTAAAGAAAGATGACATCATGAACTTTGCAGGTAAATGGTTGGAACCCAAAGTGAAGTAACACAGCCCCCCCCCCAAAAAAAAAACAAACAAGCAGGGAATGGTTTCTCTCATTTGTGGATGCTAGTACCAAATCCACCAATTGAAAGGCAAGCTGAGCAAAGTTATTGTTATATTTCTTTTTTTTTTATTTCTTTTTATCTGAAAGAAACTGTGCTGTTATATTGCAAATCTCTTAATGGGCCCTAGAATTAACTTACCACTTAATTTCAGACATGGTAATTAACATATATAGGTGGAAGGTATGTATTCATATTTTAGAATAATATAAAATTAAAGGGAAAAATGTAAATTTCTAAACATATTTCATAGTTAACATCCAGTTTTTTCCCCCAGAGGACATAATTCTGGTACATAGATGACATTTATATAGACATACTTTGGAGCAATACAAATGGGAGGAAACAATAACAACCTAAGAACTGGTTCAAATAAATGATTGATACAGTTAAATTCTGCCCAAAGCAATAAACCTCTACAGAGAAAAATCTTAAAAAGACTAAGAGAAAGATGCAGGACATGTATGGCAGAATATATGATCTGGGGTGGGTTGGGAGGAAAGAAAGGGAAAAATGTCTAAATTGAACTGAAAAATGATATATGAAATACACAAAACATCAATAAAAGTATTATATTAAAAATATGTCTCTCAACTCTCACCAGTGAAGTTTCCTCATGCAGCAGACGGTGATTAACCCAGTAACCCACATTTGATCAAAGTTCCCTGTCTCGGACACCTATGTCAAACCTCTGCAAGTTCCAGGAACCATTGCAGAAGAGTTGGTAAACTGGAAGAACACAGAGGTTTCCAGACATCTGTGAAGTTACTCACATGAACTCACAGCGATGGTAACAGCACACACATCAAGCTCTAGCCAGACAAAGTCCAGGCATAGAAGTGGGAAAGTTGGTAAGAAGCCCCAACCTTAGCTGAGCAACCTGGATACCCAACAAATACTGGGAAAGGGGGAGCCAATTTTAAGGGTGTGATAATTACAAGTCCAGTGGATGTGTCTAGTGAATGGAGGCAAACAATAGATATTTGAGGACACAAATTTAACTTGTTAGGCAATAACATATATGACAGAGTGACAGAGTACTTGAAACCCAGTGGGAGATCTAAAAGAGGTGTGCAGATAGGGCAATGTTTCTAAATATCATCATAATATGTTGTATGAAACTCAAGAAAATCAATTAAAATTTTTAAATGATTTAATAAAAGTTATTAATAAAATACTTAAATGCTTATACTTTTTAATTTTTAAAAATTATTTATTAATGTTTTGTGTATTTCATACATCATTTTTCATTTATGTTGAGGCATATTGCCCTTATCCCTTTCCCCTCACCCCACCCCATCCCATCCCAGGTCATACATTCTGCCATAACTGTCCTGCATCTTTCTCTCAGTCTTTTTTTATTCTTAGGAATTCACATTTTCCTCCATTAACTTCATATTACTCTAAATATGGATACATACTCTCCACCCATATACAGTAATTACAAAGTCTGAAAATAATTGGTGGGTGGATTCTAAAGCCCATTGAAAGATTCACATTATAACAACATAGTTGCTGTCAGATAAACAAAAATATAACCATAATGTCGTTCAGCTTGCCTTTCGTCTTGGGGATTTGGTGTTAACATCCACAAATGAGGGAAACCATTTTCTGCTTGTCTTTCTGGGACTGTGTTACTACAATGGAGTACTATTCAGTGGTAAAGAAAGATGGCATTATGAACTTTGCAGGTAAATGGATGGAGCTCAAAGCCATTATGCTGAGTGAAGTAACACAGTCCCAGAAAAAAAAAATTAATTTTTTAACTAGGCAAGGAAGCTGTTATTTTTGCAAAAGGGTTCATTAAGTTGTCATTAAAATCGATAAAGCATACCCAAACTAGAATTTTGATAGATTTTAATTCCTAACATAAGATTACCTTGTTTGTTTAGTATTGTCCAGCAGCCCAACCTCACATTCTTTCCTAGTTGGCTGTTTTGATAGAATCAGTGCAAATAATTGGGAAGAGACTGGTTAAAGGGGGAAGGGCTCAGCTGCCTTAGGCATCAGGACGTCTTACAGGGTATGTGACATTAAAAACTTATAACTCCTTGTCATAAAGCAAGTATCCTACAGGGCTTGAAAATGAAGACTAATATTTAACGTTTCTTAGAAATCCCTCCTCTTATTTTATTAAAGATTATTTTGATCAAATTCAATAAGAAGGTATTGGCTCTCTTTGTCATATCTTGTGGTAATAAACTGTTACAGGGAGGGAGCATTTGCTTGGTATTAACTGACTCAATAATCCTCTGAGTTAGTTATTTATATTTCTTTATAATATAATTAATCATTCTTTATAGTTTATATACAATTTGTCACATGTTAATTCATGAACAGTTTTGTTTCCAGTGGCTACAGGAACAAACTCTATTAACTAACCCCTTGTTTTATTACTTAATACATTTCTCATTGTGGAATTTTATGGACTGATGAGAAATTCTATTTTTCATATCCCTTCTGTACCAAGTATGTACAGGCACTTAGAATTCTATATAAACTTAGGATATGCCATTAATGTCTAATTTTCATCATGATAATTGAACCTACTGTAAAGTTTGTACAAAGAGGTCCACTTTTAGTCCAGGGAAATGCTGGAAAGTGGTGATGTTGTATATTTGTTGGGAGAAAGGTAGGATGCCCACAATGCTGTCTTCTGGTGACTGCAGCACATGGAATTCTTTAAACCTGATGAACTTATGCTGTCACAGATGAGATTGGCTCTGGAGTGTCATCTGCCCTGCAGAACTGAAGCCCTGCTTACTGGCAACTGTTCTTGACAATGCTCAGAATAAAGTTTATGTGGATTTTACCTTGAGAAGTTCATAAGCTGGTCATATGAAAACTTAGTTTCTAGAATGTGATTCTTACTCTCTAATGTCTGTGGATTTTACACGATTTATTTTCTTTCTGTAGAAAGGTCTACCTTCTTTCTTTTCATGCTGACCTCAGATGTGAATTTGTGATGAGGTTTATAACAACCAGTAAATATTATTACCCTAATTTGTATAATGTGACTCCTACAGTTCACTGTCCATCCTTCACTGTAATTCTTACCTCTGGGGGCATTTAACCTTTTTTCACAATATTTCTTTTAAAAATATTTGTTTAATCATTTATTGAATTTTTTTTCTTTGGGTCTTTTTGAGACAGGGTCTCTCTATAACCTCAGCTGGTCTGGAACTCACTATGTAGATTGGGGCTGGCCTTGAACTCACAGAGGTCTGCCTGCCTCTGCTTCCCAAGTGCTGGGATTAAAGGCATGCACCACTATGTCTGGTGTTATTTACTGGATTTTTGAGACCGTGTTCCATTATGTATCCTCAAACTGTCAACCCTGTGGTTTCCATATCCTGAGTGCTGTCGAGCCATGATGCCCCACTCTAATGAAGATTTTAAATAAGAGATTACTGCTTTAGTTATTGGACTTGCTGTTATTAAGGAAAAAAAAAAAAAAACCTTGGCAACTGGACTGGAGTGAAGGCTCAGTGGATAAGATCACTGGCTGTTCTCGCAAAGGACCTGGGTTTGATTCCCAGCACACACATTGTGGTAACATCCTTAACTATAGTACCAGGGAGTCCAAAACCTTCTGTGATCCCCTTGGGCATTGCTCACCACAGGTACACATGCAAGCAATACAATCATACAGGTTAAAAAGTAAATTATCAAAAATCAGTAAACCTTGGCTAAAGCAACTTAAGGATGGAGAGGTTTCCTTCGGCTCATGATCCATGGTGCAGATCCTCAGGATGTAGACGTCACAGGGAAAGGAACCCCAAGCAGGTGGACAGATGGTATCCACATTGAGGAAGCTGAGGGAAACAGGTTCTTATCCTCACCTCACAATCCTTTATATGCAGTGCAAAAACTCCAGACAAACAGCACCACCCAAAGTTACAGCCCAGCCGGGCTTCGTCCTCAGGAAGTCTAGATGAGCCATAGGAGGTGTGTTCATGGTGTCTCCTAGGAGAGAGAAGATCCTGTTAAACTGACTATATTAAGCATAACGATTGCGGAGAGGGAAAAATTGAGAGACAGGATTCAAATGCAGGTCTTGTAACATTCAGTTCTGAGTTTAAGCAATTTTATCAAAGTTATAAGACCCACACTGCTAACTGAAGGAAGCACAGACTCTGGTCTATGTCATTTGCCCTAACCTCACACAGATGGAAGATGAAAGAAGCAAGACAGCAAGACTGCTAGATGAGAGGCTACTTTTCCTAATTCTTTCTCTTGAACAGCTCGTGTGGCTCATGAATCTGCTCTTTTTTCATGCAGGATAGGTGGAATTTATATAAATAATGGTACAGGTGTGCCCAATGAAGCAGCAATTGGTAATATATTTGTGGATCTTACCAAGCTAACTATAGCTTGAGTAATTTGAAACCATCTCTTCTGTGTGTGCGGCCATGCACAGTACCCTTTGCATTTTGTTATGATAATAGCACTGACCAGAGACCATTTGACAATCACATGGTTTTCATAGCGCAAATGGAAAGCCATCCTACAGTCTGTGCACCTCTGATACACTCCTGCCCGGTGTCACCTGTCCTCACTATGTCCACATGTGAGGATATGGAGACATTCAGCACTGCATGGCAGGCTCAGCACTGAGGACTGGCTCCATGGAGACCAGACATTCAACCTCAGTTGTCCCATAATGACATAACTGAAGCAGTGAAATACACTAAGTCACTGCCTTGGATACAAAATAGCAACATTTCTTTACACATTTGTCCAGTTTAATGTAATAAAGAGGGTGTTAATGTTCAGAGAGAGGGAACAGAGCACTGACTATGAGAAACGCTCATTGCATCTACAAGTTGTTCACATGCTATGCATTGTAAAGGCTATTAGCAAAAACTATGCAAAGTTAAAAAACAGCTTGGAGTCCTGTGATGTGAATGGAATGGGGTTAGAGATGGAAATGTGTCATTTTCAGGATTCTTCAATTTGTCAGGCCTCATGTCTTAGGCTCCTGAGTGCTGCTTTTATAGGCACCGCTCTGCAGACCAGGCTGGCCTTGAACTCACAAAGATCAGGCCATTGAGGGGGAAAAGCCACTGGAGATATGACAGGGAAGCTCAGCAGCGGCGGACCCTGAAAGTCTGGGAAAGTAGGCGGTGCCACTGTAGGAGTGGGTTGGATGAGATGTGGACAGGCAGAGGGAAGGATGGCTGGTGACTGACCTGCCCAGGTTTGCAAGCTGTCCTTCTTTTCTAGAGTAAACTTAAAGAGTGGGCCTAGCGATGAGATGAGGCTGATGATATAATGAGGAAGCCAGATATAAGATGCTTTATGGCCATTAAAATTTATGCATTTGAGCTCACTGTCCATAAAATGGGAAGGCACTGAAGAGCTTAAAAATAGGCATACTGTGCCACTAGTCCTTCTGGCTGCTTGTTGATAACAAAAGCCAAGAGAGGAGGCAGTTTCAGGGAAACAGATAAGAAACAGCCTATCATCCAAACCACTGGGTGGTGACAGGTAGTCATGGAGCTGTAGTCAGTATCTGGAAGTTAAGATCAGTGGGGCTTGATAGCTTGTATTTGGTAGGGTGTGGACAGCAAGAACAGATTCAAGGATGACTGTCTTTGAGGGCCTCATCTGTTTTGCAGTGGGATTTTCATGTTCTGTGCAGAGGATGCAGGAGATGATACGGCACACAGTGGATGAGGGACCAGGACAGACAGCACAAGATGGGTGTGCAAAAGTTTGTCTGGAATCAGAAGTCAAAATCTGGCCATGTAACAGAGCCAGCAAATGCAAGACTTGAGTGGATCATGGTAAGGTTTTGCTTAATTCAAATTATTGTTCATTCATCTGTGTCTTCAATTTTAATCTTGTATATCCTTTGCCTGTGCTGTCTGATACATTAGAAATGCTTCCTAAAAATATGCCTTTTTTATTCTAGAAATCTACCATTTTAATTAATTTACATTTAGAAAGGGTTATTTTCTAATGAAAATATGTAAATGTATATTTTCCTTCAAAACATGGTTTTGAAATTGTATGTTTTTATTATGATTTGGTGAGAAATATTTTCTAGTGAGCCTTATGATGTCCACTTTGACTTACAGGCAACTTTAAAATATATCATATGAAAACTTCTGCCTCTGTCAGTATACAAAGAGTTGCAAGAAATGTTCCTCCCTAATGGAGGTGAGAATCTGAAGAATAAGCAAACCCATAATATACACTGAGTCCATTTGTGTTCTAAGATGTGGAAATCACAAAACAATCAACTAAATTGACTACTATAGGGGGCCAGGACTCTCCATGGAATGATTGAAAGTGAACAGGACCTTCACAAGGACAACTGAGAAACTGGCAGCTAATTTCTTAACAGAAATTCAAAATAAGGGCTGGAGGGATGGCCTAGCGGTTAAGAGCGCCAACTGCCCTTGCAGAGGACCTGGGTTTGATCCCCAGCACCCACATGGCGGCTGAGAACCATCTGAAACTCCAATTCCAGGAGAACTCCAGTTCTAGGGGAATCCGACACCCTCTTCTGACCTCTGCGGCATTGTATGATACAGGTGCACAAACCTGCATGCAGACAGTACATTCATACACATACAAAAATAAATAAAATTTAAAAAAGAAATACAAAATAAAGGACAGAATGGAATATAATGGATATATTTCATAGTTGGAAGGAAAAATCCTTGCCAGTATAGAATTCTAAAAGCAGTGAAGTGTTCTTCCAGTTCAATGTATAATGAAAATAATAGCAGACAAATGGAAAAGAGACTCCATTGCCAGCAATCTGTCTTAAAAGAAATATATGAGTTCTGTAAGCAGTGCGATGAGGACAGAGGTCGCTACCCAGAAATATCTGGAAGAAAGAAAACCCAAATCTGTAAAACACATAGCAGATTTATGAGATTGGAAAAGTTCTACTGTATATGAAATTAAAGGCAAGCAATATTGTTCAAAAAATGGGCAAGGACAAAATATGTTTTGCGACTTCTAGTTTCTAAGCCTTATTGGAGAAGTAATAAAATCAATCTTATGTTTGATCATAAAAAGCTACAGGTGCAAATGTGTGACCCCCCGCCCAGAAAACCAAATCAATAATTTGGAAATTTATTTCTGAAACATAAGTTAGTAAGTTAAAAAGTAAAATGGTAACTAAGTATTATTTCTAAAAAAAGCATATGAACTTAGTGATCAAAAAATAATTGTTTCAAACAGAAAACAAAAAGGTAGTCCAATAACTGGAAGCCCAATGCATCAGAACTTATAATCAGCATCTAGGATAAATCTTCCAATTAAAAGAATAATAATGTCCAGGATGGAAAGATGGCTCAGTGGTTCAGAGCACTAGTTGTTCTTGCAGAGGGCCCAACTTCAATTCCTAGCACCCACATAGTTGCCTGTAACTGCAGTTCCTGGAAATTCGACAAGCTTCTGACCCCCATGGGCACCACACAACAGGGGAGAACATACACACATGCAGGCAGTACACTCAGACGTTGAAAATAAAAATAGTAAATAAAATATTTGAAAATATTAAGAGTGTCCAATTATAATTCTCTAAAAATGAAATTTGTATATGTTTTCTAACAGAAAATAATTTCCAGTCATGGAAAGTATGAAAATAACAGATTGAGAAAAACATTATAAACACTAACAAAGAAAACCATGTGGTAGGTAATCTATAGAATATCTCTGGGTATGTTAGAAACAGGCCTTGTGAAAATGTTAAGACTATGTCTTTTACTTCTTTAGGATTAGCACACAGAACAGTTGGGTTGTCACTGCATCTTCACAACCACGTGCTGCCATATTTATCTCATTCCTTGACCCCCTGGTGTCCTCACCACTCGGTGCCTTTTATTCCCTTATTCACTGCTCTTTTATCATGCTTCATCTATTGTATGGGCTGCTTTCCACCTCCTCATGACTGCTTCCATTATGACACCCTCCCTATTATGTGCCCTGTATGTGCACATATAAAATTACACATACATTCACATTCAGACTCTTCATGTGACAAAGCACCAGGACATTTCTCATTATGAATCTGAAGTATTAACTTAACATCATGATTTCCATATGCATCTGTTTTCCAGAAAATGGCATTTTCATTTCTTCAAAGGGGTACAAAGGTCCATTGTACACCAACGCTGCAGATCTTTATTCAGTTACCTGTTGATGGACGTATAAGATGGTTGAATTTCTGAGCTATTGTGAAAAGTGCAGAATGAGCATGGCTGTGCACATTGATGTGGTGTATTGACTTACGAGTTCTTGCTTGTATAGACCCAAGAGTGGTGGAGCCTGGTGATGTTTATAGTTCTATTTTCAGATTTGGAGGAGCTTCTGTACTGATTTCCATCTTGCTTACACGAATACATATGCCCATCAGCGGACAAATTTGTTATCAGTTGTTTTCTTGATATTAGTCATTCTGAATCAGGTAAAATGAAATCTCAGGGTGACTTTAATTTGTATTTACTTGGTGCCTAAGGACGCTGAATACATTTGCAAGTATTATTTGTCAATTTGTATTTATTTTATTTTCACATTTAAAAAATTATATTCACTATATTTCTGATTAATTGTCTCCTCTTGTAACATTTTTCTTCTCAGCTTTTTTAATGAGTTGTGTCACTGAACATAGCCGAAAATTTGGGGGAAATATTTTCAAAGAATAATCAATCTATAACTGGAGAAATGTAGTTAGTATCAGTATCCAATTAGGTTAATGAGAGTATCTTCTCAGCAAGAGAAATCTAGCACTCCATTTTAGGTAAATCTACAAAAGTTTAAATATAATCATTTTCCAAAAAAATAATCATTTTCCTCAACCATGATGTGAGGATATGTGAAGGTAGACAATTTTCACAGAATTGAAGACACAAGTATTCAAAGAACATAGGTCTTGTGTCCTGTACCCTCCTAGACAGAGAAAGACTCCCAATCTGGGGTCATAGAAATTTAGACCACTCCTTTAAAATAAATAAATAAAAAAAGAAATGTAGACAACAGAAAGTTGGCTTATTGGAGTTTCACAGGATTTCATCAGCCTTTTCCAGGTTTTGAATGACCAACTCTTAGTATGTAGTTTGCTTTTCTTAATTCGTCTTCAATACAACCTAGAACTGTTCTAATTAAAATATATCTTCTTGGCCAATATTATTGTAGGGATTAAAGAAAACTTTGTGAATGGGTTGCTAAAAATATTATTTTAATGGGCAAAATAACAACTTCCCAACCCAATGAACATTAAAGGACTATCCTCTATAAGGTAACAGCATCTGATACCTAAAAAACACCTCCCACATAGTCCCATCATCATCCTAGAGTATTCAGCACTTGGACAGTAATTATTACAAGTCCCCAAAGGAATGACCACTTCCAGTGACAACATCAAAATAAGTTTCAGGACTACAGGGCTGAGATCAAACTAACTTCTAAGACTCTAACTTGCTTCTGAGGGTCAAAATGTCCTTCCATTACCTGCATCGTATAGTGCTCCATCTGGGTAGACACTAAATGCCTAGATGATATTTCTGTGCTCTGACATCCAGCTGCTGAAAGCGGTACATTCTTTAACTTTTTGAGGGGAAAGGGTGAAACGACCAAGAGGTGATTTTGAATAATGGAATTTTACTCCCTAATCTCTATGTGAGTTTTAAAACTAAATTTTTTTCTTAATGTATAAATGAGATTCATTCTTGGTATACCCCTATTTTTTCCCAAATATTTCTTATTGATATTTTGTGTATTTCAGACATCTTTCAGTCAAATTTGGATGCATTTCCCTCTCCCTGCCCTTCCCCCAACCTTGGTTTATGCATTCTGCTATACGTGTCTTGCATCTTTTCTCAGTTTTTCCAAAGAGTTTTTTTTCTGCAGAGGGTTGTTTTGGGTAGAATTAACTGTTTCAGTCAGTTCTTTGACCCAGTCTTTATGTTGTTGTTGTTCCCTCCCCTTTGTACTCCCCCCAAATATACCTATATAAACATCACATATGTATCAAAATTATGACGACTGAGAATTAACTGTATGGTAATTCCAAAATATGTTTTGGCTTTCACATTTTTCACTTTAATTTTATATTAGTCTAAAATATGAATACATATCTTTCACCCATATATGGTATTTTTAAGAAACTTTTTAAATATTTTGAGAATTTCACACATGAGTACTGTCTTTGTGTTAGTTGAATCTCTCTTAGTCCTCCATCAACTCCTCCCATCTCCCCCATTCCTGTTCAATTTCTTGTCCTCTTCTTTAATTATTTTTATGTACACACATACATGCACCAGTCCATTTAGTGGTGCTGTCTCTTCCCATCTGGGACTATGTAACCTTTCAGGGAGCTAGTCCCTGGAGAAAATTGATTTTCTCTCCATCAGCATTCTTTAATTGGCTGTAGCTGTTCGTCTTGAGGTGGGACCCTGTGAGACTGTGATATTCCTTCCATGCACATTGGCATGTCAACTAGCTTTATAATTATGCAGACCTTGTTAGGAAATAATACTGTGGAGATCCTTCCTTCCTTCCTTCCTTCCTTCCTTCCTTCCTCCCTCCCCCCCTCTTTCTTTCATTCATTTATTATTATTTTTTGTTTATTTGAGACAAGGTCTCCCTGTAGCCCCTGCTGGCCTGGAACTTGTTATGTAGACTAGGCTGGCCTAGGTCTCACAGAGATCCACGTGCTTCTGCCACCCAAGTGCTGGGGAAAAAGATGTGAGCCACCATGCCCAATCTATGGTGGTTTTAATGAGACTGTCTCCCCCCATAAGCTCCAAATATTTCGACATTTGGTCCTCAGCTGGTGGTGCTGTTTCAGGAGGTCTTAGAAGGTGTGGCCATGCTGGAGGAAGCATGTCACTAGGGGTAAGCTTAGAGAGATTCAAAAAGATTTGCCAGTCTCCATTCTCTCTCTGCTTCCTATGCCTGCTTGAAGATGTGAAACTCTGCTGTCTGCTCTGTCACCTCCTGCCACCATGCCTCCCGGCCACAATGGACACTAATTACCCTGTAACTGTAAGCACAAGTAAACTATTCCTTTTATAAGTTCCCTTGGTCATGGTGTTTCTATCACAGCTACAGAAAAGTAACTACACGATCTGGAGGGGGGTGTTGATTGAGAACCATTGCACAAGTTGTACAAATGAACAATAAAATTATATATATTCATATTTTTCACAGAAAAGAAATAGAAAAAATCATAAAATTCATTTAGAACTGCAAAATACCCCAGATATCAAAAACAATCTTAATGAAATGTAATGCTAGAAGAATTACCACACGTATTTTGAATTATATTACAAAAGGTATAATAATAAAAAATAACATGGTATTGGCACAAAAATAGACATGTAAATCAGTGTAACACAATAGAAACCCAAACATCATACACACAATTACAGTCACCTGATATTTGACAAAGATGGTAGTAAATATTGGAGAAAATATAGCATCTTGAACAAGTGCTGAGGGGAGAATTGGATCTCCAAATGTAGATGGATGGAATTAGACCAATATCTACCATCTTGTACAAAAATTAACCCTTAATGTATCAAAGACCTCAATTTTAAACATGAAATGCTGAAATGGTACAGGTATAAGAAAGTACTTTCAAAATCAGACTTCAGTTGCTCAGGAATCGAGGTCAACAACTGACAAATGAAAACTCACTAAACTTAAAATCTTCTTTACATTACAGTAAATGCAGCCTACTGAGTGAAGGGGAAGAGCACAGGCTGGGAAATTATCTTTTCCAGTTCTACAAGTGATAGAGGAGTGATTTTCAGAACACACAATGAATGAAGAAAACAAAGAATGTAGAAAACAAATGACCTGTATAAAATTTGATCTGAACAGAGATTTCTCAAGAGCCAAAAAAAGGTGACTAAGAAATACTTTAAAACATGTTTACATTATGGCGGGGGGGGGTATTGTGACACTAACTTGACATGATTGGGCTTAACATAAATGAGAGAAGCCATAAAATCCAGTGGTGGCAGATGCTATGGAAAGGTGATGGTTGGTGATGGTTGTAAAAGGGGTATAAAGATGATTAAGGTGTTATATATGAAATACGCAAAAATTCATACATATATATCCATATATACATAATTATTCATCATCCTTAGCAATTAGGAAAGTGAAAATTAAACCATTTAAGGTTTTATCTTACCACAATCAGAATGGCTAAGATGAAGTAAACCAATTATCAATAATTCTCGTGAGGATGTGGGGAAAGGGGTCGCTCATTCACTGCTGGTGGGAATGGAAACTGTTGCAACAACTTTGGAAATCACCGTGGAGAACTCTTAAAATTCTGAACATGATCTACCTTATGATTCACACCTTGGCATATCCCCAAAGACTCTACGTCCTCCTAAGGAGGTGCTTGTTGACTCATGTTTGTTGTTGATCTTTTCACAATATCTAGGAAATGGGAACAACCTGAATGTCCCTTAATCAATGAATGGATCATGGAAATGTGGTAGGGGTATGCTGTGATATTCCACTCAGCAATAAAGAAAAACCAAATGGTGAAATGTCCAGGAAAATGGATGGAACTAGAAACTTTCACTGAGTGACGTAATTCAGAATCAGTAAAACAAGCAACACATGTTCTCTCTCAGTTACGAATATTAGTTCCAAATCCTTATATGTGTGAGTATATCTGGGTATAACCACAGGAGACAATAAAATGGGAAGTAATGACTCCAAGAAAGGGGAAAGAGCTTAAGATGGGGAGAGTAGGAAACAGGAGTTATCAAAAGGGAATAGAAAACCTGAGGAAACCTTACTAAGAGGGTGGAAGTTACATAGGGGCAGAAACAGGAAAGAGAGAGAAAAGGGTGAGAAAACTCAAAGGAAGTAGTAGTATTAATATGCCTCCTGAAAGACACACATATAAATAGGAGGGCACATGTTTAGATGTCATTTTTCTTTTGAGAAAAATCTATTCGGTTCCTCTATTGACTGGATGATTTTTCAAGTATTTAATACTTTCACTTCTTTATGGAAAATAGATATTAATCGGTCTGAAATATGTTGGCAGGTTTCTTTCCAATTCTATAGACTGTTTCATCCCTCTGATGATTGTTTTCTTTGCTGTGCATAAGCTTCTTAATTTCATGTAATTCCATTTGTCCTTTTAGGATCATTTCCTCTTAAGAAAATTCTTTCTTTTTTGTTTCTTTTTTTTTTTTTTTAACTTAGTTTTATTTTCGTATGTGTTTGAATGTACTGTCTGCATGTAGGTCTGTGCACCCCTGTCATGCAACGCCTCGGAGGTCAGAAGAGGGTGTTGCATTCCCAGGGAACTGGAGCTAAAGATGGTTTTCAGCGGCCATGTGGGTGCTGGGGATCGAACCCTGGTCCTCTGCAAGAGCAGTCGGCACTCTTAACTGCTGGGCCATCTCTTCGGTGGAGTAAGTCTTGGAGGTACATGCCTAGGTGTGGTATGTCTGGGTTGGTGGCAAGTTCATTCCAAGTCTTCCAAGGGATCTCCACACTGCTTTCCATAGTGGCTGTACGAGTTTACATTCCCACCAGCAGTGGATCATTCCCACTAGCATCCACAGATGAGGGATACCATTTGTCCTTTGTTTTTTCTGGGACCACGTTACTTCAATCAGCATGATGTCCTCTAGCTCTACCCATTTTCCTGCAAAGTTCATGATGTCGTCTTTCTTTACTGCTGCATAGAACTCCATTGTGTAGTTGTACCACATTTTCTCTATCCACTCGTCAGTTGAGGGTCATTTGGGTTGGTTCCAGCTCCTTGCTATTGTGAAGAGAGCTGAAATAAACATGGCCTTGCATGTATCTCTGCAGTGGAGCGAGTCTTGAGGGTACATGCCTAGGAGTGGTATGGCTGGGTTGGGTGGCAAGTTCATTCCAAGTCTTCCAAGGGTTCTCCACACTGCTTACCATAGTGGCTGTATGAGTTTACATTCCCACCAGCAGTGGATGAGTGTTCCCCTTTCCCCACAACCTCTCCAGCACTTGGTATCATTTGTTTTCTTGATCCTAGCCAGTCTTATTAGAGTAAGATGATATCTTAAAGTGGTTTTGATTTGCATTTCCTTAATGATTAGTGATGTTGAACACTTCTTAAGGTGTTTCTCAGCCATCTCTAATTCCTCACTTGTGAAGTCTCTGTTCAGCTCTTTGCTCCATCTATTGAGTGGGTCATTTGTTTTCTTTCTTCTTTGTTTTTTGAGTAGTTTATATATTCTGGAAATCAATGCTTTGTCAGATGTATCTGCGGTGAAGGTTTCCTCCCACTCTGTGGGATTTCTCTTCACTTCCTTGATTGTTTCTTTTGATGTACAGAAGCTTTTGAGTTTAATGAGGTCCCATTTGTCAATTGTCGACCTTAATTCTTGTGCAGCTGCTGTCTGATTTAGGAAGTCTTTTCCTACGCCTATGTCTTGTAGTCTGCTGCCAACTTTTTCTTCTATCACCTTCAGAGTTTGGGGTTTCACGTTGAGGTCTTTAATCCATCTGGAGTTGACTTTTGTACAGGGCGAGAGGTAGGGGTTTAATTTCATTCTTCTACAAGTGGTGATCCAGTTTTGCCAACACCACTTGCTGAAGATGCTGTCTTTTCTCCATTGTGGTTTCTTGGCCCCCTTGTCAAATATGAGATGGCTGAAATTGTATGTGCTCAGATTTGGATCTTCGGTTTTGTTCCATTGGTCAACAGGTCTGTTTTTGTGCCAGTACCAGGCTGTTTTTATGACTATAGCCCTGTAGTATAGTTTAAAATCTGGTATAGAGATCCCTCCTGTGTAGCTCTTTTCACTCAGGATTGATTTGGCTATTCGGGGTCTTTTGTTTCTCCAAATGAATTTAAGAACTTTTGTTTCCAAGCCTGTGAAGAAACTCTTGGGGATTTTGATTGGGATTGCATTAAATCTATACAAGAGTTTTGGTAAAATGGACATTTTTACAATGTTAATTTTCCCAATCCATGAGCATGGGAGGTTTTTCCATCTTCTGAGGTCTTCTTCAATTTCTTTCTTTAAGGGTTTAAAATTTTTGTTGTAGAGGTCTTTGGTGTCTTTGGTTAGGTTTGTTCCTAGGTATCTTATTGTTTTTGAGGCTATTGTGAGTGGGAAGGTCTCTTTGAATTCTTTCTCCAGTTGCTTGTTCTTGGTGTAAAGAAAGGCCATTGATTTTCTAAGGTTAATTTTGTATCCTGCCACTTTGCTGAAGCTGTTAATCGTTTCTAGGAGTTTTCTGGTGGAGTTTTTTGCATCTCTTAAGTAAACAATCATATCATCAGCAAATAGGGATAGTTTGACTTCCTCTTTTCCAATTAGTACTCCTTTAATATCCTTTTCTTGCCTTATTGCTCTAGCAAGTGTTTCAAGCACTATATTGAAGAGGAGTGGTGATAGGGGGCAGCCTTGCCGAGTTCCTACCTTTAAAGGGAATGTTTCCGTCATTTCCCCATTTAGGATGATATTGGCTGTGGGTTTCCTGTATATGGCTTTGATTACATTGAGGAATGATCCCTCCAATCCAATTCCTTCTAGGACTTTAAGCATGAAGGGATGCTGGATTTTGTCAAAGGCTTTTTCAGCATCAATTGAGATGATGGTGTGGTTTTTGTCTTTGATTCCGTTTATGTGTTTGATGATGTTTATTGATTTTCGTATGTTGAACCATCCCTGCATCTCTGGTATGAATCCAACTTGGTCATGATGGATGATCTTCTTGATGTGGGTCTGTATGCGATTTGCCAGTATTCTGTTTAGAATTTTGGCATCTGTGTTCATGAGGGAGATGGGTCTATAATTCTCCTTTTTAGTTGGATCTTTGCCTGGTTTTGGTAATAGAGTGATGTTGGCTTCATAGAAGGAATTTGGGAGAATTCCCTCTGATTGTATACTTCTAAACAGTTTCAGAAATAATGGTTGTAGGTCTTTTTGAAATGTTTTATAGAATTCTGCTGTGAAACCGTCTGGGCCTGGGCTTTTTTTAGTTGGGAGGCTTCTTACTACATCCTCTATTTCTTCATATGTTATGGGTCTGTTTAAGCTGCTGGTCTCCTCTTGGCCAAGCTTTGGTGATTCCCAAGATTTCAGATATTCATCCATTTCTTCTAGATTTTCAAACTTGGTAGAATATAGGTTCTTGTAATATTCCCATATAATTTTCTTGATCTTTTCCTTGTCCGTTGTGATATTTCCCTTTTCATCACAGATTGTATTGATTTGGAGTTGTTCCTTCTTTCTTTTTGTTAACTGGGCTAGAGGTCTGTCTATCTTGTTTATTCTTTCAAAGAACCAACTTTTGGCTTCATTGATTTTTTGTATTGTTTTCTTTGTTTCTATTTCATTGATTTCTGCTCTGATTTTTGTTATTTCTTCCTGTCTGTTGCGTTTAGGGTTCATCTGTTGTTGCCTCTCAAGTGCTTTTAGCTGTAGTGTTAGATCATTCACTTGTGCTCTTTCTGTTTTTCTAATGTAGGCACCCAGGGCTATAAATTTCCCTCTTAGGACTGCTTTTAAGGTATCCCATAAGTTTTGTTGTGTTGTATTGTCATTGTCATTCAGTTCCAGGAATGTTTTTATTTCTTTCTTTATCTCTTCCTTGACCCATTCATTATTCAAGAGTGTGTTGTTTAGTCTCCATGTGTTCTTGTAGGCAGGAGGGCTTGTCCTGGTGTTGATGTTGAGCTTCATTGCACTGTGGTCTGACAGGATGCATGAAATTATTTCAATCTTTTTGTATTTGTAGAGGTTTCTTCTGTGTCCCAGGATGTGGTCGATTTTGGAGAATGTTCCGTGGGGTGCTGAGTAGAAAGTGTATTCTCTGGTATTAGGATGGAATGTTCGGTAGAGGTCTATGAGGTCCATTTGGTGTATCATATCGTTCAGTTCAGATGTCTCTCTGTTTATTTTTTGTCCTGTTGACCTATCCAAAGGACTCAGTGGGGTATTGAAATCTCCCACTATGAGTGTGCTGGGGTTAGTCTGTGACTTGTGGTCCTGGAGAATTGTCTTTATAAAGTTTGGTGCACCAGAATTTGGGGCATATATATTCATAATTGTGAAATCTTCTTGGTGGATTGTTCCTTTGATGAAAATGTAATGGCCTTCTTTGTCTCTTATGACTTCTTTTACTTTGAAGTCTATTCTATCTGATATTAAAATAGCAACACCTGCTTTCTTTTTGGTACCATTTGCTTGGAATATTTTTTTCCAGCCTTTCACTTTAATGTGGTGCTTGTCCTTGAAGGACAGATGTGTTTCTTGTAGACAGCATATTGATGGGTTCTGTTTCCTAATCCAATCTCCCAGTCTATGTCTTTTGATTGGGGAATTTAGTCCATTAATATTTAAGGTTATGACTGATAGATTTGTGTTGCTTCCTTTTGCCTTATTATCCATTTGCTGTTTTAGTTTAGGTTTCTTCTTCTGCAGTTATGCTTTTATTGATTTCTCTTTCTAGGTGCCTGGGGATGGTTGCTCCTTTCTTCTGTCCTTTGAATTGCTTCAAGTATTTTCTGAAGGGTTAGTTTTCCAGATGTTTATTCTTTCATCTTGTTTATGTCATGGAAGGTTTTTCTTTCTCTTTCAAGTAAAATTGACGTTTTTGCTGGGTATAGTAACCTGGGTTGGCATCTGTTGTCCTTTAACACTGGGAATGCTTTGCTCCAGGTTCTTCTTGCTTTCATAGTTTGCACTGAGAAGTCAGTTGTATTTCTGATAGGTTTTCCCTTATAGGTCACTTGTTGTTTTTCTCTTGTGGCTTTAAGGATTTTGTCTTTGTTTTGCATGTCTAGCATTTTGACTATGATGTGGCCTGGAGAGTTTCTTTTCTGATCTTGTCTGTTTGGATTTTTATGTGCTTCTTGTATTTGTATTGGTTTATCTTTCTTTTTTATTTTGGGGAAATTTTCATCTATTATTCTGTTGAAGATCTGATCAATACCATTCTCTTGGGAATCTTCTCCTTCCTCTACTCCTATGATGTGGAGTTTTGATCTTTTCATAGTGTCCCACAGTTCCTGGTTGTTCCACTTTTGTATATTTAAAAATTTTTCATAATCTTTACTTGAGGTTTTAAGTTGTTCTGTGTAATCTTCCAGGTCTGATATCCTTTGTTCTGCTTCCTCCATTCTGCTTCTGAGGCTTTTTCCATTCCTTTCTTCTTGATTGGATGATTGTTTGATTTCCTTTTTCATTTCCTCTTCTGATTTCTTTAGTATTTCCACTTCCTTTTGGAGCTGCTCAATTTCTTCCTGTAGCTCTTTACTTGCTGGTCGGTTTCCTTATCTTTTTCTTTTCTTTTCTTTTCTTTTCTTTATTTCTGTATGTGTATGAATGTACTGTCTGCATGCAGGTTTGTGCACCCGTGTCGTGCAATGCTGCGCAGTTCAGAAGAGGGTGTCAGATTTCCCTGGAACTGGAGTTCTCCTGGGATTGGAGTTTCAGACGGTTCTTGGCCGCCATGTGGGTGCTGGGGATGGAACCCAGGTCCTCTGTAAGAGTGGTCGGCGCTCTTAACCACTAAGCCATCTGTCCAGCCCTCCTTTTCTTTTTCAAGATGGGATCTTTTCAGTGTTTCCACTTCCTTCTTGAGTTCTTCATTTTCTTTTCTTAATTCTTTGATTTGCTCTTTTTTTAAAAATTCTTTTATTTAATTTTATTTCCGTATGTGTATGAATGTACTGTCTGCATGCAGGTCTGTGCACCCATGTCGTGCAATGCCGCGGAGGTCAGAAGAGGGTCTCGAATTCCCCTGGAACTGGAGTTCTCCTGGAATTGGAGTTTCAGACGGTTTTCGGCCGCCACGTGGGTGCTGGGGATCGAACCCGGGTCCTCTGCAAGAGCGGTCGGCGCTCTTAACTGTTATAATCTTGCACTTCAAGTATGTTCACGATTGTACTTCTGATATCTGTGCCTTGGGCCATCCCCAGGGGGATCCCACTGTAGGAATCTTCCACAGGGTTGGTAGAGCTTGGTGTGGGATTATCCAGCACCTTTCCCATATTGTCTCTCTTTCGTCTCCCTGGCATATGGGCTTCTCCTTGCCTGTATTCCAAATTGAGTCCCAAATGACTTTTTACTGTGTTGAATGCTTGCTTTGCTTGCCTCCTTCAGATGCCTTCGTAACCGGGGGTGGGGGGTCTCTACCTGTGCTTCAGGTGGTCTTGGGAGATCTCTGATCTCAGTACTCACACAACCCCACTTTTTATACCAGCTGGGAGGATAACTCTGCCCCCACAGCCACAAAAGCCAATTAAGCCAAAGACAACTAGATTAACTAGATTAAATCAAGCAATAATCTGCCTTGCTTAATCACCCTACTTGCACTTCAGGTGGTCTTGGGAGATCTCCCAAATTCTTGATTATGCCTATATGATCTTGAGTTTTTCTTATCTTTTCCCTGTAGCAGTTTCACATCTTAAATTAATGACTTTGGTGCATTTCGAATTAGTTTTTGCAGGGTAAGACATAAGGTTCTAGTTTCATTTTTTTTCACACACAGATATATAGCTTCCAACCTTATTTGCTAAAGCAGCTGTACTTCTTCTTTTCTCAATATTTTTATTACAGCCTTATAAGAAAGCAGCAGGCTGTTCATTTGGGGATATATTTCTGGGCCCTCTATTCTATTCTATTGATCACCATTTTGGTTTTGTGGCAGAGCCATGTAACTTTGGGACTATTGCTCTGTAATATCATTTGAGATTGGGCCTGGTTATTTCTCCAACATTGCTCTTTTTGCTAAGATTTGTGGGAGCCCTTACGAACTTTTTTGCTAGTGTATGACCTTTAATAATTTTTTAAGGTTTGTGAATAATTCCATTGGGGTTTTGATGGAGATTGCACTGAACCTACAGATGTTTGGGGTAATATACCAATTTTAATAATATCAGTACTGGCTATCCCTGTGCATGGTAGGACTTTCCATTGTCCAGTATGCAAATATGTCTTTAATACAAAGAAAAGCTTAGGATGTTAACTGACAGCCAGGAAGATATCAGTTAATCTTATTTATGTTAAAGAATACAGTAACATTCTTGACAACATTCTGCACTATAGAGTTGGTTATATCATTTAATATTCTAAATAAAATAGTGCCATTATCTAGTAGAGACTGACATACACTTGCATGCCAGTTACAATTTACATGCACAAAATGAGTGTTTGGGTTTATACTCAAGACTAGTAGAGCTGGATCATGTGGTATATCTATTTTTAGATTTCTGAGGAATCTCCACATTGATTTCCATAGTGGCTTAATGTGACTTAATCAGTTTGGACTTCCACCACGAATGAGTAAGTGTTCTCCTTTCTGTTTATCTTAACCTAATATTTGTGATCATTTGTTTTTTGGATCATAACCATTCTGACTGCACTAAGATGAAATCTCAAAATAGCTTTAGTTAGCATTTCCTTCATAGTTAAGTATTTTGGCATTTCATTTTTAATTAAAATATTTTATTTAGTGGTTTTAATTTTATGTGTATGAAGGTATTGTCCTCATGTGTGTAACTGCATCCTGTCATTCAGTGCCTGAGGAAGTCAGAAGAGAGCATCAGATCCCCTGGAACTAGAGTTAGAAAACCATGTGGGTGCTGGGTATCGAACCCAGATCCTCAGCAGGAGTAGCCAATGCTGTTAAATACTAAGCCATCTCTCTAGCTCTGTTGTTGACATTTTCATAAATATTTCTCAGCTGTTTGAGTTTCATTTTCTGAGAATTCTCTGTTTAGTTCCTTACCCCAATTTTTAATTGGGTTGTTTCCTTTCTTGGTGTTTAGTTTATGTTTTTTTAATAGCCTGGATAATAACTCGCTCTTAGATATATAGATGGTAAAGAGTTTTCCACAATCTCTGGCTGTCTACTCAAACAATGGTGCCCTTTGCTGTACAGAAGCTAAAAAATTTGATCAGTTCCCACTTGCCAGTTCTTGGTCTGAATGCCTGCACTATTTGGATCCTCTTCAAAAATTCTTTTTCTGTGACTATAGGTTCAAGTGCCTTGTCTACTTTACCTCTATTTGTATCAGGTCTTAATTTGATGACTTCGATTAACTTGGAATAAAATTTTACACAAGGTGAGACATATGAATATAGATTCATTTTTTATGTGTGGCTATTCAACTTGAACAGTACCATTTATTAAAGATGCTCTCTTTTCTCTAATGTATGATTTTGAGCACATTATCTAAAATCAGATTGTTCTAAATGTGAGGGCTTAAATCATGGCATGCAATTCTATTCAATTGATCAACTGCCTGTTTTTATGGAAGTTCCGTGCCGATTTTATTACTAAAGCTCTATAGTATAATCTGAAATCAGGGATGGTGATGGCTCTAGTTCTACTTTTATTTGGGGCAGATTGTTGGACAATCCTGGATTTTTCTGTTTCCATATGAATTCTTTTGAGTGAATGTTTCTTTTTTTTTCAAAGCCAATTTTTATTGAAGCTCTGTGGATTTCATACAAAATTTCAAATCAAATCTAGACCCATGCCCCCCTGCTGCCCTACCACCCCCAGAGCTCATGCATCCTGCCAAATATGTTTTTCGTCTTTTTCTCACTCTCTCTCAAAATTCTCGATGTAGAAGTTTACTGTTTCAAGCAGAAGTTCACTATTTCATCAGTTCTTTGACCCAGACCTTTTGTTGTTGTTATTGTTGTTATTCCTTCCAATATGCATCACTCCAAAATATGCATATATGCATGCCACATATATCATAGGTTTTATCATCTTCAGTTATGATTATTTTTCTTTTTCTGAGTAATTTAAGCAGGTTAGTCTGTAGATTTTTGAAGGCCTTATAGATTTCTACTGTAAATCCATAGGGACTTGGGTTTTTTAAATTCTTTATTATTCTTATATATTATGTGTATGAGTGTATTGCCTGCATATATGTAATTACACCTGTGCCATACAGTGCCCTCACAGGTGAGAAGAGTGTGTTGAATTTTCCTGAAACTGGATTTATGGATGGTTGTTAACTATCATGTGTGTACAGGGAATCTAACCTGGGTTCTCTGCAAGAGCAGTCAGTGTTATTAACAACTGAGCCATTCCTCCATCCCATAAAAACGGTACGTTTTTATGAGATTGGAGAGTGCTTATCTTTGAATAGGACACATTTATCAAATGTTAGCCACCTAATCTTAGGGACCCTTGAAGAAGATGAGGCACAAAGATCGTAAGATCCAGGGGTGGTTCCTGACCACAAGGAAACAGAGTAATCGTAACAGCATGCACAAGATCCACTCAATCTCTAGTCAGACAAAAATCCCAACGTAGAGTAGGGAGTGGATAAAAAACTTCCTTCCTTGGCTGAGGAACAATTGATAATTGAAAACTATTGGGAGAAGCAGAGTTTTTTTTTTTTTTTTTAACAATATTATATAGGTTAACCAGACTCCAGGGGAGGAACATACACTTAAAGATATTTGGAGACACAGACTTGACTTGAGAGGCCTTAATATGTATGACAGATTACATGAAATCTGGTGAGAGAGTACTATAAGAGTGGTGAAGGGGAGGGGTGGTTTAAATATGATCAAAATATAAGAAATCTATGAAAATTCAGTTCAATTAAAAACATTTTAATATACAAACAGACTGAATACCTCTCAGCTGTCATCATTTATTAATTTCCTCATGTAAGTTTGGGACCTCTCACCCATTTCCCCATATCCATGGTGGGATTTGAATGGCTTGAATGTGCATGGGGCTTATGCATGCTGTCACCATTGACATGAATTCATAGGAGTGAGGAATCTGCTGTCTGGAAATGTCTGTTTCCTTGTGGCTATCCAGCACCTCTGGTTCTTACAGTTTTCTCCCCATCTCTTCCACCATGATCCCTGAGGCTTGGGAGGCAGAAGTTCGTTATAGACATCGGATCATGGACAGTCACTTGACAGTCTCTTATTCATTGCATGTTCCCAGTTTGGGCTTTCTGCATTAATCATCCTCAGATGCATAAGACAGCTTCTCCTCTGAGAGTAGAGAGATGCTTTAGTCTATGGGTTACAATGTCATTAGCAGTTGCTATAGCACTTTATCTATTTAATGGCTTTCCCTTATGGCCTGTGGCCTGTCTCGCCACATGTTCCTTGGCATGATGTCAATATCAGGTACGGGCTCCATCATATGAATTGTACCTTAAGTACAAGGTTTTATGCTGCTATTGCACAAGAGATTATATCTTGCTAGGACAGCTGTGGAAGTATGCTGTACTCATAGCTGAATAAAGTTAATGATTAATTTTCTCTTCCAGTAGCATGCATAGCTCCTTCAAGCACTGTGAAACCTATTCAGTAGATATGAAGCTTTGAAGACAGTAACAACTTGATTTATCCCTTGCTTTTTCTATGGCATATATACATATATGCCATAGAAAGACTATCTATCTCTCTATCTATCAATCTATTATCTATTTATCTCTATATATAGAGTCTTCATATTTTCAAATTTCATGGACTGTGATATAAAGGGGAAAGGAGTAATAACAGAATAGAAATGACTAATTGTGTGGAGAATGGGAGATCAGGGCAGAGGAGGGAGTATGGGGAAGAATTAATAACACTAAAGGCCATATATGTATATATCCTTATAGACATAATATATATATATATATATATATATATATTATTAATAGAATCTGACTGGCAAGTTATGGTGGGTAACCAAGAACTGGGGTAATGGCCAGTATCAGATGAGTGTTTATGAGACCCCTTGTCAATAACTTCAAATAAGCAAGTCCATTTCTGGCATTGGGGATTTTCTTTGATAACCTATGGTATCTAGGTGTCCCCTGTTATAACATAACTTCTTTTAGTTTGCTTTTATAATATATATGTACATACTCTAAGATGGTTCTATAGTGATAGCTTCCACGTGGCCTTTTCTATAGGCCTTTAGTTTTATTAATTCTTCCCCATACTCACTCCTCTGCCCTGATCTCTCATTCTTCACACAATCAGTTATTTCTATGCTGTTATTCCCCCTTTCCCCTTTATATCATTGTCCATAAAATTTGAAAATATATATTTTTTAATCTCTGTGAAGAATTTTGTTAGGATTTTGAAAGGGTTCTTTTAATCTGTCAGTCGTTTTGCTAGGATGATCATTTTCACAGTGTGGTTTGTACCAATATTTAAGAATGTGAGCTCTTTTTATCTTCTGATATGTTCTTTAGCTTCTTCTTTCAATGTCATAAAAATATCATTATACAAGTCATTCACTTCCTTCTTCAGGTTTATCCTGAGAATTTATTCGGAGAGCGTTCAGAATGGGATCATTTTCCTTGTATCTTTCTCGGTGTGTTTTGTGGATGTATAAGAAGCCTACTGATTTTCATGTGTTAATTTTGTATCCTGCTACTTTGCTAGTCATGTTTATTGGCTCTGGGAATTTTCTCATGGAGTCTTTAGGGTCTATTATGAATGGAATCAAATAGAGATATTTGACATCTTCTATTGTAATTTGTTTTTTATAATACTTTTATTGATGAATTATGTATTTCATTTATTATCTTTCAGTCCAATTTGGACACATTCCCCTCTCCCTGCCCCCACCCCACCTCAGTTCATGCCTTCAATCATACATGTCTTGCATCTTTCTCTCAGTCTTTCCAAAAATTTTCCCTCCAGAGGCTTGTTGTTTTGGGCAGAGTTTAGCTGTACCATTCAGTTCTTTAACCCAGTCTTTATGTTGTCGTTTTCCCTCCCCTTTGTATTGTTCCAACATATGCCTATTTAATCATCACATTCCCTCCCCTTTGTATTGTTTCCAACAGATGCCTATATAATCATCACATAATCATCACACAATCAAAATTATGACTTCTGGGAATAAACAGTACATTAATTCCAAAATATGTTTAGGGATTCACATTTTCCCCTTTTAATTTCATATTACTCTAAGATATGAATACATGCCTTCCACCCATATACAATAATTACAGAGTCTGAAAATAAGTGGTAGGTCAATTCTAGAGCCCGTTAAGAGATTTACTTTACAACAACACAGTTGCTTTCGGATAAAAAGAAATATAACAGTGATGTTGTTCGGCTTGCCTTTCAACTGGGGATTTGGTGTTAGCATCCACAAATGAGGGAAACCATTCATGGTTTGTTTTTCTGGAATAGAAGATGGAACTCAAAGCCACTATGCTAAGTGAAGTCAACACTTCACTTAGCATAGTGGCTTTGAGTTCCATCTTCTATTGTAATTTGTATCCCTTTATCTCCTTCACTAGTCTTATTGTTCTAGCTAAAACTTCAAGCATCATATTCAACATGAATGGAAAGAGTAGACATCCTCATTTCTTTCCTGATTTTAGTGGAAATGCTTTGTGGTTTTCTTATGTTAGCAAGTTGTTAGCTGTGGATTGTGGCATATTGCCCTAACGTAGTTATATACTGGATAATGTTTCACATGTATTTGAGAAAGTTGTGTGTATATTCTGCTAACAGAATACGGAATGTTCTGTATATATTTATTAGTTAGTTCTATGGTCAAATGTGTAATTCAAGTCTACTGTTTCTATAAATTTTATTTCAGGATTTACGTTGAAAGGTATATACTATATATGTCTCTCCTTTTATATCTATTGATACTTGCTTTTTGTATTTAGGTATTCCCATATTAGATTAATATATGTTTATCATTATTATGTATATGTGAATTTTATAAATTCATTATTGTATATTAAATTGTTTTGTTTCTTTATATATTATCACATAAATTCAAATTTTCTGATATAAATGTGGCTATATTTGTTCTCTTTGGTGTTTGTTTGCATGTATTGTATGAAAGGCTTTCCTGGAGAGAGGTATGACACATATACATCTATTCACCCCAGAAGGGGGACAGACCAAATTCAGAATTTCACCAACTTGAAATAACGAGTTTTTATTGGGGTTACTAACAGGGATGTAAGTGAGGTATTGCAAGAAGAAGCTTGATGCAAAGCAGCAGAATGCCTGAGAAGTCCACCCCAAATATGTGCAACCCATGAAAGCAGCATTCTTTTAGCTCTCTCCATAGCTTCCAGGCAGCTGGACAGCTCTGAGAATCTCCAAGATTCTTCAGCTCTGATGGGTAGAGTCTCCTCTGGCAGTGATCACTCCTCCTAAATCCCTGGGACATATTCCTTTTATATCTTGCAAGTTTTAGGTTACAAAACATATAAAGTTTGTCTACTTCTAGAGGCTATTGAGGCTCCCTATTCCCTGTTGGAGGAGATGTTTAAATTCAGGATGCCATATCCTTTGCTGCCCCTCAATTTAAGGTCTACTGAAGTTTTGAGACTTAAAGTTATTCTCTCACAGATTGAACACTGCTGTATTGAAAAGATTACACATTCTTTTCACTTTCCATAGAGTAGTTTATTCTGTTTATTTCTAAGATACTTATTGGTAGGTAAATATTTACTAATACATTTTTGTTATCTGTTTTCTGCTGGTAGGGAATATCTATGTTCCTTGCTTCTTTTTTGATTTTTTTATTCACTAAGATTTGGCTTAATATAGTGTTAACCATTTAATTTTCCTTTATCTTTTGTGTAATTGATAAAGATTTTTGTTTTGTGATTACCATGAAATTTTTGTATGTGGTGTATTGTTATAACTGTCTGCCTTAAGTTAATAACTTTTGTGACACAAAATTTGTTTCTCCCCTTGGACGTATTTTTGGCTTTATGCCATAATTTTCATATTTTTGTACTGTTTATCATTTAAATTTCATTATAAATGGCACAATTTTAATGGGATTATCTTTTCCCCTTAATATTGAAAATATAATCAATTCACACATGCTGTTATAGCATTGGAATATTCAGAATCTCATTTACAACTGACTGCTGCAATTGAGTTTACACTTCAGTGTTTTTATTTAACTAGTTACTGTCAATTTACTTCAGTTAATAGCCTTGATATTTGTTGTAAGACAGCTTTTCTAACAGGAAACTGCCTCCTCTTTTACGTCTTTAAGAAAGTCTTTATTTCGGGGCTGGAGAGATGGCCTAGCGGTTAAGAGTGCCGACCGCTCTTACAGAGGACCCGGGTTCGATCCCCAGCACCCACATGGCGGCCAAGAACCGTCTGAAACTCCAATTCCAGGAGAACTCCAGTTCCAGGGGAATCCGAGACCCGCTTCTGACCTCCGCGGCATTGCACGACACGGGTGCACAAACCTGCATGCAGAAAGTACATTCATACACATACAGAAATAAATAAAATTAATTTAAAAAAATTAACAAAAAAAGAAAGTCTTTATTTCACTTTAATTCCATGGAATGAATATAGGGGATAAAATATTCTTGGTTAGGGGCTGGGGAGATGGTCTAGTGGTTGAGAGCGCCAACTGCTCTTGCAGATGACTCAGTTTCGGTCCCCAGCACCCACATGGTGGCTGAGAACCATCTGTAACTCCAATTCCAGTAGAACTCCAGTTCCAGGGGAATCCAACACCCTCTTCTGATTTCTGAGGCATTGCATGACACGGGTGCACAGGCCTACATGCAGACAGTACATTCATACACATTAAATAAATAAATAAATAAATAAATACATAAATAAAATTTAAAAAATATTCTTGGTTATAATACTTTCATTTCCTTCTCTTGTCTTATTGCTCTCCTGAAAGTTTCAAGCACAGTATTGAAAAGGAGTAGAGATAGTGGGCATCCCTGACTGGTTCCTGATTTTAATGGAAATGCTTCCAGGTTTTCTCCATTTAGAATGATGTTGGACATAAAGCTTTAATTATATTGAAGAATGTTCCTGCCACACCAGTTCCTCCTAGGAACTTTAACATGAATGCATGTTAGATTTTGTCAAAGGCCTTTTCTGTATATATTGAGATAACTGTGATTTTTTTTTGTTCTTAAGTCTATTTATATGATTTTTGAAATTTGCCAGCTTACATATATTGAACCATCCTTGCATCTCTGGAATAAAGCCAACTTGACATCGGTGGATGATCTTTTTGATGTGTGTCTGTATGTGGTTTGTAAGTATTTGGTTGAGTATCATTGCATCTGTGTTCATTTAGGATATTGGCCTATAGTTTTTTGTTGTTATTGTTCCTGTATCTTTACCTGGTTTTGGCTTCATAGAAAGAAGGAGTTTGGGAGGTCTCCCTCTGTTTCTATCTTTTTGGATAATTTAAGCAGTCTTGGTTGTGTATCCTATAAATCCATCTGGGCTCTTTTTAGTTGGGAGGTTTTGTAATACTGTTTTTTTTTTTAATTTTTTAAATTTTATTTATTTATTTTCTATGTGTATGAATGTACTGTCTGCATGTAGGTTTGTGCACCCGTGTCGTGCAATGCCGCGGAGGTCAGAAGAGGGTGTCGGATTCCCCTAGAACTGGAGTTCTCCTGGAATTGGAGTTATAGATGGTTCTCAGCCACCATGTGGGTGCTGGGGATCGAACCCAGGTCCTCTGCCAGAGCAGTCAGTGCTCTTAACCACTAGGCCATCTCTCCAGCCCTGTACTACTGTTTTAATTTCCTGATTTGTTATGGGTTTATTTAAGCTAGTTTTAACTTTGATAGTGTCCATGATTTTTGAAATTCATCTATTTCTTTTTAAATTTTCAAATTTTAAAGTATTTTCTTACAATGTTGTGGGGGTTTCTCCTTTTGTCTTTGATTTTGTTGATTTGAATTTGCTCTTTCTTCCTTTTGGTTAACTGGGCCATGAGTCTGTCTATATTTTTTAACATTTCAAAGAACCAGCTCTTATATTCTTTTGCATTTTTATTGGTTTCTTTGGTTTTATTTCATTAATTTCTGCTCCAATTTTTGTTATTTCCTCTCATCTACTGGATTTGGGGTTGGTTTGTTCTTTTGTTCTTGCCATTCCAGTGTCTTGAGTTGTGCTGTTAAGTAATTTACATGTGTTCTTTCTGATTTTTTAATGTAGGCACTAAGAGCTATAAAATTTTCTCTTAGGAGTGTTTTTAAAGGGTCCTAGATGCTTTGTTGCATTGTATTCATATTTTCATTTAGTTACAGGAATACTTTTATTTCTTTCTTAATTTATTTTTTGACCCATTCATCATTCAGGAGAGTGTCATTTAATCTCTATGAGCTCATGTAGTTACAAGGGCTTCTTTTGCTGTTGATTATAAGCTTTATTGAATTTTGATCTGATAGACTGCATGGTAATGATTCCAAGTTTTGTATTTGTTGAAATTTGTTTTGTGCACAAGAATGTGGTCCATTTTAGAAAACCTTGCATGGACTTTTTAGTGGAAAGCATCTTCTTCAGTGCTTAGATATAATATTTTTAGATGTCCATCAGGTCGATTTCATATAAGATGTCTTTCTGATTATTCTTTGTCCAGTTGACCTATCTATTGAAGATAGTGTGGTATTAAACTCACCTGCTATTACTGAATTGAGGTTAATCTGTACTTTATAGTCTAGAACAGTTTTTATGAAAGTGGATGTTCCAGAGTTTGGTGCATACATGTTAATCAGTGTAATATCTTCTTGATCAATTGTTCTTTTGATTAGAATGAAATGACTCTTATCTCTTCTGAGTAGTTTAAATTTGAAGTCTATTTTCTAAGATATCAGAACTACAACACCTGCTTGCTGCTTAGAGCCATTTGTTTGGAAGGAGTACTACTTGGAAAATGAGGTTAAATTATCTGACTTTCCAGACAATACAATATTCCACATGAGATTCCAAAAATTATGCCCCAAACTGTTAGAAATTATTAATATTTTTGGTAATGTGGCCAGTTTCAATATCAACTTATAGAGGTCAGTATCCTTTCAGTATACTAGTAACATGAAATCAGAAAAAGAATTAAAATAAGCTATCTGATTCACAATAAATAAACCTCAAAAAAATTTAGGATAAACCTAACCAAAAACATTTAACATCTCTACTATGAAAATTTCAAATATTTAATGAAGGAGATAGAGGAAGACACTAAGAGATGGATAGACTACCATGATCATGGATTTCTAGAATCTACATTATGAAACTGACCATCTCACCAAAAGCAATCTATAGATTAAGTGTATTGCCAACTGTAATGAAAATATCATTCTTTCCAGAGGTAGAAAAAAGTCATAGCATGGGGGCTGGAGAGATGGCCTAGTGGTTAAGAGCACCGACTGTTCTTGCAGAGGTCCCAGGTTCAATCCCCAGCATCCACATGGCGGCTGAGAACCGTCTTTAACTCCAGTTCCAGGGGAATCTGACGCCCTCTTCTGACCTCCATGGCATTGCATGACACGGGTGCACCAACCTACATGCAGAGAGTACATTCATACACATACTAAATAAATAAATAAATAAATAAATAAATAAATAAATAAATAAATAAATATACTTTTTTAAAAAGTCATAGCATGGTACTGGCACAAAAACAGACAAATAGATCAATGGAAAAAAATAAAAGAAACAAACATCAGTACATGAAATTTCAGCTACCCAATATTTGACAAAGGTGTCAAGAGCATATAATGGAAAAAAGACAGAATCTTCAACAAACGGTGCTGTCAAAACTGGATCTCTACCTGTAGAAGAATGAAATTGGACCCCTATCTTTCACCCTGCACAAAGTCAAATCCAAGTGATCGATGAATTCAATATAAAACCTGAAACTCCTACAAGAAAATAAAGGCCGTGCCCTCCAAGACATAAGTGTAGGAAAGGACTTTCTCAATTAGGTATCAGCTACTTAGGCATTTAAGGTAACAATCAGTAAGCGGGAGCTCATTAAGCTACAAAGATCCTTTACAGCAAAAGAAACAACCAAGGAAGTGAAGAGGAAACCCAAGGAGTGGAGAAAATCTTTACCCTGTACACATCCTACAGAGTATTAATTTCCAGAATATACAAAGAACTCAAAAAACAATCAAGAAAATAAATGACCCAATCAAAAGATTGGTTATAGACCTGAACAGAGAGTTCTCAAATGAAATAAAAAATGCCTAAGACATATCCTCAGTAATTAGAGAAATCCTTAGTAATAAGAGAAATTCAGATAAAACCCATTTTAAGATTCCATCTTACCCCAGTCAGATTGGCTAAGATGAAGAGAAAGTAAGACTCTAAATGCTCAAGAACATGGAGAAAGAGAAACTTATTCCTGGCTGGTAGGATGCACACTCATGCAACCATTATGGAAGTTAGTGTGGATAACTCTTAAAAAAACTAAAAGTGACTCTACCATATGATCCAATTATACCACTCTTTGGCATATGCCCAATTGACTCATCCTACTATAGACATACATGTATGTCTGTGTTTGTGGCAGCTTTCTTCACATTATCTAAGAAATGGAAACAACCTAAGAGATGCTTAGTCACAGGTGAGACATCTACAGTTGAACCTCTACACTTAATACAGAATGAGAGGTAGAGAGAAAACTAATGCATCCCTTAACTCTCACCAGTGAAGCTTCCTTATACAACAAAGTGCAATGCACACAGAAGGCCACATGTGACCAAGTTTTAAGGAGTAGTAGCCTTCAGAGTGCGTGTCCCTAGATAGGACTCCTATATTAAACCTCACCCACCCGCTGCTTAGAAATCATTGTAGAATGTCGGGTGTGGTGGCACACGTCTTTAATCCTAGCAGTTGGGTGGCAGAGGCAGGCGGATCTTTGTGAGTTCAAGGCCAGCGTGGTCTACAGAGTGAGTTCCAGGACAGCTGAGACTACAGGGAGACCCTGTCTCGAAAATACAAAAAAAAAAAAAAAATCATTGTAGAAGCATGGAGAAGAAATACTGTGAGAGCCAGAGGTAATTCTTGAACATAGGGAACAGAGGCTTTCAGGCCACTGGAAGTTTGTACATGTGAACTTGTGACAATGGTAACATCAAAGGCCCAGAGTGCTGGGTGAGGGATGATGGGCTAAATAGACTCTAGTGGATGAATTTGCGTCAAAGGACATCTGGGCACAAATGCTTGACTGTATAGTACTAAACATTTGTGCACAAAGCATGACGTATGGTGAGGGGGGTTGGGAGGTCATGGGCATGAGAGGGGTCTAAATCTGTTTAAGAACTGTTGTATGGAAAGGAAAATAGCCCAATTAAATTAAAAAAAAATATATGCTTGGTTATCAGACTCTCAGTGGTTTGGAAAATATCATGACCTGAAGTGTCTTGTTGAGAAAGCTGCAATAACTCTTTTTTAATATTTTATCCGTCATTTTCACTGTTTATCCATTGGATTTAGCATAACCACTTCTCTATCTTAAAATGCTCACCCAGTGTCATCTGTCCATGGGCAGGTCAGTTTAGTTTTCTATCTTTCTAAGAATTATATGTTATATTTAGAGAGTGGCTATCACTCACAGATCATACTCTTTTGCATGATACCTTCCATCCTTCCTGAATGCTCTCATTCAATAATCCTCACAATCTTAAGTAACTGATGAACTTGAGGATCCTGTTCATACCCTTGAATCACAGTAGCATTTGATGGCTTAATATAATCACCTATCTACAGCCAGCCATCTTGTCGTTTTCTAGGAAAATCACAAAAGTTAAAGTTTTGCCTGGAACTTATGCAAATAATGTACTTACTGGTGTAAACCCAAAAAGAAAAAAAAAAAAGTAAGGGAAGGAAAGAGACTGAGAGGTTGAGGAGAATATAAAAGTAGCACACATTGCTACCCAAGGAAATCTAGATTTAGAATAAAGAGTTTATATATTTCTATCAAGCTGGCTAAATTATAATATCAGTACATCACTTACAGGGTCGAAATTATCTTCTTTATCCTCTTCAGCTTAGATTCTGAATTAATTGATCCAGAGTCCTCATCTGTACAGATGCATTTTAATACATATATTGTACATATTTTGTATTATATTATATTTAATGCTTATTTTTCATTAGACTTTTGAACTAATAAATTTCATACCACTCCTTGGAATATACCCAAAATACTCAACATCCTACTATAGAGATACTTGCTCACCTTTTTCACAACAAATGAGAAATAGCAACAATCTAAATATGCCTTAACCAACAAATAGGAAATGAAGGTCAGATACCTAGTGGAGTTCTACTTAAAGCAGTAAAGAAAAACACAGTCATGAAATTTGCAAATAAATGGATGGAACTAGAGACTTTTATACTAAGTGAAGTAACGTAGCTTCAGAAAAACAAGTGGTGTGTGCTCTCTCTTATTTGTGGATCTAAACTATAAAATCTTTAGGAATGCTCTGATGTTTGTGAGAAAACATTTTTGTTACTTTTTCCCAAGGTTCACTTTTCCCCCTTAGTTGTAAAGTTTGATTATATATTGATAAAGTTATATTTAGGTTGAAACAAATTTGAGACCCTGAGATTCACTACTTTTCCCAGACTTGGCAACTTCCAGGTACTTTTTACATCTTATTGTTTTGTTGATGAATAATATTTCATTGTATATGTATAACACATCGTTTTTCCTTTTTTTTTTTTTTTTTTTTTTTTCGAGACAGGGTCTCCCTGTAGTCCCAGCTGTCTTAGAACTCACTCTGTAGACCAGGCTGGCTTTGAACTCACAAAGATCCGTTTGTCTCTGCCTCCCAAGTGCTAGGATTAAAGGCATGCACCACCACACCCGGCACATTGTTATTCTTTTAGACTTTTTTTTTTTTTTTAATTTTATTTATTTTTTTTTGTATGTGTATGAATGTACTGTCTGCATGCAAGTCTGTGCACCCGTGTCGTGCAACACCGCGGAGGTCAGAAGAAGGTCTCGGATTCCCCTGGAACTGGAGTTCTCCTGGAATTGGAGCTTCAGA
Organism: Rhizomys pruinosus; assembly: GCA_009823505.1. Lineage (NCBI taxonomy): Eukaryota > Metazoa > Chordata > Mammalia > Rodentia > Spalacidae > Rhizomys > Rhizomys pruinosus. Next base: position 77,571 of record VZQC01011874.1, read on the forward strand.
CGGTTCTCAGCCGCCATGTGGGTGCTGGGGATCGAACCCGGGTCCTCTGTAAGAGCGGTCGGCGCTCTTAACCGCTAGGCCATCTCTCCAGCCCTCTTTTAGACGTTTTAAGTAGCATGTACAGTATGAGGTACCATTATGGCATTTTCAAACAAAATTTTGTTTTGTGGATTTTCTTTCCTCTTTCTTCTCCCTCAAACCCGTGCCTGGCTTATATCTTTCAACTCTCACAACATAAAATCTAGCATTTGAAGTAATGGGTTTCATGATGTCACTCTTTTTAAAAATATTTATTTATTTATTTATTTATTTATTTATTTATTTATTTATCTTTATGTGTATGAATGTACTGTCTGCATGCAGGTCTGTGTACCTGTGTGGTGCAATGCCACAGAGGTCAGAAGAGGGCATCGGATTCCCCTGGAACTGAAGTTAAAGAAGATTCTTAGCCATCATTTGGGAGCTGGGAATCGAACCCAGGTCCTCTGCAAGAGCAGTCAGTGCTCTTAACCGCTGAGCCATCTCTCCAAACCCCTGATGTCACTCTTAAACATATATGCTGTGTTATGGTCTTATTTGTCTTCTCAACCAACTGCCCTCCTCTTGTCTCCCACTTGCTGGCTCGCTCCTTCCCTACACATTTTCTCCACTCTACTCACCTGTTAAATGTGTTGATGTTCTCTTGATCTTTTATTCTCATATAGAGTGATTCATGGCAAAGAAGAACCTCTTTTAACACCTGGTCTCACTCATGGGCATACTTGCCATGGAGGTAGCACTGGCACATGCTTATTAATGACTGTAGTGTGACAATAGTGCATTAGTATTGTAGTCAGAATCATAGCTACATACAAGCACATCTAAAGGAAGCAGTGCACTAATAACAGTTCATAAGTTGGACGTGTTCAAAGAACATCTGTAGAGGCAATTTCCAAAGCATGGGAAGTCCCAAAGCTCCTACATCAAAATACCATGGAATTGAATTATTTGCTGCAGCATTGACTCTTATTTCTATAGCAAATATACTGGAAGAAATAGCAATATGCCAAGGTCTGGTAAATGGAATAACAGTAATTCCAAGCTCAGGGTTATGAGATAATTGTCTATGACAGTATGGCAGGTATCTTATACAGGGTCAGTCATAGAGTGACAGTAGAAGGTGGGTCTTGACTGTGGTCTTGTACATAGCAGCCCTGGCTCTAAGGCTTGGGGTAACTTAGCCTATATTGCATTCTGCTTGTGTCTGAGGTAAGTCTTGATCACATATAGAGTGGAATACATTCTGGAGAATGCTAGGTATGGAGTATCCATTATTTTAGGGCCTGGAGCATGAGGCGAGGGGGGTATGGTGGTCCTAGTCCCAAGATAGAAGTGATTCATTTGCTGTTGGGCGTGGTGGTGCACACCTTTAATCCCAGCACTCAGGAGGCAGGGGCAGGCAGATCTTTGTGAGTTCAAAGCCAGCCAGGTCTACAGAGTGAGCTTCAGGCCAGCTAGGACTAAAGGGAGACCCTGTCTCGAAAAGACCAAGAAAAAAAAAAAGTGATTCATTTATGGATGGGTAAAAAGAATATCCCATTCTTGAGAGTTCATGCTAGAAATGTCTTGGTTACCTAAATGGCAAAGCCCACTAATGTGCCTTGTAGACAAAGATTTGGGTCAGTGGTGACAGTTGCATGTGTCAAACATGGAGCCCGGGCCTTTTTTCCTTGCTGCCTCCAGAAATCTCAGGTGTGTCACTCTTCCTAGGGAGTCTTTCTTAGTAATGTTTTACTTTATTTTGTTGCATTGGGTTACTTCAGGCTCTTAACTGAAAACTTGACCCATTCCAAGGTTATATTTACTCATAGGTTTGGAATCATTGTTTGAAAGGTATAAAGGCTATTGTTTCCTACCCTTATTCCTTGCTAATATCATTCTAGTTGAGTTTTTCCTATGCTAAGGATTGAAGCCTTGGTCTTCCCTGGCTCAGCAAGCACTCTTCTCCAGCATTTTCATTTTATTTTATTTTACAAAAATTTTTATATACATAAATACATACATTCATACATACATACATACATATACACATACATACATACATACATACACATATCACTTGAATTGGAGGATTTTTTTTTCTTCCTTAAAAGATGTCTTGTTTTCCTTAAGGAAGTGCTGGAAGGTTCCTCCTTGGCAACCCCAAACAACTATCAGTCCTGAACTTTTGCTCCACATTGGGTTCTTTCCCTCCCATGGTCCCCCAAAATGAAGTCCAGTAAGCACGCATCCTGTCTCGATTCCCCTGCACTGGCCCAGGAAGTCCAACAATGGCAGTCTCCACTTTGATGAGGCTGACATCCCCTTAGGTGTTTAGTCCACAAGCTGGCTATTTCAGTAGTCCCCATCTGGCATTGAAGGTCTGGAGGATTCTTGGAGAGACATGAGTCCTCAGTCCATATTAGGAGGTTAAAAGCTGTGTCTCGTGTCTTTGAGGAGTGCCAAAAGTGGTGGCAGCCACAGGGTAGATGCACTTGCCAGTAAGAATTGGAGATAAGCCCAACAACAGTACTCTCTCTTTATTATTTTTGTCTTTTTTACTAAGATCTCAAGTTCTATGTCTGCAGTACAGTTTCTCTGGTCTTACTGATTATTTGTATCTGGTTGTACTTTCCTTTTGGATGCTTAAGGCTACACAGTTAGCCCAGATTAACCAAGGTTTTGGTTTCTCAAGGTCAGTTGAGGATCTGGTCCTCAGGGGTCTCTCTGGGTTTTTTTTTTGGGGGGGGAGGGAGGAGAAGGGTGGGAGCCCCTTGCTTCTTTCAGCTTTTCATTCACCAGTTCCATCCACTCGAGTACAAAGTCAGGTCTTGGTAGACCAGGCTTCCTTTTCTGAAGCATGAGCAGATTTTCCTCTCTTTAGACTGGACACTGGCTGAAGTCCCATCAGTGGCTCTCCAAGACCTCCCTGAAGAGGAAGACTGGGGACCCACGTCTGCAGGACATTTCAAGAGGAGCCCCCATGCATAATCCCCTAAGATACCCGAAGGAAAACAACCCTTCGTTTTATTTTTAAACAGCCTCCAGCATTGTTCAGGCTGACCTTTAGTTCATGATCTTCATTCTTTAACTTCACAAGTAGATACAATTATAGTTATATACCATTACTATCTCTTTAGTGATTAAAATATTTATTAGTTGAGATTTTCAGACACATATGCACTATATTATAATCTTATCCAGGTCCCATTTGCACACTGGGTCTTACCCAACAAGTTTCCCCCTGAACTCCATGTCTGTCTACACTGAATCCAATCAGTGATGCTCATATATACCTTGGTCTGGGGCCATCCATTAGAATATGACCAACCTACCACTGGCCAGAATCTGGATGGAAAGGACCCTCCTTCCCCTGGTGATCACCAACTTCCAATAGCTCTTTAACTAATGGTCGGGCCTCCTAAACCTCTCTGACACCTATGATGGAAGTTTGGACAGCTTGATCTCCTACTGGTCTTGTGAAGGTACAGCTTCTGACCCTTCATGAGGGTGATATCCACATCTTGCCCAGAAGACAATGTTTCACATCAGCCCCTACCCCATCCAAAGCCTTTCGCATTTTTCCCACTCTCTCTTCTATGATGTTCCTTGAGCCTTGAGGAAGTGTGTCATAGATGTACCATTTAGGGAACTATTGCTGAAAATACAACACAGTTTGGATGCAGAACATAAGAAAAACAAATATTGAATAGTTTCCATGATGCCTGGAGGTACTACTATGCAGGCCACTGGGAGAGAAAAGACAGTAATTTTCTTACCAAGAAATGGACACTGCATGCTACAATAATGGCTTACCAAGAAAGATGCATCGACAAGTACAATGACTGCTTGGGGGACATCAACCACTTTCTATTTTGATTTAAGGCCTGCTACACAGACTGGAAATCATGCCTGGTACTGTAAACTGGGAGACAAGCCCATGGGTGGGGCAGTGATAAGCCCTAGGGCCAAATTCACCATTGTTATTTTGTTAAATGGAAATGTTCTCAAGCAGACATCTAAATATTTTGTTTATATCCATAGATCTCAGCTGCTTTCAACCTTGAACAGAGAAGTTCCTTTTTGTAGTAGGAATCAGTTCAAAGTGCAGAGTGATTGTTTTTACAATATCAAAAGTTAATAAGGAAAGCACATTACAAAGTACATGAAGAATGCATGTCGCGTGACTTGTTCAGGAAGCTGGAGAAAAAGACTCCCAAGGCCAAGGCTGTCCTGGACAACTTGATGAGTTGTCACCTCACAAGAAAAAAGAAAAAAGAGGGCTGCGTATATAGCTCTGGTGCTGTGTAAAAACAATGACCTAGCATGTCCAAGTTCTTACGTTTAATCTCTAATTATAAAAAAGAAATCACATTCAAACAGCTCAATTATTCCTTGACAATTATTGGACCATTTTCAATGATCAGCTATTAATAAAAAGAGCTGTTTGGAAGGGAAGAGCATTTCCACATAGATTGATAGCTGTTGCATATGGCATGAATCATGACCCAGGCCTAGAATGCACACTTAAATAAACTTAAGGAACCCTTTAGCCCGTGATGAGCTTATTCCTTTTTGTTCCTGGTGTAGGTGTGATATGCTTCTCTTTCTTCTGCATGTTCATCATATGGCACTTAGCACTCTCCTGACACTATTCGCGCCTGTCAGAGTGAAGGACACTTTGTCAGCAGCACAAGGGGCACAATGAACTCTTCGTACATTGGTAATCAAGTCAAATGAAGCTCAGTAGCCTTGGCAGACCAGCCATCATTAAAACTGTGCTGCTGTGTATTTTCTTTGTGAGTAAACCATAACTCTATCCATTGCCTGTTTAAAGCATGCATTATTTGGTGATATCAGTACCTGAAAAATATTTAATAATTAAATTGCTGTGACTGCTATTGTTGGGATAAGAATCCAGGGTCATTTTTTGATGGTTTTCACATTGCTTAGGATCATCTGATAAGAAAACTAGGATAGCACAATAAATAGTAACTGAACTTTTGTTGTGCTTACACAAGTGCATGAATATATGTTAGAAAACTATGTCCAGAGAATACATTAATATCCCATGTGATATCTATATCCCATGTGATATCTGTAACACAACTCCTACAACAAGGCTCAGGTAACAGCAGCAAAGACAGGAGGGAAAGACTGTAAGAGACAGAATATGGAGAGGACTGTTGTAAAATAGTGTTCCCTGGACACCACAGGGGTGCTGGAGTCATGAACTCAGAACAATATGGCTGCATGAACAAGACATGCCCAAGATCACATAAGCTACATACCGGCATGGGATGGGGAATGGCTCAAAAGATGGACCACAGGGTGAGAAACTACAGACAGTGGATGGCAGCTGAGGAGGCAGAGTTCATTTTCCTTAAGGGCAGACTCCCTGATAGGTTTCCTATTCCCAAGGGAGAAACTATTTTATGCATTACTGGTGAGGATGTAAGCTGATGAGCCACTTTGGAAAAGAATTTTGCATTTACCAAAAAATAAAGTACCTGTTTATATCGCATACCCATCACACCCATAGTAATTAATTCTAGAGAAATAAAACATTGTGATCACATGAAACTTAGATTAGTGTTCACAAAATTTATATTTGACACCACCAACACTAAAATAAACTGAAATGTCCTTCAAAAAGTGATAAGATTAAAATATGTTTACATATGCACTAAAATGCTACCTAGTAATAATATGAAAGAACAAGAGACATCAAGGGCATGGCATTGAATTAAAATGCCAATATCAAAGGATTACATACTGTAAGATTCTGTCTATATAACTTTCACATAATGACAGATTTATACAGATGAACAATATAACAATGGTTGCCAGAGTAATGTTGGGGACTACTGGAATTAAATTCAGCAATTAATTATGGGGATACCTTCTGAAGAAAACTAGGGGATTGTGTTACTGGGCAAATATTGTAGAGTGTGCTTACTAAATTGATTATATTGTTGCTAGGTGATATAATCTCATGGGACCACTGCAGCAAACACAGAAAATTTTCCACAGGGTTTGAAGATAATGAGGGTTATTTGTGAAAACCAAAGAGTTCTGAATCTTGATCATGGCAATTGTTACTGGAATTATAAAGATACAATGTCATATATATTTATATAAATTTTATTTATTTTCTTTTTTATATTTTTTTTATTTTTATATGTGTATGAATGTACTGTCTGCATGTCGGTCTGTGCACCCATGTCGTGAAATGCTGCGAAGGTCAGAAGAGGGTCTCGGATTCCCCTGGAACTGGAGTTCTCCTGGAATCAGAGCTACAGACCGTTCTCAGCCGCCATGTGGGTGCTGGGGACCGAAACTGGGTCCTCTGCAAGAGCCGTCGGTGCTCTTAACCACTAGGCTATCTCTCCAGCCCAATTTTATTTATTTTCATATGTGTATGAATATATTGTCTGCATGCAGGTTTGTGCACCCGTGTTGTGCAGTGCCACAGAGGTCAGAAGAGGGAGCCGGATCCCCCTGGAATTGGAGTTAAAGACGGTTCTCAGCCACCATGTGGGTGCTGGGGATAGAACCCGGGTCCTCTGCAAGAGCAGTTGGCACTTTTAACCACTAGGCCATCTCTCCAGCCCCCAAAGAGCTATATTTTTTAAAGGTATGCATAAAACTATTATTCGCATACCTTTGTCCAAACTCCTGTAACAGAGCTTAGAAAATCAGGTGGAAGTATTAAGCAAAAACACTGAGAGGTAGAAAAATGCATGTCAAATTCTATCTCCTGAGGTTTGCATTCTGGGCATGCGGTGCTCATATCTGGATGAGGGAGGGTCACATCATATTTTCATGTCTCTTCTATTTATATTCTCTACCAGACCAAAGTGTGAGACTGCTACCAAATGTCCACCTAATAAGGGTCTATTGCTCTTAAGGCTACAATTTCTTATTCCTTGAAGCTAGAAGAAATGCATTTAAAGCCGGGCCTGGTGGCGCACGCCTTTAATCTTAGCACTTGAGAGGCAGAGGCAGGTGGATCTTTGTGAGTTCAAGGCCAGCCTAGTCTACAGAGTGAGTTCCAGGTCAGCTGGGGCTACAGGGAGACCCTGTCTCGAAAACACCTCCCCCCCAAAAAAAATGCATTTAAAGACTTCAGTAACAGGCCATCAAAGCCAGGGGATTCCAAGAAGACAGATTTTAGACATATTCAATATGCCTACAAAATATTTTGTTTGTAACTATATGATCATAATTGATTGCCAATAAGACAGTTTAACATCATTCTGTGACTATCCAACTAAGCTGATTACTGAAGTTAAGAACCCACATCATGAAGAAGTAGGCCGTATAAACTTTGCAGGTTCCAGCAGGAACTTGACCTACATTGTTTCAAATGTGGCCATGAGTAACATCATACTAGGAAAAAGCTACATTCTGTCACCTCTCCCTGTAATTGGACATAGTAATGATTTGCTGTTTTGAGAATTTAGAGTTACAAACATAAGTAAATGTCTGCTGTTCTGAGGCTACCCAAGAGGAAGGGACTGCAAAACCTACAATCAACCAACAATGTGGCTCCAACCTACCTTAAGTTTCAGTGCTGAGTAAAAAAATACATCTCATATTCATTCAACATTAGCTATTGAGCTGCTGAAGAAGAAAAATACCCTTTATGCCATACCTCTTTATCCCTGTTGTGTTAGGTTCTGTGATTCTTTTGTCTTTTATAACATTTTAGTGGGACCTAGTTAATAGAAATTGAAAAGCCACATAGTAAATGACATATTAAATAGAAGGCTGATGAATCAAACAGGGAATGAATGTGGTTGTTTTTACTGTGGGAGAAGATGTGAGGTGCTTAAAGACGAGTCTTTGAAAATAAGTTAGCTATTAGGGAAAATGGAACTCAGTAATTTTACCCCAATTTTATGATCACATTTTGTTTCATAAGTGACAAGCATTATTATATACAATATAATATAATATAATATAATATAATATAATATAATATAATATAAGAATAAATCAGAAAATTTGAGCTCAAGAATATAGAGTTCTTATTTTGGTAAGAGAGTTTAATAACTCAGTCATTGTTACAGAAACTCACTTGGCCTGCCCTTCCTTATCTCAAATTGGAAAAATGCTTTTGTTATATAACTTCTGTGAATATTAAAGTACATATACAGTACAGACTGACTTAATCCTCTTGCTGTTAGTGGATCTAAAGTGCTGGCCCTTGAAATGGGCTTTGTGTGTTACAAACAAAATATAGTACATAACTTTCTGTTCTTACTTTCCATGTTGCATTTTTAGCCTTTAAACATTTTATTTATTATTCAGAGGTAGTCCTGGATTAGGGTCATTATAATTCTTAATTTAGATTTGGACAACTGAGAAGATAAATAATTTCCCTATGACATAGAGGTAATAAGGAAGCCATAGTCTTATCCCACAGAGTTCTTTTATATCTAATATTAATATATATATTATATATTAATATATATTTATAAAATATAGTATAATATAATACTATAATTATATTAATACTATATATATATATATATATATATATATGTTCAAAGTGGCCTTAAATGCCAAGTATCATCTCAGCCCTGTTCACTTAGAGGTGAAATAAAGGACTATTTTCCTATGTGATTCCTTCTCATGGTACAATTCCAGATACTATTGGTATCGAGGTACAGTGGCAAAATGTGTTTTTAGCAAAAATTACTTCCTAGGTTATTCATGGTCTATTAATTCTTTTCTTGCCAAGATTTCTTGCTTCTTCTCTGAATTCAACTCAGCAGAATGTTGTATTTCAGACCACTGCCTCCAAACATGGGGAAGCCAACATTATAAAGACATTCTCAAGGCAAAACACAGTGAGTCATAAAAACCCCTGATAATTGGAAATCTGCACTGAGCAAGAAGAAACGAACACAAAGACCACACAGGAGGGTAACTGCAGGGTAAAGAAGGCAGAGGCTTAAAAACCAATGTGAAGAATTCAGTGAAGATGCCTTAAAAGAAATCTTTCAAGACATCAACATCAACCTAGAATGATATTGGAATTGATTAAATATGCAGGGGGAAATTCCTCAGGAGATGGTACTATTGCTTTTAGTCATCACTCACTTTAAAAATATTTTTTGTGTGTTTGAGTGCATGGCCTGCATGTGTGTGAGTAAACCTGTGGTGTGCAATGTTTCCAAGGGTTAGAGAAGGGTGTTGGATCCCCTGGAACTGGGGTTATGGACAGTTGTTAGCCACCATGTGGATGCTAGAAATTGAACCCAGGTCCTCTGCAAGAGCAGATAGTGCTCTTATCCACTGACCCATATCTTTAGGCCCTCATCACTAACTTTTAAAATACTACCTTCAAATTCCTCCTTATATCCTGTGTGCTGGAGAGCTTTAGTGTCAACTTGACACACTTGGGCTGAGGGAGCATCAACTGGGAAATTGGCTCCATTGGACTGGCCTGGGGCCAAGTCTGTGGATTATTGTCCTAATTGTTGAATTATGTGGGAGGGCCCAGCCCACTGTGGGTGGTGCCACCCTGGACAGGTTGTTATGTACAGTATAAAAAAATAGGCTGGACATGGGCCAGGGAAGCAAGCCAGTAAATAGCATTCCTCCATGGCCTGTGCCTCAGCTCCTGAGTTCCTACCTTGGGCTCCCTGAATGATGAACTGTGACCTTGGAGATGTGAGCTGCCCCTGTTGGTCAGAGTGTTTTGTCACAGCAATAGAAAAACAAACTAGAACAGAAATTGGTACCAGAGAGCGGGCTATTGCTGTGACTCACCTGACCTTGGTGTTTTGGGAGAAGATTGTGGAAGAATTTAGAACTTTGGGGTGGAAAAGCCATTGAGTGTCGAGTTTGTTGCTGTGGAGCTTGGAGCTGTTATGCTGAAAGAACTGTAGACGATGTAGGTCTGGCTTGTGAAGTTTCAGAGGGAAGCAGAGACTATCAGGGCTGTTGGGATGATATTTTTGAATTGAGCATCTGCAGGTTCTGGTCAGCTGGGGCTGAAGAATCAGCTGCAAATAATAAGAGTCCAGAACCTGAAGTGAAACATTTGTTTTATTGGGACAATTGATGCTGGTTAGCTGGGGCTGAAAAAAATCACCTGTAAGTAACAAGAGACCAGCATCACTGTGATGAAATCTTCTGGGAAGAATTTCCTCAGGGTCAGCACACAGAAGCTATGGTCTAGAGGGGGCCTGACCTTCCACCTCAAGCCAGAAGCAGGACTTGGTAATGTGTAAGTGTATCCTATATAATTCTGGTGTTGAAATGTGAAGGGGTCACAGACAGCAGCTGAGGCTTGTCACTGTGAGAGGTCAGGAAAGACCATTGATGAAACAGCATCTCCATTGCAGTGATGACACTAGGATTGCAGGGGTCATGAAGAGAAGCTGAGGCTTGGCACTATGAGAAGTCAGAGGAGACCATTGGTGAAGGTGCTGCCTCAGTGGAGACTCCAGCTTTTTGGAGATGCCAGGACCATGGGATGACCACCAAGAGCAGCAGTAGGTGTGGAATGGAGCTGGCCAGGGCCTGTGAGATGAGCTGTGTGTGAGCTCGATGGTAGTCAGAGAAAGGGAGCTGCCAAAATCCTTTGGAGGCCAGATCGTGAATGAATCCCATATGCCCAGCCTTGACCTATCTTGCTGGACTTGGGTTTTGCTTAGGTGAGCTCAACTCTTCCCTTTGAAATAAGACAGTACTTGTCTTAGATTTTACAGGAGCCCAGAGTTAAGAGACTTTTAACAGGCTGTGAACTTTTAAGTGTTTGGGCTTTTTAAGGACTGTGGAGCTTTTTAAGGTTGTATTGTCTGTCTGTCTTATGTTGTGACAAATGTTAACACCATATCTTGGGGATAGGAAATGGGAAGGTAGTGGTTTAATAGTGTTTTGTGTGTCAAGTTGACAAGGGGTCCACTGTGATGGATAGCTGTAGTGTCAACTTGATACTACAGTGGGTTGAGGGAGCCTCAATTGGGGAATTGGCTCCATTGGACTGGCCTGGGGCCAAGTCTGTGGAGTATTGTCCTGGTTGTTGAGTTATGTGGGAGGGCCCAGCCCACTGCAGGTGGTGCCAGCCCAGGCAGGTTATTATGTACAGTATAAGGAAGCAGTTTGATTTAGAAAGCCTTTTCCTACTCCTATGTCTTATAGATTGCTACCGACTTTTTCTTCTATCACTTTCAGAGTTTCAGGTTTCACGTTAAGGTCTTTTATACAATTGGAGTTGATTTTTGTACAGGGTGAGAGGTAGGGGTTTAATTTTGTTCTTCTACAAATGGTGATCCAGTTTTGCCAGCACAATTTGCTAAAGATTCTTTCCTCCAATGAGCTTTTTTGGTCCCTTTATCCAATATGAGGTGGCTAAAATTGTATGAGCTCAACTATGGATCTTCAATTTTGTTCCATTGGTCAACAGATCTGTTTTTGTACCAGTACCGGCCTGTTTGGCTATAACTACAGTCCTGTAATATAGCCTGAAGTCTGGTAAGTTGATCCCAAAATTAAAGGGAAAAATACGAGTTCCTAAATATATTTCAGGGTTAACATACAATTTATTCCCAGAGGACAGAATTCTGGCACATATATGACATTTATATAGGCACATTTTTGAGCAATACAAGTGGGAGGGAACAACAACAACATAAGGACTGGGTCAAAGAATGGACAGATACAGTCAAATTCTGCCCAAAGCAATAAATCTCCACAGTGAAAAAACTTGAAAAAGACTGAGAGAAAGATACAAGACATGTATGGCAGAATGCTTGAACTGGGATGGGGTGGGGGGAAGAGAAAGGGGAATATGTCTAATGTGAACTGAAAAATGAGGTATAAAATACATAAAACATCAATAAAAGTATTATATTTTAAAAAAGAAAGCAGGCTGGGTATGGGCCAGGGAAGCAAGCCACTAAGAAGCATTCCTCTATGGCCTGTGCCTCAGCTCTTGCCTCCAGGTTCCTGCCCCGAGTTCTACCTTGGGCTCCCTGAGTGATGAACTGTTACCTAGGAGTTATTAGCTGAATAAACCCTTTCCTCCCCAAGTTGGTGTCAGCCAGAGTGTTTGTCACAGCAGTGGAAAAGCAAACTAGAACATTCTGTTACTCCAAGAGTTCTCACTCAGTATACCTGGAAGACTTAAACTTGCTATCCAGATACGGTTGAGAGCTGCTAGGTTTCAAAGCCAGGCTTTAAGGTTAGATAGACTTGGAAAACTACAGGCCAAATATTAACATTAAAATTATTGGTATCTTTTTCAATTTTCTTCCTTCCAAAGATAAGCAGTTGTTAAATCCTCTTTAAGTAGTTTATTAATAACAAACTTTGATTGTACTCAACTTAAACATAAAGAAGAATGAGTTAAATTAATGTCAAGTCTTCAAATTTTTGCTTCTAATATTAGTCATATTTTGTGCATAAAGACAAGAAGAATAAATTTACAGAAAATGAATATATTCTCTATTCTGTATCTCTTTGAAAACCAGTGACAGTAACCGAGTCATCTTTGCACCATCAGAAACCAACAGTGTTCTTACATATTGTAGAAACAACTTTCAAATACTGGCAAAAATTATACTGTGTGATATACGCAAGGTGATGGACTAGAGAACCTTGCTTTGATACCCAAACTACCACCTTGAACAAACCAATAGCTTATCTGTGACCTATCCCTAAATAAAATGGCCCCTGGGGGAATTGGGAGCCCAATAAAACAAGTTGCAGTGTCACCATAGAGAAAGAACCAAGGTTAATTTGCCTTCCTCCGATGGCCATGGATGTTGAACACTGGGAAATATTTATTGGCTACCTGGGTTTCTTCTTTTGAGAATCCTCTGTTTAATTCTTTTTGTTGTTGTTGTTGTTCTTATTGTTCTTGTTTTTTGGGTTGTTTCTCTTCTTGTTCAGTTTCTTAGTTCTGTGTGGTGCTTTGATATTTCATCTCACCCCAGTAAGAATGGCTATCAAGAGAAAGCAAATCAGGCCTGAGAGCTGGCTCAAGGGTTAAGGGTCTTACTGTCCTTGCAAAGTACTTGGCTTCAATTCCCAACACAGATATGGAGGTGGACAACCATCTGTAACTCCAGTTCCCTGGGATCAGATCCCCTCTTTGGACCTCCACAGGTACTGCATGACAGAAGTGCCCCTGTCTACATGCAGGAAATAGAATCATACACATAAAATAGAAATAATAAATAAAACATTGTTTTAAAAATAAAGCAAATAATTTCTCTGTTAAATATAAGGAACCATATTTAGCACACAGTAAGTAATTACATTTTCTACTGTTGTGACAGAGGTGGAGTTTTCTGAAGGACCCATGACATCTCATGTTTATTTGGATATGTTTACAGGATTACCAATGCCTTTTCTCCCATTAAGTGAGGTTTAAGTTTAAATAGATAGCTGTTGACTACCCTCAGGATAAAAGTGTCACTACTGTACCAATAGAGATAGTTTGCTTTGCCTGTCATGGTTGTAATTAACCTTTAAAGGTGGGGGTGGATCATTGACTGATTTTGTCCCTTAGCTGATGTCCATAATATTCCTTCTGGGAGGCATAAACAATGTCTGTCCCCTCCTCCCTTGATTCCTTCCCCTACACCACATATACTTATTAGACATACACACTGTTGGTCACTGTGGTGATAAACCACGCAAATGAAAAACAAAGTTGTCCTGGGTTGTAACCCATGACTTTGCCCTGCCCTCACATTCCACACCCATTTAAATCTTCCTGCTCTAATGTTCCTTTTTGTCCCCTTCTTATCCCTGCATTCTACCACCCCTGGAGACCCTCTCCCATGGCTGTTTACTGGTTTATAACTTCTAGAATTTCAACTTAAAGCATGCATTTGTATGATTTCAAAGTCAGCATCCAGGTTGTGCTGGATAGCTTTAGTATCAACTTGAAACACCTGGGTTGAGGGGGCCTCAACTGGGGAATTGGCTCCATTGGCCACGTCTGTGGAGTACTGTCTTGATTATCAGGCAGTGTGGGAGGGCCCAGCCCACAATGAGTAGTGCCACCCTGGGCAGGTTGTTGTGTATCGTATAAGAAGGCAGGCTGGGCATGAGCCGGGGGAGCAAGCCAGTGAACAGTACTCCTCCATGGCCTGTGCTTCAGCTCCTGCCTCCAGGTTCCTGCCCTGAGTTCTTGCCTTGGGCTCCCTGAGAACTGTGACCCAGGAGATGTAAGCTAAATAAACCCTTTTCTCCCCAAGTTGGTGTTGGTCACAGTGTTTTGTCACAACAATGGAAGAGAAACTAGAACACAGGTATAGGAAATAACATGCAACATTTGTCTTTAAGAGTCTGCATTACCTTACCCAGGATGAGAGTTTCCAGTTCCATACATTTACCTGATGGATATTTAGGCTCTTTCCAGTTTCTGCCTGTTAATGGAAAGGAATACTGAATAATATTGGCGAATACAAATTAGACTCTATAAACCATATATATAATATATATATATATATATATATATATATATGTGTGTGTATTCTGTAAAATATAACTACACATTCACCTTCAGAGTATTAGAAATTAGAATACCACAATGGAAACTTATAAATTCCTTAAAACTTCTTTATAAAGACTAAAAGACAAAAGAATTAATAGGAATTGTAGAAAAATTATATGTTTATGGACACACAATATACAGAAGATGAAAATTATGACATTAAGACAAAAATGGAGGTCGGTAATGTAGCTTTTATCTGTTCTCTCAGTAAAGTTGCTGTCAATTTAATATTATGACTAGATGGTAAAAGTTAAGCACTTACATATAAGGTTTATGATAACCAAAAAGCAATACTCTCCAAGAGCTATAGAAAGAGATAAAGCATATAATTTCAAAATAAAACAATAAAAGTCAAAAGCCATGAGGAAAATATAATTAGTTTTAATTAAACAAATAGAAAAAATAGTAAAAGGGCAAGTGTAAAATGTTATCTATCACTAATCATTTTGAAAATAAATGTATTAAACTGTTTAATCAAAAGATGCAGAGTAGTTGAAGGATAAAGTAAACCACAACATCTATATGTGATTGCAAATGAAAATGTATGATTCACATAGTAGGAAAACAAAACAGATGGGACATTATTCCACAAAACTGTTAATAAAGAGAACAGAAAACTATATAATCATGGAGAAAGACTAGATTAAAATTCAGTAGATACAAAGCAAGTGAGTAATAAAGCATTAATCTGTAGGACACAATGGTAAACACACTCATTCTAATCATTAGGCCATCTGACTACATGGAACACAGCCTGAGCATGGCCACAGAATAAATAGCAAATAGCAGACGACTTCAACCTACTTTCAGTAATGAACAGAACACCAGGCTCCAATTCAATAAAGAGACAGCTTCCTTAAAAATCAGTAAAGAACAAAATGCACCTGAGATATAGTCAGAAGGTTTTGCCAGACAGTAACAGAATTTTCATTTTGTCAAGTGCATGGAAAACATTTTTCAGAAAAGATATTAGATCAAAAAACAATTCTTAAAATTTTTCAAGAAAAATTGAATCTTACCAAGTCTTTTCTCAGAACACAGTGGGTGAAAACAATATCAGAAAGAAAACAGGAAAGTCCACACACAGATAGAAGCAGAATACATTTTCTAAAACACTGTGCAAATAAGATAATCACAAAAAAATAATCTGAAAGAAAATAAACTGAAAATTCAAATACAGTAAAACTTTGATGATGAAAAAAATACTAAAGTCAAATTTATAAAATTAAACTTTTATCCATAAAAGAAAAAACATCTCAAATAAACACATCAAAATTTACAAGTCAAGCAACCAGAAGAGAACAAACTTAACTCGAAATTAGGGGAAGGATAAGAAGTAGCGGATTGACTTTGCCCTCCAGTGGATGGAACTGGCAAATGAAAAGCCAAAAGGAGCCAGCGGCTCTCCCCAAACAAACAAACAAACAAACAAACCCAAGTAACCTTTGGGAACCAGATCCTCAACTGACCTTGAGAAAACAAAAACCTTGGTTAATCTGGGCTAACTGAGTGGGTTTAAGTGTCTAAAACGAAAGTATAACCAGAAATAAATAATCAATAAGGTCTGAGAAATTGTACTTCAGATATAAAATGTGAGATCTTAGTAAAAAGACAAAAAGGAAAAAAAGAGAGCACTACTGTTTTGTCTTCAATTCTTACTGGCAAGTGGATCTACTCAGTGGCTGCCACTGCTTTTACCAGCCTTCAAAGACATGAGACAGATTTTTTTTTTGATGTCACAACATCACTTTATTCAAAGTAATAGAATAAATCAGGAAGAAATATGCTGTCAAGAGTGACAGCAGAGCAAACTATTGAGATTAAGAGTCCCATCATTGGGACTTTCTTTTTTTTTTTCTTTTTTTTTTTTACTATCACTTTTATTTATTTTTATTTTTTATACTTTCTTTTATTTCATATTTTAACAATAAGTAGTAAGTTGTGAGTACAAGCATCCTTCGTGTAAAACCAATTTGCAAGCAGTTGTGCCCAAACCCACACAGTCCAAGGCTCCCACCATCCTGCTGGAGGGGCTTTTATGTACAGTAATGCTGATAAAATAAGTGTCCAGTCTGTATTGATGTAGTTTCACCATTTACCCCAATCGCAGCCCTTACATTCTACCACGCCCTCTCTTCCACAGATTGTTCCTTAGGCTTAGAAAAGGGGCACAGGTGAACGAGAAGCAAAACAGTCTACTTTCTCTGGAGATGTCGTTTTGGACTCTGATCAGTTCTGGCTGTTTCCTTTCATGGGCTGACAGTTTGTCCAGGAATAACGTTTCAATCCTACAAATGAAGCACAAGCAATTAGATATATAGGTATTTAAACAGTACTAATTATTATGGTAGATTACTTTGGTATAGACACAGATATTTGGATTGTATGGTAATCCATGAATTACATTTTTTTCTGTAAAAGATAACAAGGTCTTCCTGTGGCTTATAACATTGTTGGCAGCCTACCACACAATGTGTGCTGTACCACGCCCTAAGGTGGCGATGACTTCCTGAGTTGCTAGAACAACTACAAGCCGTTTCCCGCCATTGCCTTTGCATTGGGCAAACTGCGCTCCCGGGCCCGCGCTCTCTGGGCCCGCGCCTTGGTCATGCTAATGAGGCATCAGACGGTGCACCAATCCAGAGCATACCCGAACCCTCTGGACTGCTATATAAGCGGTGCTTCTGCCCCATTTCGGGGTCCTTCTCACAAAAGAGCTGTGCACAATAAATATTACCACAGAAGAATCCTGTTGTCCGCGTGAAGTTCTTGCCGGCGAGACTACACAGCGCGGGACATAACATCTCCTAACCACTAGAGGATGTAAGCTTGTGGCATCAGCCATGAGTTATTACTCCAAGGAGAGAGCCAATAGCCAATTAGATTTGGGATATACAGGCACATGGCTGCCACTGCTGCACAGTATTTCCAGGCAGGTGAGGTGTAGCTGATGCTGATGGAGGAGTCTTGGTTGACTTAAGGAGACCTATATTTGCTTTATTGGTTTAGTGGCCTTTGGTTACACTCTCTGGTATTCCAGAGACCAACTGTAAACTTGCAAGTGTGGTCTCAATGCATCTTTCCCATTCTTACATTAGATCTTCAACAGCAGGGCCTTACAGCCTCTCTTCTTGCCAGTATCCCAGTTTACAGGCAAGAAGTCTGTACCTTTTGGGAAGGCTTGGATCCCCTAGCCAACATCTCCTTGGCAGAATAATCCATTGCTGATATCGGAGCTTTCCTGTATTCATATATTTTGCTTAAATGCACAGCTTAAAGAGACTTTAGCATTATATTTGGTTCTGAATAGAGAATAATCCTTTTCACAGTTCCTTTGTCTATTAGTCAATTAAAGAAAGCAGTTTTACCAGTTTTACAAGAGATTACCTCCATAACAGTTGGCTCTAATTTACAGTTAGAGAATGACTTCAGTACCTTCATATTTTTCTTTGTTTTATGAAAAGGAGGTAAGAAATTCTCTCATATTAAAACTTTGTGGCACCTAGAACAGAGATGTTTGATGCCTGTAGCAATCTGAAGCTTTATTTTTTTCCTTTTAATGTTTAGATGGGCCAACTGCTCTGCTGGTATTTCTTGGTACATCCTGCACAATGCAAAGCTGTATCTTTTCTTTCTCAGCCATTAAGTTGGTGACATTTTGACCTGCAGGAACATGCAAATCTTTTCATGTAGTTAGTTTTAAGATATAAATTGAAAAAAAAATTTGACAAAAGTTTTAATATATAACTGTATCCCCCCTTTTTTATTTTAGGTTTTTATTTTTTGACCTATGAGTCTCAAAAAGGCAGTTGTAGTATACATACCTATAGGCAGGAATCAAGGTGTAAATGTCATTAAATCTACCCAAGCTGTTTTGGGTGACTGTATGTTGTTAATTTGGGAAGCAAACTTAATTCCTTAAGTTAAATTATCCTACAGGCAAAAGAGAATGTTACAAGATGATACTGTATAACACAAAAATTATAGAGAACATTTGTATATGTTAATCCCAAAGTTATTGTTATACAGATTTTTTTGGGGGGGGGTCTTTTTGAGACAGGGTCTCCCTGTAGCTCTGGCTGTCCTGGAACTCACTATGTAGACCAGGCTGGCCTTGAACTCACAAAGATCCACCTGCCTCTGCCTCCCAAGTGCTAGGATTGAAGGCGTGTGCCTCCACACCCGGCAGTGTTATACAGATTTTAAGTAAAACAAATATGGACAACAACAATTTATATTTCCAATTAACTTAGATGTATTGCCGTTTTTGTTAAAAACCTTTAAACCAATGTTGTTTAATATAGACCTTTTTACTTTTACTAAGTCCTAAAATACCATATAATTTGTAGATAGTGTTTGGGCAATATTGGATACTTGTTGAACTCATGTCAATTAAATATACATTAATCGAATATAGACATGTGTCCCTCTCCCAACCCTCCCACCCCTCCAGATTCACCATTACAGTCAGTTTTCTGATGCAGTCTTTCTGTTGTTGCTCTTTCAATATGCATCCCTCTCCACAAGGAATATTTTCAACTGGGTTATTGATGCTAGCATCCATAGATGAGAGATACCATTCATCATTTGTTTTTCTGGGACTGTGTTACTTCACTTAACATAATATGTTCTAGCTTCATCCATTTACCTGCAAAGTTCATGATGTTGTATTTACTGCTGCATAGAACTCCATTGAGTACATGTACCACATTTTCTCCATCCACTCATCTGTTGAGGAGCATTTGGCATGTGGGTTTCCTTTTGCCTATATTCCAATGCGAATTTCAAATGCTTCTTTACTGTGTTGAAGGATCATTTTCCCTGATTCCTTCCCTTTATTTATGGAGTGTTGGCGTGTCTAGATTTCAGGCTTTCAATTTTGGTTATAAATTGGGAAGTATAGCTCACTCTTCCCTTTCTATTCTGCAAGAACCAGCCAGTTCCTGTAGGTTGCTTGTAGGGCTTACTGGACACTCCCTCTGAGGGTGTTGGGGGGAGGAGGCAGGGCCTGCCTGCTTAGCCCACCCCTGGTACCCTGCAGCTGAGCTGATCTGGTGCAGGTCCCATGCCAAGAGCACAAAGAAAGAACAATATGGGAAAAGCACAGAATAATTCCACATTAAAGTCTACTGAACCTATGGAATATTCCCACACTGGGACCTCCCTGGAGGTAGCCCATGACACAGATCATAAAACAATCACAAATATCTTGAAAGAAATCATAGAGCTAAGGGGGAGAGAATGAAAAACTCAGAAAAGACCTAGAGCGAAAGAATTACAAACTTCAGAAAGAACGAAAAGCAGAAAATGACAAACTCCGGAAGGAAGTGGAAACACTGAAAAGATCCCATGCTGAAATGAAAAAGGAAACCAACCAGCAAAGCAAGGAGCTACAAGAAGAGATTGAGAAGCTCCACAAGGAAGTAGAAATAGTATAGAAAACATAAGACATAATGAAAAAGGAAATCAAACACTCATCCAATCAAGAGGAAAGAATGGAAGAAAGCCTCAGAAGCAGAATGGAGGAAGCAGAAACAGAATATCATACCTGGAAGATAACACAGAACAACTGAAAAGCTCAAGTAAAGACTGAAAATTTTTTTTCTTTTTTTTTTAATTTTTTTTTATTAATTTTATTTATTTCTGTATGTGTATGAATGTACTGTCTGCATGCAAGTCTGTGCACCCGTGTCGTGCAACGCCGCGGAGTTCAGAAGAGGGTCTCGGATTCCCCTGGAACTGGAGTTCTCCTGGAATTGGAGCTTCAGACGGTTCTCAGCCGCCATGTGGGTGCTGGGGATCGAACCCGGGTCCTCTGTAAGAGCAGTCGGCGCTCTTAACCGCTAGGCCATCTCTCCAGCCCAAGACTGAAAAATTTAAAAATACACAAGAGTGGAACAACCAGGAAATGTGGGACACTATGAAAATATCAAACCTTCACATTCATAAGGATAGAGGAAGGAGAAGAATTCCAAGAGAATGGTATTGATCAGATCTTCAACAGAATAATAGATGAAAATTTTCCCAAACTAAAAAAAGACAAACACAAGAAACACATAGAACACCAAATAGACAAGATGAGAAAAGAAATTCCTCATGCCATAGCATAGTTAAAACACTAGACACACAAAACAAAGACAAAATTCTTATTTATTTATTTATTTTTGGTCTTTTTTGAGACAGGGTCTCCCTGTAGCTCTGACTGTCCTGGAACTCACTCTGTAGACCAGGCTGACCTTGAACTCACAGAGATCCGCATGCCTCTGCCTCCCAAGTGCTAGGATTAAAGGCATGTGCCACCACGCCCAGCATTTATTTATTTCTGTATGTGTATCAATGTACTGTCTGCATGCAAGTTTGTGCACCCGTGTCGTGCAATGCTGCAGAGGTCAGAAGAGGGTGTTGGATTCCCCTGGAACTGGAGTTCTCCTGGAATTGGAGTTTCAGATGGTTCCCGGCTGCCATGTGGGTGCTGGGGATCGAACCCAGGTCCTCTGCAAGAGCGGGCAGTGCTCTTAACTGCTAGGCCATCTCTCCAGCCCCAAGACAAAATTCTTAAAAGCCACAAGAGAAAAACAAGTTAGATATAAGAGGAAACCTACTAGAATTACAGTGGACTTCTCAGTGCAAACTATGAAAGCAAAAAGAACATGGAGCAAAGCATTCCTAGCAATAAATGACTACAAATGACAACCCAGGTTACTATACCCAGCAAAAATGTCGATTCTAGTTGAAGGAAAGAGAAAAAATCTTCCATGACGTAAACAAGATGAAAGAATACATGTCCAGAAAACCAAACCTTCAGAGAATACTTGAAGCAATTCAAAGGGCAAAGGAGAGAACCAGCTATCCCCAGGCACCTTGAAAGGGAAATTAATAAATGCATAACTGCAAAAGTAGAAACCTAGACCAAAAATGCAAATGGATGATAAGGGAAAAGGAAGCAACACACATCTCTCAATTATAACCTTAAATATTAACGGACTAAACTGCCCAATCAAAAGGCATAGACTGGGAGACTGGATTAGGAAACAGAATCCATTTATATCCTGTCTACAAGAAACCTATCTCACCCTCAAGGATAGGCACAAACTGAAAGTGAAAGGATGGAAAAAATATTCCAAGCAAATGGCAGCAAAAACAAAGCAGGAATTTCTATTTTAATATCAGAGAAAATAAACTTCAAAGTAGAAGCAATCAGAAGAGACAAAGAGGGTCATTGCATCCTTATCAAAGGGAAAATTAACCATGAAGACTTCACAATCATGAATATATATCCACCAAACTATGGTGCACCAACCTTTATAAACACAACACTACAGGACCTCACGGCACAGATTAAACCCAGCACACTCATAGTAGGGGACTCCAATACACCACTGAGCCCCTTTGACAGATCAACCAGACAAAGAATGAACAGAGAGACATCTGAACTGAACAATATGATACAGCGAATGGACCTTGCAGACATCTACTGAATATTCTACCCAAGTACCAGAGGATACACTTTCTACACAGCACCCCAGGGAACATTCTCCAAAACTGACCACATATTGGGACACAGAAAAAAAAACTCAACAAATACAAAAAAAACCTGAAATAATTTCATGCATTCTATCAGACCACAGTGCAATAAATCCCAATATCAACACCAAGATAAGACACACTACCTACACAAACACATGGAGACTAAACAACACACTCCTGAATAATGAATGGGTCAGGAAGAAATAAAGAAAGAAATAAAAGCATTCCTGGAACTAAATGACAAACACAGTACAACACAACAAATCCTATGGGACACCTTAAAAGCAGTCCTAAGGGGGAAGTTTATAGCCCTGGGTGCCTATATTAAAAAAAAAAAAAACACCAAAAACAAAAACAGAAAGAGCACAAATAAATGGGTTAACTCTTCAGCTAAAAACACTCAAAAGACAACAACAAATGAACCCTAAATGCAACACACAGGAAGAAATGACAAAAATCAGAGCAGAAACCATTTAAATAGAAACAAGGAAACAGTACAAAAAACATCAATGAATCCAAAAGTGTGTTCTTTGAGAGAATAAACAAGATAGACAGACCTCTAGCCCAGTTAACCAAAAGAAAGAAAGAGCAATTCCAAATCAATAGAATTCATGATGAAAGGGGAAATATTACAACAGACAATGAAAAGACTTAGGCAATCATATGGGAATACTTCAAAAAACCTATACTCTACTAAATTTGAAAACCTAAGCAAAATGGATGAATACTTGAAATCCAGCTAATCATCAAAGCTAAACCAAGAAGATTGACAGCTTAAACAGAGCCATAATATTTGAGGAAATTGACGATGTAATTTAAAACCTTCCAACTAAAAATAGCCTGGGCCCAGATGGTTTCACAGCAGAATTCTATAAAACTTTTAAAGAGGTCCTACAACCACTGCTACTCAAACTGTTCAGAAGGATACAAACAGAGGGAATTCTCCCAAACTCTTTTTATGAAGCCAGCATCACTCTAAAACTAAAACCAGGCAAAGACATAAGCAAAAAAGAAAGCTATAGACCAATATCACTAATGAACATAGACATAAAAACTCTCAACAAAATACTTGAAAATTGCATACAGATCCACATCAAAAAGATCATCCATCATGACCAAGTTGGATTCATATCAGAGATGCAGGGATGGTTCAACATATGTAAATCAATAAATATCATAAAACACATAAATGGACTGAAAGACAAAAACAAGATCATCTCAATTAATGCAGAAAAAGCCTTTGACAAGATCCCAGCATCCCTTCATGTTTAACGTCCTAGAGGAATAGGACTGAAAGGAACATTCCTGAACTTTATCAAAGCCATATATAGCAAACACACCACCAACATCATCCTAAATGGAGAAAAATTGGAACCATTTCCCTTAAAGGCAGGAATTAAGCAAGGCTGCCCCTTATTGCCACTCCTCTTCAAAATAGTGATTGAAACACTTGCTAGGGCAATAAGACAGGAGAAGGAAATTAAAGGAGTCCTAATCAGAAAAGGAAAATTTAAGCTACCCCTTTTTGCAGATGATATGATATTTTACCTAAGGGATGCTAAACACTCCACCAGGAAACTTCTAAAAATGATTGAGAGTTTTAGGAAAGTGGCGGGATACAAAATTAACTTGGAAAAATCAGTAGCCTTTCTTTATACCAACAATAAACATGTGGAGAAGGAATATAAGAAGACCTTCCCACTCACAATAGCCTAAAAAGCAATAATATACCTGAGAACAAACCTAACAAAAGATACCGAAGACCTCTACACCAATAATTTTAAGCCCCTGAAGAAGGAGATTGAAAATGACATCAAAAGATGGAAAAACCTCCCATGCTCATGGAATGGGAAAATTAATATAGTAAAAATGTCCATTTTACCCAAACTGATATACAAATTCAACACAATCCCAATCAAAATGCCCATGAGCTTCTTCACAGAATTGGGAAAAAAAAAATCCTTAAATTCATATGGAAAAACAAAAGACCCCAAATAGCTAAGGCAACACTGAGTGAAAAGTGCAATACAGGGGGCATTGCCCTACCAGACTTCAAGCTATATTACAGGGCCATAGTCCTAAAGACAGCCTGGTACTGGCACAAAAACAGACCCATTGACCAATGGAACAAAATTGAAGATCCAAACTTGAGCTCATACAATTTCACCCAATTCATATTTGACAAAGGAGCAAAAAAATAAATAACCTCAGTGGAGGAAGGATAGCATCTTCAGCCAAGGGTTCTGGCAAAACTGGATCACCACCTTTAGAAGAAGAAAATTAAACCCCTAACTCTCACGCTGTACAAAAATCAACTCAAAGTGGATCAAAGATCTCAACGTGAAGCCTGAAACCCTGAGAGTGATAGAATAAAAAGTTGGCAACAACCTACAGGACGTAAGCATAGGAAAAGACTTTCTAAATCAGACAGCAGCTGCATAGGAAATAAGGGCAACAGCCAACAAATGGGACCTCATAAAATTCAAACTCTTCTGTACAGCGAAAGAAACAATCAAGGGGGTGAAGGGAAAACCCACAGAGTGGAGGAAATCTTTATCAGTGATACATCTGACAGAACATTAATGTCAAGAATATATAAGCTACTCAAAAAACAAAGAAGTAAGAACACAAATGACTTACTCAAAAGATGGTGTAAAGAGCTGAACAGAGACTTCACCAGTGAGGAATTAAAGATGGCTGAGAAACATCTCAAAAAGTGTTCAACATCATTAATAATTAAGGAAATGCAAATCAAAACCACTCTTATATATCATCTCACTCCAATATGACTAGCTAAGATCAAGATAACAAAAGACAACAGATGCTGGAGAGGTTGTGAGGAAAAGGGAACACTCATCCACTGCTGGTGGGAATGTAACTTTGTTCAACCACTATGGAAAACAGTGTGGAGAATCCTTAATAGACTCAGAATGAGCCTGCCACCTGACCTAGTCATGCCACTCCTGGGTATATACCCCAAAGACTCATCCTACCACAATGCACATTGTAGTTTGTCTTCCATTGCTGTGACAAAACACTCTGACCAACACCAACTTGGGGAGGAAAGGGTTTATTCATCTTACATCTCCTGGGTCACAGTTCATCACTTATGGAGTCCAAGGCGGGAACTCAGGGCAGGAACCTGGAGGCAGAAGCTGAAGCACAGGCCATGGAGGAATGCTGTTCACTGGCTTGCTCCCCTGGCCCATGCCCCAGCCTGACCTCTTATACAATACACAACAACCTGCCCAGGGTGGCACCACCCATAGTGGGCTGGGCCCTCCCACATTGCTCAACAATCAAGACAATACTCCACAGACGTGGCCACAGGCCAGTCCAGTGGAGCCAATTCCCCAATTGAGGCTCCCTCAACCCAGGTGTGTCAAGTTGACACTAAAGCTATCCAGCACACACATCCATGTTTACTGCAGCTCTCTTCACAATAGCGAAGAGCAGGAACCAACCTAAATGCTACTCAACAGATGAGTGGATGCCAAAAATGTGGTACATTTACACTATGGAGTTCTATTCAGTGGTAAAGAAAGATAGCATTATGAACTTTGCAGGTAAATGGATGGAGCTTGAAGCCATTATGCTAAGTGAAGTAACACAGTCCCAGAAAAACAAATGGCAAATAGTTTCCCTCATTTGTGGATGCTAACACCAAACCCCCCAGATGAAAGGCTAGCTGAACATGATTGTTATATATTTCTGTTTATCTGAAAGCAACTATGTTGTTATAATGTGAATTTCTCAATGGGATCTAGAATCCACCCACCTCTTATTTTCAGTCTCTGTAATTACTGTATATGGGTGGAGAGTATATATCCATATTTTGGAGTAATATAAAATTAATGGAGGAAAATGTGAATTCTTAAGCATAAAAAAGAGAGAAATATGCAGGACAGTTATGGCAGAATGCATGATCTGGGCTGGGATGTGGGGAAAGGAAAGGGGAATATGCATGAACTGAATTGAAAAATGATGTCTGAAATACACAAAACATAAATAAAATCACACACAAAAAAGAAAACCAGAGTGGGAAGAAATAAAAAGACTCAAAATGAGCCTACCATCTGTCCCAGCCATACCACTTCTGGATGTATAACCACAAGACTCATCCTACTGCAAAGGTACATGTACAGCCATGTTTATTGCAGCTCTCTTCACAATAGCAAAGAGCTCAAACCAACCCAAATGCCCTTCAACTGAGGAGTGGATAGAGAAAATGTGGCACATCTACACAATGGAGTTCTATGCAGTGGTAAAGAAAGATGATATCCAACCCCTTAATCCTAGCACTTGGGAGGCAGAGGCTGGCAGATCTCTATGAGTTCAAGGCCAGCCTGGTCTACAGAGTGAGTTCCAGGCCAGCTGGTGCTGTAGGGAGACCCTGTCTCAAAAAGACAACAAAAAGAGAAAGATAATATCATGAAATTTGCAGGTAAATGGATGGAACAAGAAGATATTATGTTAAGTGAAGTAACACAGTCCCAGAAAAATAAAAGTCAAATGATATCCCTCATCTCTGGATGCTAGCACCAAGTACCTAGTTGTAAGGCAAACTGAGCAACATTATTGTTATATTTCTCACAATCTGAACACAACTGAACTCTTATGAATCCCTAGACAGGTTCTAGAACTACCCTACCATTTATTTTCAGACTATGGGTTTTTGGTATACGATGGTGGGCATGTATACATATTTTAGAGTACCATAAAGTTAAAATGGAAAAAGGTGAATCAAGAAATATGATATGGAAATACACCGCTTGTTTTCAGAAGATACAATTTTAGTATAGGTGTGATGTATAAGGCTGGTGTAACTTAGCCTTTCTGGGTCCTTAATGACCATACTTAATACCCATACCAATTTGGCCGAGGGACCTAAGGAATAACTTTGTTCCTTGCCCTCAGATGTCAACTAAGTCTCAGGGGACTATGCATGGGGGTATCTCTTGAAATGTCCTGCAAATGTGAGTCACCAGTCTTCCTGTGCAGGGAGGTCTTGAAGATCCACTAATGGGACTTCAGCCAGTGTCCAATCTATAAAGAGGAAAGTCTGCTCATGCTTCAAAATGAGAAACCTCGTCTAGCAAGACCTACCTGTGTCCTCGGGTGGATGGAACTGGTAATTGAAAAGCCAAAAAGAGCCAGGGGCTCCCCCCCAAAAAAAAACCCCTGAGTGACCCTTGAGGACCAGATCCTCAGCTGACCTTGAGAAAACAAAAACCTTGGTTAATCTGGGCTAACTGTGTGGCCTTAGGCATCCTAAAAGAAAGTATAACCAGAAATAAATAATCAATAAGGTCTTAGAAATTGTACTTCAGATATAAAACTTGAGAATCCTTCAAACCTTCAATGCCAGTTGGGGACTACTGAGATATCCAGCTTGTGGACTGGGTGGCTACTGGGATTTCAGCCTCTTCAGAGTGTAGAATGCAGTTGTTGGACTACGCAGGCTGTGTCATGGAGTCCAGTGCAGGAAGATCAAGACAGGACACACACTTGCTGGACCTCATTTGGGTGACCATGGTGGGGGGGGACCCCAGTGTGGAGCATTCAGGCAGGATTGATGGTTGTTTGGGTTTGCCAAGGAGGAATCTTCAAGCACTTCCTTGGGGAAAACATGATATCTTTTGTTAAAAAAAGAAAGAACTGACTGAAACAGTGAACTTCTGCTAAAAACAGTCTACTTCCCCATGGAGAATATTGAGAAAGACTGAGAAAGAGATGAATAGCATGTTTGGCAGAATGCATGAGCTCTGGGGGGGTAGGGGGATGGGGGGGACATGGGTCTNATAATAATAAAAATAAATAAATAAATAAAATCCTCCAACTCAGGTGATATGTGTATGTATATATATTTACATATGTAGATATTTATGTGTATTATATATAATATATATATATATATAAAATATTATATATATTATATATATATATAGAAGCAGTACAACTTGGAGACAAATGGAATTTCCATGTTAAAGTATCACTGTATTTAATGCTTTTTTGGTATCACAAGTTTCATTTATGTTACTTTGATGCTCTGTGTACTCTAAAGTTCAACTTAAAATTAAAAATTAAAAAAAATTAAAAAGCTAATGTGACTTTAAAAGTTGGGAAAAAAAGAAAAAACAATAAATAAACAACCAGCAAATAACCCTTAGAGGCAAATGTCCATGATCATAAAAATTAATAGCTCTTAAAATAATCTGATATCATAATCAAGTTGGATTAGTGCTTAAATAAAGTAATGGTTCATAATGTAAAGGTCAGTCCACGTGATTCTTTATATGAACACAATGAAAGACCGTGATCACAGGATTGTCTTAGATAAAGAAACATCATTTGGGGCTGGAGAGATAGCCTAGTGGTTAAGAGCATCGACTGCTCTTGCAGAGGACCCGGGTTTGATCCCCAGCACCCACATGGCGGCTGAGAACCGTCTGAAACTCCAGTTCCAGGGGAATCCGACACCCTCTTCTGACCTCTGCGGCATTGCATGGCACAGGTGCACAGACTTGCATGCAGACAGTACATTCATACACATACAGAAATAAATAAAATTAAAAAAAAAGAAACATCATTTGGAAAAATCTCATCTTTCTTGACAAAAAGAAATATCTATTGGCAAAAGGGTATGGATTGAATTATATCAACACAAGATGTGATAATATAAGAGGAGCACATAGTTAAATCATAACCTTTCCAGTTATGAAAGCGTTTCTTTTGTTTCTAAATATGAAGGGAACTGCCATAATCACTGCTATTGGACAATGATTGTCATTCTGGCTGGAAGAGCTAACCAAGACATGGACATGGAGCTGTCCAAACTAGTAAATAAAAGTCATATTATTGTTTGGAGACAAGATGGTCATATACACTGAAAAGCTTTAGAGACCTACGAAAGAAATTATTAGATCTACTAAATTCAATGAAGTCAAAGAACATAAAACAGCATACAGAACAGCAACAACTATAGAAACAAATACTAGCTATCTGAAGGAGAAAAACTTTTTCATTAACAACAAATACAAAGACTCATCTCTCCATCAAGCCTATGTCCCCAAGATCCTTCTATACCACAGACTTGTAGCTTGAATCTCCTTCCCTGGGACTCCCTTAGGAACCCACAATCTTAGCTTTCAGAATTCCCTAGGCCACAAGGATTCTGTCCCATCTTTTATCAGCCTGTGACTCATCTTGCCAGAGTGACTCAAACCCCCGGAGCTTATTCCTTGAGATCTCCTTGTGTCCCACCGTCTGAGCTCTGTTTGCCCCAGTCTGCATACTTTCAGGCTAACTTTCCAGGATAGCTTGCCAAAGTGGCAGCTGAATCCCACCTTCTTGATTCAGGGCCCTGCACAGTTAATCCTGAAAACAAATTCTACAATGTTGCAGGGACCGTGTGACTTTTGGCAGCTGCCTAAGATGCTGAATGAGAGAGTGTCTACCTCATGGCATTCTCTGCTTCTACTACCTTACCCCCTCTCCATAAAGCCAAGGCAGACTGGCTGGTTGGGAAGGCTAGTTGATTCCCATGGTTCCTCCTTTTTCCCTAGAAATTCAACAGTTAAGCTTAAAATGCTGGGCAAGCAGGTGCCACTATGCATGGAGAGAAAGCTTTGGTGTTCATGGTCAGTCTTTTGCAGAACCATCCGCAAGCAGCTGAAGATATTGTAGTGTCCAAGAAAACAGACTTCAAACTAGATCTAGTCACAAGAGACAGAGATGGTCACTTTACACTCATTAAAAAAATCCATCCAGAATAAATTACAATCCTAAACATATATGCATTTCCAATAGGGGCATCCAATTTCAAATTGACTGTAACACAGTGATAACAAGTGACTTCAAATGCCCCACTGTCATCAGTAGAAAAGTGGACTCGCCAGAAACTAAATAGAGAAACCATGGAGTTAAATGACACCATAAATGTAAAGAACATTCTGTCTGAACACCGAGGAACAGACTTTCTTCTAATAAGCTCCTGGAACTTTCTCCAAAAGTAACTGCATACATGGGCAAGTCTTCACAAATTTATGAAAATTAAAGTATCATATTGTAACTTATCCAACCACAAATGAATAATACCAGATATAAACAACACTAAATAATTTGGAAGCGTACAGAAATTTATTGATGCTAAAAAAATACTACTGAACAAATATTGGATTATGGGAAAAAATCAAGAATGAATTTGAAATTTTTTTTAGAATTGAATGAAAATGTACACATGTCATACCAAAGCCTTTGGAACTCAATGAATGCAATCTTAAGAGGAAAATTTATAGCATTAAGTACCTACACTAGAAAGATGCAGGACAGTTATGGCAGAATGCATGATCTGGGATGGGGTGGGGGTGGGGGGGGGAGGGAAAGGGAAATAAGCCTGAACTGAATTGGAAAAAATGTATGAAATGCACAAAGCATCAATAAAAACTAATTTAAAAAAAATGGATGCATCAAAAGAGCTATATATAAATAAATTAATGATGTACCTGAAAGCCTTGGGAAAACCAAGAAAAATCACCACCAAAATTAGTACATGAGAAGAGATAAATAAAACCAAGGATGAAATTAATTACACAGAAAATAAAAATATAAAATCAACCAAATGAAAAGTTGGTTTTTTGAAAAGATTAATTATATTGGCAAACTTTATCCAAATTAACTTTTTTTAATTTTTTAAAAAACATTTTTTATTTATTTTTTTTAATTTTTTTTATTTGTTTCTGTATCTGTATGAATGTACTGTCTGCATGCAAGTTTGTGCACCCGTGTCGTGCAATGATGCAGAGGTTAGAAGAGGGTGTCGGATTCCCCTGGAACTGGAGTTAAAGATGGTTCTCAGCCACCATGTGGGTGCTGGGGATTGAACCCAGGTCCTCTGCAAGAACAGTAGGCGCTCTTAACTGCTAGACCATCTCTACAGGCCCCAAATTAACTTTAACTGAGAGAGAGAGAGAGAGAGAGAGAGAGAGAGAGAGAGAGAGAGAGAGAACTCAAATAATGAAACTCAGGGATGAAAAGGAAACATAACAAACCCGGAGGACATTCAGAAAATCACAAGTATGTACTTCGAAAATCTATATTCCACTGCACTAGGAAATCTAAATTAAACAGATGAGTTTCTACATATGCATGGCTTAGCAGAATTAAACCAAAATGACCTGAATAATCCAATGGCACTACAATAGCCAATGAGCTAGAATATTAAATATTTTCTGACTTAAAAGAGCTCAGGACCAGATGGATAAAGCACACAATTCTTTCAAGCTGTCAATGAACTACTACCAAATCTCAAATTATTCCATAAAATATAGAATAGGGACTGGAGAGATAGACTAGCGGTTAAGAGCACCGACGCTCTTGCAGAGGACCCGGGTTCGATCCCCAGAACCCACATGGCGGCTAAGAACCGTCTGTAACTCCAATTCCAGGAGAACTCCAGTTCCAGGGGAATCTGAGACCCTCTTCTGACCTCCGCGGCATTGCACGACACGGGTGCACAGACCTGCATGCAAACAATACATTCATACACATACAAAAATAAATAATAAAAAAAAATAGAGAATAAAGGATCGATCTCAATTTCCTTTTAAAAATTTATTTATTATTTTTTAAATTTTATTTATTTTTGTATGTGTATGAACGTACTGTCTGCATGTAGGTTTGTGCACCCATGCTGTGCAAGGCCACAGATGTCAGAAGAGGGTCTCAGATTCCCCTAGAACTGGAGTTCTCCTGGAATTGGAGTTACAGATGGTTTTCAGCTGCCATGTGGATGCTGGGAATCGAACCCAGGTCCTCTGCAAGAGCAGTCGGTGCTCTTAACTGCTAGGCTATCTCTCCAGCCCTATTTATTATTTTTTTAGTAAAAGGTAATAAGTAATGAGTACAAGTGCCCTTCATGTAAAACCAATTTGCAAGTAGCTACGCCCAAACTTATACGGCCTGAGGCCCTCATTGTCCAGATGGAAGAGCTCATATGTACTGTTATGTTTATCAAATAAGAGTCCAGTCTCTACTGCTGTAGTTTCACAATTCACCCCAATCACAGCCCTTACATTCTACCATGCCCCCCTTTCCATAGATTGTTCCCTAGGCTTTAGAAAAGGGATGCAAGCGGGTGAGAAGCAAGGCAGTCTGTTTTCTCTGGAGATGTCATTTTAGACTCTGATCAGTTCAGGCTGTTTCCTTTCATGGGTTAGCAGTTTATCCAGGAATAACCTTTTATTCCTACTGCACAAGCAATTAGATATACAGGCATTTAAACAGTACTAATTATTATGGTAGGTTACATTGGTATAGACATAGATGTTTGGATGGTATGCTAATCCATGAACTATAGCTTTTCTGTAAAGGCTGACAAGATCTTACTGTGGCTTGTAATATCTCCTAATCACTAGAGGACTTAGGCTTGTGGCATCAGCCATGAATTATTCCTCCAAGGGGCAAGCTAATAGCCAATGAGATTTGGGATATACAGACATTTGGCTGCCACTGCTGCACAGTATTTCCAGGCCAGTGAGGTGTAGCTGATGCTGATGGAGGAGTCTTGCTTGACTCAAGGAGACCTATACTTGCTTTATTTATTTAGTGGCCTTTGGTAACACTCTCTGGCATTCCAGAGGCCAACTTTAAACTTGCAAGTGTGGTCTCTATATATCTTTCTCATGCTTACACCAGGTCTTTGACAGCAGAGTCTTACTGCCTTTCTTCTTGCAGGTATCCCAGTTTGCTGGCAAAAAGCCTTTATCTTTGGGGGGGGGGGCTTGGGTCCCCTAGCCAACATCTCCTTGGCTGAATAATCCATTTCTGATAACAGAGCTCTCTTGTGTAAATATATTTTGCTTAATTACCCAGCTTATATAGATTTTAGTATTATATTTGGCTCTGAATAGGGAATTATCCTTTCATAGTTCCTATGATTATCAGTCAATTAAAGAAGACAACTATATCACTTTTATAAGAGATTACCTCTATAATAGTTGGCTCTAGTTTACAGTTAGGGAATGACTTCATTACCATCATGTTTTTCTTTGTTCTATGAAAAGGAGGTAAGAAAGTCTCTCATATTAAAACTTTGTGGCACCTGAAAGGTAATGTTCATTAGGGTGCATTATAAATAGTTGTTACAATTAGGATCCACAGAGATGTTTGATGTCTATAGCAGTCTGAGGCTTTTCTTCCCTTTAATGTTTAACTGGGCCAACTTTTCTACATTAAGCTGTTTATCATTGACTCTATGTTCTTTGGGAAGCCAATTTAATTTCTTTAGTTAAATTATCCTACACATAGAAGAAAATGTTACAAGTTGATACTGTACAACACGAAAATTATAGAGAATATTTGTATCCATTAACCCCAAAGTTGTTGTTATACAAATTATAAGTAAAGCAGATGTGGACAACAATTTATATTTCCAATTAGCTTAAATGTATTACCACCTTTTATTAAAACCTTTGAACCAATGTTGTTTAATATAGACATTTTTTATTTTTACTAAGACCTAGAATAGCATATAATATGTAGACAAAGTTTGGGCAAATTTGGATACCTGTTAAACTCACATCAATCAACTATACATTAATCTAATGTAGACCCGTGGCCCCCTCCCAACCCTCCCACCCCACCAGATTCACCGTTTCAGTCAGTTCTTTGTTGCAGTCTTTTCTGTTGTTGTTGCTGTTGTTGTTCTTTCCAATATGCATCACTCCCCACAAGGAAAATTTACAACTGGGTTATTGGCACTATCATCCACAGATGAGGGATACCATTCATCGTTTGTTTTTCTGGGACTGTGTTACTTCACTCAGCATGATATCTTCTAGCTCCAGCCATTTTCCTGCAAAGCTCATGATGTCATCTTTCTTTACTGCTACATAGAACTCCATTGTGTAAATGTCCCATATTTTCTCTATAAGCCAGTATTGCTCTAATGCCAAAACAAGGCAAAGTTCAAACAAAAAGTAAAATGGTATACCACTCTCTCTTATGAACTTATATGTATAAGTTCTCAATAAAATATTTAAAAAATGGAATGGAGGAACACATGCAAAATATTATAAATCATAATCAACTTGACTTGATCCCAGAGATTTATAACTACAAATGCAAAAGCTTAGAAATCTCCAACAGCTCAGCTCTCAGTCCAAGCTATGTCTGTAAGACCCTTCTATGCCCCAGACTTGCAGCTTGAATCTCCTTCCTTGGGACTTTTTAGGACCCCACCATCTTAGATTTCAGAATTCCCCAGGCCACAGGGATGCTATCTCATCTTTTTGGGATGGCTCAATATATGCAAACCAATGTAAATCACCATATGAGCAGACTTAGGGACAAGAAACTGCAGGATCATCTCAAGAGATCTAGAAAAAGCCTCTGGCCAAAATCCAACATCTGCACACTAAAAACGTTAAAACACCGAAGAAAAAGTGAAGAAAATACCAGAAAAATGAAAAGGCACTCCATACTCATCGATCAGTAAGATTAATATTGTGAAAATTACCATTATGCCAAAATTAATCAACAAATTTAATGCAATATCCAGTAAATTTCCAAGATAATTCTGCACAGAAATTGAATAAATAATCCCAAATTTCATATGGAAATACAAAACACCCAAGATAGCTGATTACTTCTGAGAAAAATAAAAGACTTACTGGAGGTCTTATCACCCTAATCTCAGATGATACTACAGAGCAATAGCAACAACAGTATGGTACTGGCATTAAAAACAGACAAATTAATCAGTGGAATAGAACTAAGGACCCAGATTTAAATCTACACACTTATGTCCACCTGATTGAAAAATGAGGCCAAAAATCCACACTGAAGTAATGACATCATGTTCAGCAAATGGTGCTGATCCCATAGGATAAGAGCATGCAGAAAAATGAAGTTAGAACCCATGAGCAAATCTCAACTCCAAATGGATCAAAGACCTCAACTTAAACTTGAAACCTCAAATCAGTTATAAGAGAAAGTATGGAATATATTTGAACTTGCAAGAAGCACAGGAAAGAACTTTTTGAACAGGACTCTTAAGCACATATATTAGGTCTAAAAATTGATAAAAGGAACTGCATGAAACTATAAGATTCTGTATATCACGGACACCACCATTCAGGTGAAGAAGTGATCTAAATGATGGGAACAATTTCTCCCAGCTATACCTATGACAGAGGGTTAGTGTCTAGAACATAAAAGAATGCTTAAATATCAAAACCCCCACAATTAAATAGTGGGGCAAGAAGTTACACAGGGAGTTCTCTAAAGATGGAAAGCAATTGGCTCAGAATTACTTTTTAAAATGTTCAGGACCTTCAGTCATTAGGGCAATGCAGGTTAAAAATTAGTTTGATATTTCATCCTACCACAGTCAGAATAGCAAAGACCTCCCAAAAAAATAATGACGAATGTTGAGGAAGATATGAAGAAAGAGAAACTTTTTTGTTTTGTTTTTTTGAGAGGGTCTCCCTTTAGTCCCCACTGGCCTGGAACTCACTATATAGAGCAGGCTGGGCTTGAACTCAAAGAGATCCATCTGCCTCTGCCTCCCCAGTGCTGGGATTATAGGCAGGCACCACCACGTTCTTGTCTACTGCTCGTGGGAGTGCAAACTCATACAGAAACTATGGAAATCAGTCTGGAGATTCCTCAGAAAGCTTGAAATTGACCTTTTATATGATCTATCCATACCTCTCCTAGGCATATACCTCAAGGCCTCTCTACTGTGATACAGAAATGCCTGTTCATCAATGTTCATTGCTGCCTTTTTTCCAAATAGACAGAGACTGGGAACAAGCTAGATGTCCATCAACTAATGAATGCATAATGAAGATGTTCTTCATATATATAATATTATTCAGCTTTTAAAATGAAACTATCAAATTCATAGGTAAATGGGTTGAATTAAAAATAATCATTCTGAGCCAGGCATGGTGGCACATGCCTTTAATCCCAGCACTTGGGAGGCAGATGCAGGCTGACCTCTATGAGTTCAAGGCCAGCCTTGTCTTCAGAGTGAGTTCCAGGACAACTGGGACTAAAGGGAGACCCTGTCTCAAAAAGATAAAAAAAAACCACAATCATTCTGAGTGAGGTAATCCAGATTCAAAAAGAAAAACTACATGTTCTCTCTTAAAGTTGGATGCTAGCCTTGAACTCTTAGAAGAGCATGTTCCAATTTGAAAATTCATAGAAGTCAAAGAACTAATAAACAGCCATGGATTGGTTTGTGGGAACCTTTCTGGGATAGTTATTCCAATAAAGTGATATGAAGGGAAAAGGAGACACATTAGATTAGGAAAATTTAAACTGGGTGGGCACGGGAGGGCAGAGGAGGGAGTATCAGGAAGAATAAGTAACACCAAAGGCCTTTAGGAAAAGCCATAAGATCTACAAGTATAGGAACCTCTTAAAATATACACAAATACGTCATTATCCTGTCACAGAGGAGCACTGACCTTTCAAGATATCATATGCTAATGAAAAAAAACCTCAATGCCAGGAACTTCTTATTTAGAAGCTGTTGGCTAGGGGTCTCACAGACACACAATACTGGTCATTGCCTCCGCTCTTAGCTACCCACCAGAACTGGATGCTGTGGCTGAAAGACCCTGTTGCTGAAGGCACTGCATATATGAGCTCAAAACCAATAAGGAGAAATGGGGCTGGTGCTGACTTTAGATCCTCATCTGTACTGCTTAGCATTCATAGTGCTGGAAGATGCTCTGTGGAAGCTACTGGGAGGAAAAATTAATCATGAGCCTTGACCATCTGTGAATCATGTAAACTACATTAACAACTGACCTGGTAAGTTATGCTCAGTGGGGCAATAGTGGAGCAAATATTATAGGCATAACCAAACACTCTTCAATTGGATTCCAAGCCCATACCTGACATTGGTATCAGACCTAGAAATCTGAGGTTAACCCTGTCACAGGGCATGAGGGAGACCCTAATCTTGCTTTTCTGCTAACTACTCATTGTATTAAACTGACTCTTAATGAGTTATATTTAGACCTATAGATCAATGGCTCTTTCAACTATCACCAGATAAGTTTTCTTATGAAATGGATGGTGATTAGCACAGGAACCCACAACTTGCCCATCTGCAGAGAACAATAGTCTGCAGAGTGCTTATCCTTGACTAGGACAGCCATATCAAACTTCTTTTTTATAATACTTTTATTGATGTTTTCTGTAATTCAGACATCATTTCTCAGTTCCATTTAGACACGTTACCCCTTCCTTTTCCCCCACCCCACCCCAGATCATGCAATCTGCCATACATGTCTTTCATCTTTCTCTCAGTCTTTTTAAAGTTTTCCTGCAAAGATCCATTGTTTGGAGCAGAATTTAACTATGTCAGGACTTTGACCCAGTACCTATGTTGTTGTGGTTTCCTCCCTATTGTATTGCTTCAAAATATGAAGATATAAATGTCATACATGTACCAGAGTTATGTCCTCCAGGAATAAACTGTATGTTAACTCTGATATATGTTTAGGAGTTCACATTTTTCCCTTTAATTTCATATTACTCTAAAAATATGGATATATACTTTTCACCCATATACATTAATTACCATGTGTGAAAGTATGTGGTAAGTTAACTCTAGAGCTCATTAAGAGATTCAACTTATAACATCATAGGTGCTTCCAGATAGAAAGAGATATAATAATGATGTTGCTCAGCTTGTCTTTCAATTGGGGGATTTGGTGCTAGCATCCACAAATGAGCAAAATCATTCCCCTTTTATTTCTTTGGGACTGTGTTACAACACTTAGCATAATGGCTTCAAATTCCATCCATTTACCTTTAAAGTTCATGATGTTATCTTTCTGCACTGCTGCATAGAGCTCCATTGTGCAGATGTACCACATTTTTGTTATCCACTAGTCAGTTGAGGGGCACCTTGGTTGTTTCCAGCTTCTTGCTATCTTGAAGAGGGCTGCAATAAATATAGATGTGCATGTAACTTTGCAGTAGGATGAGTCTTGTGTTTATATACCCAGAAGTGGTATAGCTGGATCAGGTGGTAGGCTCATTTTGAGATTTTTTTTAAGTGTTCTCCACACTGATTTAGTGACTGTATGAGTTTACATTCCCACCAGTAGTGTTCCCCTTTCCCCACAACCTCACCAGCATTTGGTGTCTTTTGTTTTCTTGATCTTAGCCAGTCTTATCATAGTGAGATGATAACTTAGAGTGGTGTTAATTTACATTTCCTTAGTTATTAATGATGTTAAACACTTTTTAAGATGTTTTCAGCCATCTTTACTTCCTCACTGGTGAAGTCTCTGTTCAGCTCTTTATTCCATCTTTTGAGTGAGACATTTGTTTTTTCAGGACAAATCTAACCAAAGACAACAAAGATCTCTACAGCAAAAATTTTAAACTCCTGAAGAAGGAGATTGACAAAGACTTCAAAAGATGGAGAAACCTCCCATGATCATGGATTGGAAAAATTAATATAGTAAAAATGTCCATTCTACCCAAATTAATATACATACTTAATGCAATCACAATTAGAATCCCCGTGATTCTCTTCACATACTTAGGAAAAAAAATCCTTAAATTCATATGGCAAAACAAAAGACCCCAAATAGCTAAAGCAACCCTGAGTGAAAAATGCAATACAGGGGGATCACCTTACTGGACTTCAAGCATACTACAAGGCAAGAGTCATATAGACAGCCTGGTACTGGCACAAAAACAGACCTATTGACCAATGGAATAAAATTGAAGATCCAAACTTGAGCTCATACAATTTCAGCCACCTCACATTTGATAACAGGGCCAAAAAAGTTCAATGGAGGAAAGGTAGCATCTTCAGCAAATGATGCTGGCAAAACTGGATCGCCATATGTAGAAGAACAAAATTAAAACCCTACTTCTCACCCTGGACAAAAATCAACTCCAAATGGGTCAAAGACCTCAACGTGAAACTGGAAATTCTGAAGGTGATAGAAGAAAAAGTTGGCATCAACCTATAAGACATAGGTGATTTTTAAATCAGATAGCAGCTGCACAGGAAATAAGGTCAAGCATTGACAAGTAGGACCTCATTAAACTCAAAAGCTTCTGTATAGTGAAAGAAACAATCAGGAAGCGAAGTGAAAACCCACAGAGTGGGAGGAAACCTTCACCAGTGATACATTTGACAGAGCATTACCTTCCAGAATATATATATATAAAAAAAGCCATATCAAACTTCTGCCCCCAAGGCTTAGGACTCATTGCAGAATAGGAGGCAGAAAGTTTGTAAGAGCCAAGCCATACGGATATATACAGGGAAACCAAGTTTTATAGGCCTCTGATGGTCAGTTACTCATATAAATTCACAGCAATGGTGACATCATGCAAGTTCAAACCCGAAAATTCTCAGCATAGACATGAGGAAGTGGGTAAGAAACTTCAACCAGACCTAGGAAATTGTGTCAACAGTTGGCTTATGGGAAGGGCAGAGACAGTTTCTTTCACTCAGGAGACTCTTGGTAAGTTATCTAGTCTCCAGTGAATGAACCTACACTGAAAGAAATTTGCAGACACAAATTTCTCCAAATTAGATTATGTAGACCTCATTATATATTTAATCGAGTATATTAAATTAAATTGGTGAGCTAGGGATAGTGCAGATGATCTAAGTAACATCAAATTACAACGTATGAAAATCACAAAAATAATTCAATTTAAAATAGTGGAGAGAATTAAAGTCATAGGAATTAAACAAATTAATGTTAAATGAAGAGATCAAATGCTTATGCACAAGTATGATACACACAGAAGCCCACAACTAGCCAAGTTTTAAAAGAATACGAGACTTCTGAGTTGTGTATCTCTGGGTAGAACTCATATATTGAACCTCACCCACCCTCAGCTCAGGGACCATTGGGGAAGAAGAGGGATTGTAAGAGCCAGGGCTGGTTCATGAACACAGGAGCAGATCATGTTCATGCCACTAGAAGTGTGGGCATGTGACCTTGTGGCAACTGTGGCATCAAACATAGGACTCACACCAATATCCAGAGGGGAGGAAGAAATTGGTAGCTGGCCAGCCCAAGACTGAGAAATACTGGAGACTGATTGCTACTGAATGAGGGAGAGTATGCCTTAATTAAGATCTCTAAGTGGTCTGACTAGACTCCAGTTGATGAATTTGCACTGAGGGACATCTGGTTTCATAAGCTTCACTGTATGGGGCTTAGCATGTATGGAAAAAGACGTGGGGTCTGGTGGGGGGAATGGATGAGGAAGGGATCTAAATTTGATTACGAATTGCTCTATGAATTTACAAAGCTGTTTAGTCACTTTCCTGTTGCTGTGATAAACCAACATGACCAAGGGAACTTAGAAAAGGAAGAGTTTATTTGAGCTTATGATTGACGGTTCCAGGGAATTAGAGTCCATTCTGGTGGGAGGCATGGTGGCCCGGGCTGGAGCAGAAAGCCGAGGTTCACATATAGCAATGAGCACAGGAAGTCAAGAGGGAGAGAGACTGGAGGCTGACAAGACTTGCTAAACTCACTAAGCCTGCCCCCAATGAAGCACTTCCATGGCCACACCTCCTAAGATCTCACAAAACAGTGCCACCAACTGAGGATGAAATGTCTGAATACTTAAAGCCTATGGGGGACACTCTCATTCAAACCACCACAAAAGCTCAATAATTTGTTTTAAAGGAAATGGGAATTCTGGAGCTGAAAAATCCCATGACTGAGCTAAGAAAAGAAATCAGGGAACTGGGGCTGGAGAGATAGCCTAGCGGTTAAGAGCACTGACTGCTCTTGCAGAGGACCCGTGTCCGATCCCCAGCACCCACATGGCGGCTAAGAACCGTCTGTAACTCCAATTGCAAGAGAGTTCCAGTTCCAGGGAAATCTGAGACTCTCTTCTGACCTCTGTGGCATTGCACAACACGGGTGCACAAACCTACATGCAGACAGTACATTCATACACATACAAAAAAAAAAAAAAAAAAAAAAAAACGGAATCAGGGAACATCAAAATGTATCCGGCAGAAGTCTGTGCAGATTATTTGAAATAATCCAATCAGGAATAATGAAGAAAACATGAAGGGTAACTAAAGGATTTAGAGAGGTCATAAATTGAAACAAAATACACATTATATACTCTATAAGGAGGAGGAAGAAGAAAAATTAATATCTGTAAAGAAAATAAATGAAACTTGCTCAAATCTGGGAAGGGAGTCAACAATCCATAGTGAAAGACTATAAGCTCTTGAGAAGTCTGATAAAGCCAGAAAATTGTTACAATTTGTGCTAACTTTACATATTAAATGTCAAACTATTTTAAGAAAATGTGTACAAAATATCTTCTGTGCTGGATAACTATAATGTCAACTTGACACACCTGGATTGAGGGAACCTCAGTTGGAGAATTGCCTCCAATGTACTGGCCTGTGCCAATGTCTGTGGGGTGTTTTCTTGATTGTTGACTAACATGAGAGGTCCCAGACCACTGTGGGTAACCTCTGGGCAGGTTGTTGAGTATTTTATAAGAAAGCAAGCTAACATGGGTCAGTGGAGCCAGCCAGTAAACAGCATTCTTCCATGGCCTGTGCTTTAGCTCCTGCCTCCAGGTTCCTGCCCTATGTTCATACTTTGGGTTCCCTAAGTGATGAACTGTGACCTGGGAGATGTAAGCTGAATAAACCCTTTCCTCCCCAAGTTGGTATTGGTCAGAGTGTTTTGTTACAACAGTTGAAACCAAACTAGAACAATTTTCTGGTAAATCAAATCAGTCTGTGTAACTGGGTCAGTTCGTTATCACTACTGTTTCTCCATGTCTGCCTCTGGGCTGCTGAAACAGTCAGTAACTGCATTTTTATTCTGATCTGAGGCTCAAGCTTGACAGTATGAAGAAACTGCATATAATCAATAATAATAATAATAATAATCATCATCATCATCATCATCATTTATTTTCCTTTTAGAAAGAATATCCCTGTAGCTCCAGATGGCCTGGAACTCATTCATTATGGAGACCAGGATGGCCTTGATCTCCCAGGATCCACCTGCCTCTGTCTCCCAAGTTCTGGGATTAAAGACATGTGCCATAACTCCTGTTGAGCCATATATAATTCTGGATTATCAGGAGGCTGTGTTTCTGAGTCCCACCACCACCTGCACACCCTCTATCCTCCTAGACAGTGTGTCTCTGCTTTAAATCAATGTAAATATCTGTTGTCCATAGCCCTCTTTGTCTCAAGCTCATTGAACTTTGCCCCACTTAGCTGCTTTCTTATAATTGTTTAGACTGTGTGGTTCTGTGATAACTCCCAAAACATTGTCAGTTCCAATGTTTCTAAAATAATTAGCATCTCAGGTCTGGACTCATTCCAAATTCTCTGACTTTGACTCTACAACTAGATTGAAGCATGGGTGATATGGAAGGTCACATTTAGCTATGTGTGGAAGCTTCCCAGCAGCTTTAAGTTCTCAACCAGCCACTCTGCCTGGGCCCACAACAGTGTTTGATTGTCCGAAGGTATTTTTCTCCCCTGTGTTCCCAATGCCTAGGGCAGTGACTGCCATCTGTCAGGTACAGAGCAGATCTCTTGCTTAAATCCATGAAGATTAGTTTCATGTTTTTTCTAACACTTTACCTCTCTCCTCTCACTCTTATCTAAACAATCTGAAGATGAAATTTTCCTCCCATACTATTGACAGAAATTCCTTATTTCAGTTGTTAAACATTTGCATATTGACTTTCAGTCTTAATTTAGGAAAATATGCATAAAATGCCATTGTTTGTTTTTATAAATCAAATCGGTTTGACTGTCTGGCCAAGGGAAGATCGCTCTCTGTCATCTGAGGCTACATAGATAGCTCACGTGCTCTGATTCGTTTACCAGGATGTCGAGAGGTTTCCACTGAATTTATCAGTTCAGGTTACACATTGGGTTACAAGAGGACAGCCCACAGGTGTTCCACCTGTGTGTTTATTCCAGTGCCCAGCCCTTGTGTACCACACCTATGACAAGCAGAGACTTGTGTCCCAGGGATCCCAGGCTGAGAATCTGGCTTCCTCATGTTTGGGGAACTTACCTAAAGCCCTGTGCTACA
This sequence comes from Rhizomys pruinosus, assembly GCA_009823505.1. Classification (NCBI taxonomy): domain Eukaryota; kingdom Metazoa; phylum Chordata; class Mammalia; order Rodentia; family Spalacidae; genus Rhizomys; species Rhizomys pruinosus. The sequence continues at coordinate 120,747 of VZQC01011874.1, forward strand.
GTTCTCTGCCACCAGGGGTTTCAGGGGCCCTTGCCAGCAGTAAACACTGGAGAATATCTTACTATGACCTTTCAGTTTCTTGCTCACTTCTCTCTTAAGGGAGTGAAGACTTTAGAAAACAGAACAATGAACAACTTTCTCTTTAATTTGGAATCAGATTTAACAGAATCTTATTAACAAAGAAAAAATGAGGAACATGGAAAAAGCCCGAGGACTATTCACAAATAGTCCTGCACAATCATTTATGTATGCAGAGTAGCTTTATCTTCCCTACCCTTTCACCTCAGAGAATCCAAATCCTCATGTGGGCTCCAGCTCCCCTCTTCGCCCACATCCTGAGTGACCATTCGACAATCCACCACTGTAAGCTGTTTCCTCCCACTCCAGGGAATTGTCTGTCTTTAATCTTTTCTCATGTAGTGCATTTACAGTGCCCCATTTCCTACAACTTTAAAACAGCAATCTCTTCAGTAATGCATGTTTCTGTTTCTCTTCCACAACATCTTTCCTCTTACCTGAATGTTTGCGTCTCCTCAAAATTGCATGTGCCAAAATGCATACATCCAAAATGATGGTATCAGGAGGTTGAGCACTCAGATAATGGAGCCACAGTTCTCCTTCCCTTACAAAAGAAACCCAGAGATTACCCTTCTGCTTTCAACACATATGGACATAGCAAGAGGAATTAATGTATAAAGTTTTGCTTCTGTTGACTTTAAAAATGTGAATAATTACTGATTTGTGTTACATAAAAATTTATATAAGTCATATTTGCTTCTTGTTTTCTTTCCTTATTTAAATTTCAATTTTGTTTTTTCAAGAATTTCATACATGAATACTGTGTTTCTATCATTTCAGTCTCTCCCTCGTCCCACCTCCAACTCCTACCTTCTCTCTTCCAACTCTTTCTTAATTTTGTGTCCTCTTTAATTATTATGGGGTCCACTTAGCATTTCTTGTACGTACATGTGTATGGTTAACCACTTGGGACTGGATAGCAAACCAGGTAATTGAACCTTGGAAAAAACTGATTCTCGCTTTCTCAGCAGCCATTAATTGCCTGTAGCTCTTCATCTAGAGGTGGGCCCCTGTGCAATCTCTGCCCTCCAGGTGGGCATGTTGACTTGTGTCATTATACAGGCATTTTTGGGCAACCATAGGGTTGAGAGTCCCTGTGTGCAGCTTCCCTGTCGTGTCTAGAAAACACTATCCACCCACCAGTAGCATCCAGGTCTTCTGACTCTTACAATTTGTCTTCCTTCTTTTTGCAGATATTCCCTGTGCCTTAGGTCATTTTCTTAATCCTTTGATATATCAGAAAATGAGAAAACTTTTGTGGTTAAGAAGAAATTGCAATCCGTCTCCAAAAACAGGGACAACTGAATGGAACGCAAAGTCACTGTGAAAACTTAAGCTCCCAAACTGAAGACGTGGAAGATGGTTAAATACATACCACAAAGTGAAACGTGCTGGTCTGAAAGGCTGCATACTTTTGGTCTCACTCATGTAACATTAGGACAAACTAACCCTGTAGAGAGATTAAATACCAGGGATTTACTGGGGGTAACGAGGCGGGGAGGAAGAGGTGAAGGTCAGTGTCCTTAGCATACTAAAACTACACTCAGTGGTAATGTCGTGACACCATCTCACATTATGTATTCCAGGCATTGCATTTTGTCCTAGCCTGAAGAACATACAACAAACACTAAATGTGTTCTATTGCGAACTGTGGACTCTGAGACATGGTAGTTTGTCAATGATTATTGCACTTGAACCTGCGACAGGAATGCTGCTGACAATTGTCTGTACTTGTGAAACAATAGAGGGAAACTTCTGTACTTTCTCAGTTTTGGTGTGAGTTCCCATCACCCACATGGCAAGTTACAACCATCTGATGCCCTCTTCTGTCTTCTACCTGCAGCAGGCATGCATATTGGGTACAAACAGTCATGTGGGGGAAAAACTCATAAAATATGAATTATTTTTTAAGAAACATGTTTTAATGATGAAAGAAAAAGTACATCTTGTATGGATATATATATATATAGATTATATAGATAAGCGAATATATAGATATATATATATTTGCAAATCACAAAATCACAAAACTCCAGTGGTTCCAGACTGCTGCCCTGTCACATTCCCCATGCAGCCACCATCTCTGAGATGCTCCCTACATGGGCTCAGATCAAAGACCATGCTGTTAGCTTCTGTCTGACCTCCTCCTAATGCACTCTCTCTTCCCCTTCTTACCTCTGTCAATAACCTTGCTGTGGTTGTTTGATTTTCCTAGAAGCACCTGTCTGAACTTGTCACATAATTTATCAACTTTTTGTGTATTTATTTTTCTCCTTCACAGGTATAAGCTCATATCCCATGAAATCTGTCTCACTGATTCCTGAAGTCCAGTGTCTACTCTCAACAGATCTGACACTGTCCTGTAGGACAGGAAGCAGTTGGGCCTATGCAGTGAGGGGAAGTCTTTAAAGGAGGAGGGCTTGATGCGAAAGGGACACTGACACAATAAATCATCAATAACACCAAAACTGAAACAACCTGGAGCAGGTTAAGCAGCAGACACCACAGTGAGGGCAAAACCTCATAGTCAAACAATGATACTTAAAATATTTGAGTTATACTGATTTCCCATCTTTATTTTAAAACAGTTTATTATTTTTATTCTAGGTGTGCGTGTGAAGTTCAGAAGAGGGTGTAGATCTCCTCTGAAGGTCAGAAGAAGATGGGGATCCCTTCCGAAGGTCAAAAGAGGGCATAGATCCTCTCTGAAGTTATCAACGGTTGTTAACAACCATTTGGGTGCTAGAAATAAAATCCAGGTCCTCTGTAGGAGCAACCAGTGCTCTTAACCACTGAGCCATCTCTTCAGCTTTTCCTTCTTTAGAGCTGGAGGTTGACTTGAGAAAGAAATAACATAAAACAAATTCCTTAATGTGATATCAAACAGAAAATCTTTCAGAATCATTTCACATTGAGTGCTTTTAGAGCTACCCAGAATGGGGCAAGTCCCTATTGGCAAGAGAGCAAGAAGCTCTGAATCCATCGCCAGTTGAGCAGCCTTGGTATGATACCTAACTTCCTTAATTTTAATATCTAATTAAGCTGGAGATGTTTCCATGGCCTTGATGTATGTTGGGAAGATTATGTCCAATACAAAACAGCTGCTAGCAATAATTGTTTGTCATTCTGACGTGTTATTATCAACGGAGACATTACGTAGTGTGTTAAGTGCTCCTTCCTGGAAGAACCCAATGCCAAATTCAATATTTACATTCCAGCTCCATCACCCTTGCCATGACACAGAATACAACAACATTTTAAAAAACCTGGGTTTTTATGGGTGTTCATATGATCACTTGAACATCACACATAGATCAAATTATATGTCCGTAAGTTATAGAGCATAATAATACAAATAGCTGCAGTAAACAGACACTTGCAATGTGGTTTAAAAAAGAGATCATTATCACAAGTGCATAATGCCCAATGAGCTTCTTCCCAGTGCCGGCTCCATCCCCCAGGACAGGCCATTGTACCACGGTGTGAATGATAAACTGCATTTCACACGTAGGCAGTTTTCTTTCTTTCTTTTGTCCATTGTTAGGCACTGATGCAGCCTTCATTCCACCGCTAGGGATTTGTCCAAGAGAAAAGACCATCTGTGTCCATACAAAGGCTTGCACAATTGTTCATAACAGCTTTTGTTGGTAATTGCCCCAAACAGGAGACATCCCAAATGTCCATCAACAAATTGACTCCTGGATGAGCACACTGTGGTGTATCCACAGGCTGGAGGGTGAATCATGATGAAAGGGAGGAACTGTTTGGCTTCTACAATACGATGCAATACGATCTTGAAGTAATGATGCAAAATGAAAGCTTCATTACTCTCAAGCAACTGCTGTTCTGCCTTCAGGTATTATACGTTAATTTGCATTTTCTAGAAATGTCTAGAATACTACAGTTAATAATTCCCTTGTGTCTAGTTTCTTTCACTCAGGTGGTTTTCTTGCATATGTATTTTCCTTCAAAATTATATTGCTTCATTTTTAACATGAAAATATGTTGATAAAGGTAGAATTTACATACAATTATTTCAATTTGGTCACACTATGTGGACCATTAGGATATTACCATCTTGTCAGAAATTGTATTTCATTCTGTATTAAATATTGTCTGTATTTCCATTATTATATAATAATGAAATTTTTATCCATTCCACAAATATGTTTTCAACATGTCATTTAATATTAGTTGTTGTCCCAGTATAAGAAATAATATTAAAATATTTTCAAAAGTATTATTCTATGTAAATTTTCTTTATTATGGATAATTTTGTACCTGTAACCAATGAGGTATCTTTATGTTGACTTCCCATTTCCCCCTGAAACTTCCCCCACATCCCGCCCAACATTTCTTCCTTCAAACTTCATATCTTCCTCCTCTTCCTACTCATCCTCCTCCTCCTTCTCCTCTTCTTCTTCCTCTTCCTCCTCTTTCCCCTCCTCCTTCTCTTCCTCCTCCTCCCCCTCATTCTCCTCTTCTTTCTTCTCCACTTCCTCCTCTTCTTCTTCTTCCTCCTCCTCTTCTTCCTCCTCCTCCACTTCTTCCTCCTCCTCTTCCTCCTCCTCTTCCTCCCCTTCATTCTCCTCTTCTTTCTTCTCCACTTCCTCCTCCTCCTGCTCCTCCTCCTTATCATTTTCCTCTTTAAATAACTCACTAAATCAATCAATCACTGTTGTCACACACACATGGACTGGCTCATCCAGTGAAGTATGAGAAACTTACTGGTGACTGTACCCTCCCCCAAAGAATGACTCTCTCGTTGCAATAATTCTCAATCCCAATAGCTCCCCAGTAAGACTGTGGATTAGAGCTGATCTCCCTCATCTACACTAGAAGTCTGGCTGGATTGATCTTGGTTAGGTCTTGTGCATACAACTAGGCCAATGCGAATGCTCCAGTTTCTGTTTAATTGCTGTGACAAAACACTCTTACCAAAACCAACTTCGGGAGGAAAAAGATTATTCATCTTATATCTCACAGGTCACAGTTCATCACTGAGGAAGCTCAACACAGGAACTCAGGGCAGAACCTGGAGGCAGGTGCTGAAGCAAAACCCATGGAGGAACGCTGCTTACTGTCCTGCTCCCCTGGCCCATGCTCATCTGCTTTCTTATGCAGTACACAACAACCTGCCCAGGGATGGCATTGGCCGAGATGGGTTGCCCCTCCCATTATTTAACAATCAACAAAATACTCCACTGGCCAGTCCAATGGAGGAAATTCCCCAACTGAGGTTTCCTCAACCCAGGTGTGTCAAGACACTAAAGCTATCTAGCACAAATCACATCCAGAAGAAGCACTTCACTTCTCCTTATCCTCTGGCTCTTATGTAACTTTTTTTTTTTTTTTTGGTCTTTTTGAGACAGGGTCTTCCTGTAGCCCCAGCTGGCCTGGAACTCACTCTGTAGACCAGGCTGGCCTTGAACTCACAAAGATCCACCTCCTCTGCCTCCCAGGTGCTAGGATTAAAGGTGTGCGCCACCATGCCCGGCTCTTATGTAACTTCTACCTTCTCTTCTGTGATGTTCCCTGAGCCTTGGGTGGGCTTGTTTGCTAAAGATGCTCCATTTAGTGTTTAGCTCTCAGTCAATTATTTTCAGCAATTTGACCAGTTGTAGGAATTTCTATTGATGGCTTCTCACTGCAAAAGTAAGCTTTTCTGACTAAGGCTGAGAGAAGTTCAGGATTATGCGTATAAACAATAGGTAGAAAGGAATTTAACAATATGATCATTTAACAAAATAACAATACCAGCTTCTAACCTAGGGCCAATGACTTCCCCAGCTGTGGTGAATTCATCAGAATTTCAGTACCAGTACTCTTCTGGAGGAGTAGACCTAAAATCCAGTTAGAAAACAGTTAGCCTTGTATAATGTGCTTGCTATTGCACAAATGGGCACATGGTGCCTGGCAGGTCAGCATTGTAGTTTGCAGCATCCTGTGCTGAGTAAGACCATTAATGCCTTTTCTTCTCTGTAAGATTACAGTGCCCATCTGGCATGATAAAAACTAACCAACAGGGGGCTGGAGAGATAGCCTAGCGGTTAAGAGCGCCAAGTGCTCTGGCAGAAGACCTGAGTTCTGTCCCCAGCGCCCACATGGCGGCTGAGAACCGTCTGTAACTCCAATTCCAGTAGAACTCCAGTTCCAGGGGAATCCAACGCCCTCTTCTGACCTCTGCAGCATTGCACGACATGGGAGCACAAACCTACATGCAGACAGTACATTCACACACATAGAAAATAAATAAAAAAATTTAAAATATATATACTTTTTGTCTTTTCAAGACAGGGTCTCCCCGTAGCTCCAGCTGTCCTGGAACTCACTCTGTAGACCAGGCTGGCCTTGAACTAGCAAAGATCCGCCTGCCTCTGCCTCCCAAGTGCTAGGATCGAAGGTGTGCACCACCACTCTCGGCAGAAAAAAAAAAAAAAATTAAAAAAAACATTAAAAAAACCTACCCAACAGGAAGGAAGTTTCCTGGTAAGTTTGATGTTGATTCCTCTGTGTGCTGTGTCTCCAGGAGTAAGGTTTTCCTATGTAATTATGCTGCATAACCAAGAGCAATGGAAATTGCTTGTGATGTTTTGGAGATCTCTATGGCCTCTGTTACCAGTAACATTTAAGGAGGTAGTCACACACCTTACACTGCGATATTTTTTGCATTATTTTTGTAAACTTTAATTGAATGCTTGTGTATTTCATACAGAACATCTTTATATATCCCCCGCCTCCACCGGTACCTTCCCATAGCCCCTGCCCCACTAGAATCCGTGTATTCTGTCATTTGTTTAAGGCTCATGCCACATGTCCATAGATTTCCCTCACTTCAAGTTCATCCACTAGGGTCCTCTCAACCTATCTAGAGTCCCTCCCTTTAAGAAGATCAGCTCTTCCTCTCCAGCAGTAATCAGGTGCCAATAATACTTTTTTTTTTCTTTTGTTTTTGTTTTAGAGACAGGGTCTCCCTATGGCCCCAGCTGGCCTGGAAGTCAGTCTGTAGACCAGGCTGGCCTTGAACTCACAGAGATATGCCTGCCTCTGTCTCCTGAGTGCTAGGATTAAAGGCATACACCACCACCTGGCTTAAAGATGGTTCTTAACCACTATGTGGGTGCTGGGAATTGAACCTGGGTCCTCTGCAAGAGCAGTTGGTACTCTTCACTGCTGAGCCATCTCTCCAGCCCCTGCCAATAATTCTTGACTGTAATTGGTGCCCGCTGCCCATTTCCTCACTTCTGTGCTTCTTTGATGACTGGTGACTGGGATACTTGTCTGTAAATATAAGGATCCATATTTTGCACATAGCAAGAAATTACATTTGTCTAGGGATGTGACAGCTTTAGGGTTTCTCTAAGATCTATGATCTCTTCAGCCATGTATATCTGGCTGTTTACAGTACCACACATGAGTTTCTTCCCATTGCATGGGCCAATTAGATAGGTGGTGATTACCACAAAGATAAAAGTGCCACTGTTGTACCAATGTCATTTGCTGTGAGTTATTAATGTGGTTATTAGGCCTCATGTCCCCCCTTGGCAGCTTGCATAGTGCTCTCCGAACCTGAGAGCTAGCTGTCAGGGGAGGTGACTTTCAAGTCAATACCAGCTTCATTGTTCCAAATCCCATGTCCAAAGTATGTCCTCTCTTCAATAATAGGGTCTTTCCTTCAAATTCTGTGATGCAATCAATGTCTATGTCAATATCCTGTGTAGTTGGGGAATTTCTTGCACTACCCTGGCCAACACCTTGAAGGAAGCTTTCTCCTGCCTGGCACTGGTTCTTTTTATGTACCCTTCAGCTACACACATGGACTCATATATGTGTAATTTGTCAGTAGATTTTTGGATTAATACAATCCCCTCTAGTGTTTTATACTAGCTAGGCTTTATCTCTCCTCTCTCTCTCCTTTTCTAACCCTTTCTCAATACCTTCTCCATTTAAAGTGTCCCATTTCCAGCATTTCTCCCATGATAACACCTGTCTTCTATGGTCTCACCTCTCCTGAGCTATGTCTCCCCTTTATTCCTGTAGCTCCTCCTGTAACCTTCCCTTTCCTTCCTCCCATTTAAAAAAATCCTGTGATTTTTATTTACAAATCCATGTCTTTCTTCTGAGAGCAGCATTGTTCACCCATGCATGATAATCCATGTTAAGTTTTGTTTTTCAGCTGTAATTAGAAATTGGCTTTCTATCTGGTAGATTTCCATAAGGCTTTTCCATGCATCCTTTGTTCTTACTAACCCTTGCTCTACTTGCTCATATCCTGCATTCCCCTGGTCTCATCCCTAGTTAATCTTTTCACTCCCAGTAATCCCCCAATAAAAAGACATGAAGTAAGATAGTGGATTAGGAAACAGGATCCATCATTTTGATGCCTCTAAGAAACACATCTTAACATCAGTGATTACACCACCTCAGGGTAAAATGATGGCAAAGATATTTGAAGCAAATGGAACTGAGAAAGAAGCACATTAAATTAGAGTGATATTGGACAAAATGGACTTTAAACTAAAACTACACAGAAGAGATACAGAACTACGCTCCATACTTATTAAAGGGAAAAAATCCACTAAAAGGATATTTCAATCCAAAATATTTATGTGCCCAAACAGTGGCACATAATTTCATAAAGGAAACGTTATTAAATTTCAAAAGTGTAGAGCTCAGGGGATGAACTGGCACTGAAGAGTGGTTGGGGAGAGTAGTTTGACACAAAGGACTCTAGCACAAAAGAGAGAAGTGTGAAATCTGGAGAGGGAGCCTGCTGGAGGGTGCCAAGGGAGAAGCGGGTATAAAGGTGATTAAGCTTATTGAAAAATATGTATGAAACACAAAAAATTCAATACAAAATCTAATTTTAAAAAATTTCAATTAGTCAATTTTTAATTTTCATCCTTTGTCACAACTGGATTTCTAGCAGGACACTTTTCCTCCTCTTATTCCACAAATATGACTCCTTTATCTTGACTATGGGAAAAGCTTATAAATACTATGAATTTTCTTTGCATCTACTAACCCAACCCATGACTCTAGCCTTCATCATAACATTGTTGTCTCGTTGTATGAGTTCAGTCCTAACACAAATATAAAAACTGAATTAATAATCTTTATAGACCAAAAATTGAGTCTGCTGTTCCTCTGGGGGTCTTATTGTCCTTAGTGTCTTATATCCAACCAAAATCATGCTCCGCAAAGCCACTTATAATTATTCATTTCTTTGGCTACTTTAGTCTAGCTAACTAATTCCTTTGTAATATAGAAGTTAACACTTTTACAGTTCTTTCCACTTTTCTCAATATGACCACTCATGACCTGAATTATAATTGAAACTTTAATTAAAGGGCTAAAACCAGAAAGTACTACTTTGGAACTAAAATATCTAATAAACCAATGTGCCTTCAAAATAGAGGTGACATTTACAGATGCAGGATAAAGAAAGACATTCAGAAACAAGACTGATTTGAAAAAGCATTATGCTTAAGATTTAACTGAACAGATGTTTGATATTTCACTTCTAAATATGGATGCTTTATAGATTCTTAAACATTACATTTTTTTATAATATAATTGCTAAGGGTGCACAATTGTAAAGTCTGAGTGACAAGCTCCATTAGATAGGATTGTTGGGGAGAGGTGGTAGCTCTACATCATCCCTGCAACCTCAGAAAGCACATAATGCTGATATTGCTGCATGGGACATACTATTTTAACATGATAGTGAAATGAAAGAAAAAATACTTTGATTCTGACAAGCATAAGAAACTTGGAACTTCATAAAATCACAAAGTATTACACTTCTCAAATGTGGTGTGAACTTTCACACTGTACATATATGCTCAAATGGCATGGGTTATAGAGCTGTTTCAAACATAAACCATTAAACGTACCCCTTCTTCAAGAAAGCCTTGCTTCTTCACACAAAAGCAAAGTAAGTCAAAGGGTAAGAATAGGACACTAGTAAAACTTGTGAATTTTGTCTAATTCATGGAATTAGAGATTATTCTTGTCAACATTTGATAATCTAGGCACTGATTTAAACAATTACACATGATTAGTGGTCAATTAAAGTTGAAGTCTACTGAAAAAAATTATTCACCTAGTATCTTGGAACTGCCTACTACTAGGCAAGAAATCAAATAAGGGTAAAGATGAAGAGTGGGTTTTGGCTGTTGCCAGACATTCAAGTGTATTCATGCAAAGAATACCTTAAGTGTTCTCTGGAAAATGTGATCAAAGAGCACAGTCTACAACTTTGATAATTAAACTTCCCTGTACCATTACGATCTCCCCAACCATATATATCTGGCTGTTCACAGTGCCGCACATGAGTTCAATCCCATTGAGAAGGATTTATATCCAATTAGATAGCTATTGATTACCCCATAGATAAAAGTGCCACTACCACACTGCTGTAGTTTGTTACACCAGACATTGTTGTGTTTATTAGGCTTCGAAGCTGGGCATGAACCACTGATTGATGTTCTCCCTTAGGAACTTGTATATGATCTAGAATCATCAGAGCTTGCCTTCAGGGAGAAGGCTTTCATATTGCTCCAGTTGTTCCATTGCTCCAACTTCTGTGTATGAAGTATGCACTGTCTTCAGCAATAGGATCCTACTTTCAAATTCTGGGAGTCAATGAAGGGCTGTAGCCATAGCCAGCCTTATTTGGGGAGTCTCTTGGACTACCCTGACCAACAACTCCAAGGGAGGTTTCTCCTGTCTGTCACTATCTTTCTTATTATACATTACTCAGATGTACACATGAACTCATGCTCAGATATCATATGTGTATTTTTCAGTAAGTTGTTGGGATAATACACATGTGCCACTGATTTTTCATACTACTATGCTTTATTTGCCTCTCCTCTCCCTGTCTAACCTTCCCCCCCCCCCGTTACAGTACCCTCATTTTCCCTACTCTCCCCTTTATAATACCTGTCTCCTATTATCCCCCACCCATTGAATTCCTTCTTCCCATCAATGCTCACGGTATGTCCTTACCTCCTCCCTTCCCAGTAGATTACCTCCATTTCCCTTCATAGTATCTATTCCTACTATTCCCCTCACTAAGGCTCTTTCTTTCCCTTTCTTCCATTCTACTGGCCTCTGCAGTGACATCAGGATTGTACTCTTGTATCAGCAACTGAAACAATGGTCCACAAAAGAGGGAGAGTATATGCCACTTGCTTTTCTGAGTCTGTGTTACTTCACTTAAAAATAACAATTTTATCCATTTACCTGAAAACTTCATGATTTTGTCCTCTCCTCTCACTGAGTAGAGCTCCATTGTGTAAATGTACTACATTTTCATTATCCATTTGTCAGTTAAGGTACATTTAGTTTGTTTCCATTTCTTTGCTATTGTGAAAAGAGCAACAACAAAAATGTATGTACAAGTTTCTCTACAGGAGGTCAATTCCTGTGGGTATATACCAAGGACTGGTACAGACAAAACATATGGAAGATTGATTTTTAAATTTTTAATAGTTCTCCACAATGCTTTCCACATTGATTGTATGAGTGTGCAATCTCACCAGCAGTGAATATGCGTTCCCCTTTCTCCACATCCTTAGCAGCATTTGTTGTTGTTGTTTTTTTGTCCACTTCATCTTAGCCAGTGTGAATGGGGTGAATTGGGCCAGCTGGAACTCATTATGTAGACCAGGCAGGCCTTGATCTCACAGAGATCTACCTGACTCTGCCTCTCAAGCTCCACCATGCCTGGCCATAATTAATTACTTTGGATGAGAAAGATAAGATAAAAGGAATAACCATTGGAAAACTTTCCATGCTCTATGCAATCCATTCCTTTATAATCAGTTGTTAGAATGATTTCATAGGGTCGTGGCTAATTTGCATGTATATGGAGGATAAAACTAAGGTCAGGGAGGTTACAGGATGCATTATCTTAATCAGCTTTTAATTGGAATAGTGAAAAAGTCTGAGTCTGTGTATTCTATATATAAGCAGGTGTCTACTGAGCTCACAGATGGGTTTCTAGTGAGGTCCTATTGTAGATGGTACCACAGTGGAAGGAGTCCATGTTCAAGAAAGTGTTCCCACTATTAGTAAAATGAAGAGCCACCAGTAGTGCTTACAATATATATATATATATATTATATATATATATATATATATATATATATAATGTACTCTCATTAGCTAGATAAAAAATATCCCAGGAACTCGTATCTAACTCCTTAAGTCAGAACTCCCAATGACTTAGTATCTTCTGCACTAGGATCCCCTATAAAGTTTCATCCACCTCTTGACAATTTCAACAATCAAAGGCCAAGTTGCTGACTTTGTATTCTTGAGGGACCACTTACATCCAAGTTATTATTCCTGTCATATCTTAAATTACTCCTAATAAATACATCTGGTTATTACCTGCCTTTCTGTAGTCATAACATGCCTACCACAGAATCATAAAGCAATTGCTCTTTGTAGCTATCACCTACTTTTTCTTTGTATTATATAATTTCTTTGTATTATATAATTAATTTATCATTTAGGAATGTCTGCCTGTGGAAATAATACTACCAGCAAAGCCAAAGAATACAAAACATCTAGGTAACAGACGCTTTAGTAGATTGATCACCCCCTGCCATTATACACAGTATGAAGGCAGAATGCTAAATCAGAGTCAGTACTGTTGCTCCCTGTTTAAATGTTGAAATGATTGTGCCCTACTCCTGCAATTGATGGTCTGTGGTGACATGGATTCTCAGGTTACTTGATGACACATCAACAATCACTTCTCTACTGACAAATGAGATGACTGATATAAAAGATATTGTAGATACTCAGTCTAGAAAGAAGGCCTGGATCAGAGGGCCTTAATCTTCACTGCTGACAGTGCCATTATGATTAATTGTATTTACCGCAATTAGAGCTGATATGCCAACACATCCCATGGCAGAATCTTTAAAATAGAATCCTTCAAGTAGATAATATCTTCACAATTTGAATGTAGCATACACAAATCAGTCATATTAGATGTGCATTTAATAGAATCTATTATCAGGACTTAAAACCTATATTGGGTATTTTACTTATAACTAATCAAGCTGTAAATCAACTTGATTATTTATATTAAACACAATCATTGTTAATTCATTGCTCCCTGTAAGTTTTTCAGTAGTAATATCTTACATTCTCTTTTGTTTCTTCTTTGTCTTCCATTACAAATATAAATAACTTTAAGGCCTGTGAGTATACCACTTGGCACCCATTTGAATGACTGCTTATCTAGCACTTGTAAAATACCCCATAGTATGCACTGAGAACCATATGAGGAAGACATTTTCACCTTTTATGGTTTGAGGATTCCTTCCCTATCCTGCCTTTGAGGAACACTTGGACATGTTATCACTGAATTGGAAGCGGATCTGGAAGGCAGACCCTCCTAGTATACTACCTCTGCCATGTACTAATGGAGCTCTTAAATTTACAGTTGGGACTGGAGATGAGATCTGCTTACCATCTTGCCCATTACCACATGTAACTATAATTTTCCTTCTTCTGATTTTCCATTTCCACTACTGACATGGAATTTGTTCTAACCTTTTTTATGTTTTGTCTTATTTTGCCTGAATATCTATTTTCGTACTTTAGAGGAATATGCTGCGTCATCTTGGGAAGAAGCCAAGCTGTATGTAGATAATTCCCATTCGTGATTGTGAGATGCTATTAATGGAAAGATAGACATATCTCAAAGGCACAGCCTGTCATCCCCTTGTGCCAGAGCTGCCAGTCATCTAAACGTACCTCTCACATTCAGCATCTCAAAATTTTATCCTTTTCCACAATTAAGGGCATTTATAGCTGAGGATACCATATGAGGTCACAAGCCAGATACAAACATATCAGTATTGTGTCTGAACAATCTATAAATTTTTTGAGAGAACTAATCATAGACAGATCCTCTACTTTGGGCATTTTCTAATACTTTGCCTTGTATTTTAAGAGAGTGACTGCCATCTGCAGAAGAAGCTGTAGCAGAGACATTTTGGTTTCTAGAAGTCACATTATCACTGTAGCCTGTGCAATAGAAGTGTCTTTCACACACTAGACCTACTGACTAGTTAACTTTGCTCAGGAGTAGAAAACTGACTTAAGACATAGGAGCTATCCGGAGAATCCTGATCTCTGTTTTCCTTGTCTGGTTATGACTTTATTCAACTTTTCAGCTTAATTTGCCTGTTGGACTATGGGACATTAGTTCTCACAATGGAGCAGGGTAAAGTCGAGTCTGCATATAAAGAGAGAGCTTTATTGCAGCAACCAGAATCCATTACAGCAACTGAAGAATTGTGGGCTATTTAAACACCCTTCCTCTCACACAGAGGTCATTTTTTCCCCCTATCAGTTGCAGAGAAGCATCAGCCCTTGAACTGTCAGGCCCATTCTTTCTGCTCAGCTTCTTATAAGCACGTGGATTGGAGTCCTAATGGGACTCTGGTTTTATTCCACATGTCAGGCACATATGAGGTTGTATCAGGAGCTTTGTCCCAGGCTGCTCACTTTGATGCACTTAGGGAATGAAGCACTATTGTGGTGCCCTGCATGGTTATACCAAGGCCCCCCTTTCCCACCATAGATACCTGGAAGCATACACTTCCATATAAATCATAACCTAGAATGAAAGAGGGATGGATGGACAGGGTTATGTTTAAAGAATGACAAAAGAGGGTACTTAACACAGTTATGGCTCACTCTCTCTCCTCTAACACTGGAAACCACTTCCAACCCTATCTTCTTATAAATGAGAACCATTCATTAATTTATGACCTAAGCAACCATGGACATTCTGCTTGGCCTTGGCAGTATGATAGGTAGTGGGGAAGAAAGGGACAGAACTGTAAATTAAGACTTCCTCTGAGACATGCAGTCTTGAGACTAAAGCACCAATAAAAGGGATAATTTCTTGATTTCAGGAGAGCTAACACATAATATCAAAATATAATACACAGTTTATTCTTGATTTTAATCATTAAGCAAACCAGGTATGATGCCTCATGCCCCTTTGCTCTCTCCTGACACATCCATCTGATTCACACAAGAAGCAACTTGATTATTGATGCTAATAGAATTTTCCAGATGTTCCAAGTATCTTTGTTTTTGTTCTGGTTGCTCTGGGGTTCTGCTTTATCTCTACCTGGAAGGAACAATTAGATGAGGTATATCATCATTGTCTCAGCCAGTGGAAAACCTCACATGCACTGCTTGGAAAGAGAAGTGAAACTTCCAGTGAATATTCCCTCAACTCATCATAGATTACCTTTAAAATCTGGCAACTTGTCCCCTCTTTTGTCCTTTTGGGTGACTACATAAATTCAAATGAGACATGGAAGTTTCTTAAATAAATCAGGAAACAATTTTAGGTGCCTTTTAAACTCAGGGAGAAAGGAAAGTCTTTGGAAGTAAACAATTTAAAAATCATCTTGAATTTGAGGAAGGCAAAATTTTGGCGTTTGCGGGCTGGAGAGATGGCCTAGCAGTTAAGAGTGCTGACTGCTCTTGCAGAGGACCCGGGTTCGATCCCCAGCACCCACATGGTGGTTGAGAACCATCTGAAACTCCAATTGCAGAAGAACTCCAGTTCCAGGGGAATCCGACTCCCTCTTCTGACCTCTGTGGCATTGCACAACACGGGTGCACAGACCTGCATGCAGACAGTGCATTCATACACATAGAGGAAAATAAATAAAAAATTTAAAAAATGGCATTTGTATATAAATTCCATAAAATATAGTTTATCATATCTAGAACTCCTGCTGTATATGCATCTCCATATATACATATAATTATATACATATATATGTATAATTAAGACTTATACAGTCGTTCTTTTTTTAATGATACAAAAATCATAATCTAGAATGAAAGGGTACTGCACAAGGCTATGGTAAAAGAATGACAGTTTATTTAGTAATGGGGAATAAAGAGAAACATGAAGCCAGAATGTGATTGGAAGTGTTTATGACCTGTACACTCAACTGAGAACTAAGGTCCAGAATGTTAATAATTAATAATCCCAAGAAAATGCATTGAAACAGAGGCAAGGAATTTATGGGATTTTTATACAGAGGAGCCTTTATACAACCAACAAAATACATTTTAAAACTTTCAGAATTTTGCTAATAATGGAAATTAAATTTAAAAACACAATGTATATCTCACTGAGCTGCCGAGGTAAATTCTTGTAAAAAGAAGAGAAAGTCGTAATCGGTGAGTAGTTGGAACAGTGCTGTGGTTAATACAAGAATACTTGCCATTCTTTTTTCACCCAGTTTCCTTTCTTGAGTATTTTCTGAATAGAAAACCTTGCAAGTATGTACCAAAAGAACTCCATGAGAATGTTCAGAGTGAATTGCATTGAACTTTTGTAATCTTAGCACTTAAGAAGCTAAGGTAAGAAGACTGTAAGTCAGAGGCCAGCCTATCCTACACACCAAGATACTATCTCACCAAGATAAACAGAGAATGTTGATAAGTACAATTCATACTCACTAAAGGCTGTGAAAAATGAACTCTGCATCTGTTCTAGTTCACTTTTCCTTGCTGTGACAAAACACTCTGACCAATTCCAACTTTGGGAGAAAAGAGTTTATTCAGCTCACATCTCCCAGGTCACAATTCATCACTCAGGGAGCCCAAGGTAGGAACTCAGGGCAGGAACCTGGAGGCAGGATCTGGAGCACAGGCAAAGAGGAATGCTGCTTATTGGCTTGCTCCCCTGGCCCATGCCCAGCCTGCTTTCTTTTTTAAAAAAATTATTTATTTTTGTATGTGTATGAATTTATTGTCTGCATGTTGGTTTGTGCACCCATGACATGCAATGCCACAGTGGACAGAAGAGGGTGTTGGATTCCCCTGAAACTGGAGTTAAAGGCAGTTCTCAGGTGCCATATGGGTGCTGGGGATTGAACCCGGGTCCTCTGCAAGAGCAGTTGGCACTCTTAACTGCTAGGCCATCTCTCTAGTCCCTGCTTTCTTATATTATACATAACAACCTGCCCAGGGCTGACATCACCCATAATGGGCTGAGCCCTCCCACATTGCTCAACAATCAAGAGAATACTTCACAGACGTGGCCACAGGCCAGTCCAATGGAGCCAATTCCCCAATTGAGGCTCCCTTAACCCAGGGGTGTCAAGTTAACACTGAAGCTATCCAGCACAGCATCAAACAAGAATATGTGTGCCAAGAGACTTTATTAATAGAGTATCACAATGTAATGAACAAAAATTAGCTAAAGGTCACAATAATAAGAATCTGAAATTTCACATCTGATTTGCTCTTTCTTTGGTTAACTGTGCTAAGGTTAACTGCCTTTCTAGTTTATCTTTTTCAAAGAACCAACTCTTTTTTTTTAATTTTTTATTTATTTCTGTATCTGTATCAATGTACTGTCTGCATGCAGGTCTGTGCACCCGTGTCGTGCAATGCCGCGGAGGTCAGAAGAGAGTCTCAGATTCCCCTGGAGCTGGAGTTCTCCTGGAATTGGAGTTTCAGATGGCTCTCGGCTGCCATGTGGGTGCTGGGGATCGAACCCTGGTCCTCTGTAATAGCGGTGGGCACTCTTAACCGCTAGGCCATCTCTCCAGCCCCAGAACCAACTCTTATATTCATTAATTCTTTGTATTGTTTTCTTCATTTTTATTTCATTAATTCATACTCTGATTTTGTTGTTGTTATTTTTCTCATCTGCTAGGCTTGGTTTTGGCTTGTTCTTTCCTTTTCAGAGTCAAATGAACCACAGTTAAGTCATTTGTGCTTTCTCTGATTCTTTAACATAGGCATTTAGAGCTATAAACTTCCTTCTTAAAGTGTCCCAGGGATTTTGTTGTGTTGTACTTTCATTTTCATTTAGTTGTGGGAATACTTTCCTTTCTTTCTTAATTTTTTCTTTGACCTATTGAACATTCAGGAGTATGTGGTTTAATCCCATGAGGTTGTACATTACTAGAGCTTCTTTTGATGTTGATTTTAAGCTTTATTGTGTTGTGGCCTGATAGAATTCATGGGATTATTTCAGGCTTTTTTGTTGTTGAAGTTTATTTTGTGCCCCAGTATGTGGTAAATTTTAGAGAAACTTCCCTGTGCTACTGGATAGAAAGTATTCTTTGCTACATGGGTAGACTATTTGGCAGATCTCTGTTAGGTTCATTTGGTGTAGTATGTCATTTAATTCAGATGACGCTCTGGTTTTTTTTTTGTTTTTTTTTTTTTTTTATTGATGCTTTGTGTATTTCATACATCATTTTCCAATTCAGTTCAGGCATATTTCCCTTTCCTTTATCCCCACTCCACCCCACCCCATCCCAAATCATGCATTCTGCCATAACTCTCCTGCATCTTTCTCTCAGATTTTTTTTCATTTTTTAGCAATAAGTGATAATTTATGAGTACAAGCATCCTTCATGTAAAACCAATTTCCAAGCAGTTGTGCCCAAACCCACACAGCCCCTTGGTCCCACCATCGAGTAGGGGGGGGCTTGTATGTTCAATCAAGTTGATCAAATGAGTGTCCAGACTGTATTGCTGTAGTTTCACCATTCACCCCAATCGCAGCCCTTACATTCTACCATGCCCCCTCTTCCGCAGATTGTTCCCTAGGCTTAGAAAAAGGGCACAGGTGGATGAGAAGCAAAGCAGTCTACTTTCTCTGGAGTTGTTGTCTTGGACTCTGGTCAATTCTGGCTGTTTCCTTTCATGGGCTGACAGTTTGTCCAGAAATAACCTTTCAATCCTACTAATAAAGCACAAGAAATTAGATATATAGGTTTTAAACAGTACTAATTGTTATGGTAGGTTACTTTGGTATAGACACAGATATTTGGATGGTATGTTAATCCATGAATTACATTTTTTCTGTTAAATATGACAGGGTTTTACTGTGGCTTATAACATCTCCTGACCATTAGAGGATGTAAGCTTGTAGCATCAGCCGTGGGTTATTCTTCCAAGGAGAGAGCCAATAGCCAATTAGATTTGGGATATACAGGCATATGGCTGCCTCTGCTGCACAATATTTCCAGGCAGGTGAGGTGTATCTGGTGCTGATGGAGGAGTCTTGCTTGACTCAGGGAGACACATATTTGCTTTATTGGTTTAGTGGCCTTTGGTAACTCTCTGGTATTCCAGAAACCATCTATACACTTGCATGTGTGGTCTCAATACATCTTTGCCATGTTAACATCAGGTCTTCGACAGCAGGGCCTTATTGCCTCTCTTCTTGCAGGTATCCCAGTTTAGAAGCAAGGAGCCTTTACTTTTTGTGGGGGCTTGGATCCCCTGGCCAACATCTCCTGGGTATAATAATCCATTGCTGATGTCAGAGCTCCTGTATTAATATATTTTGCTTAAGTGCATAGCTTAAGGAGACTTTAGTATTATATTTGGTTCTGAATAGAGAATAATCCTTTTCACAGTTCCTGTCTATTAGCCAATTAAAGAAGGCAGTTTTACCCATTTTATAAGAGATTACCTCCATAATAGTTGTCTCCAATTTACAGTTGGAGAACGATATCATCATATTATTTCTCCTTGTTCTATTGGGGGGAGGTAAGAAAGTCTCTCGTATTAAAACCTTTGCGGAACCTAGAAGGTAAGTTTCGTTAGGACTCATTATACATAGTTGTTACAAATAGGATCCACAGAGGGGTTTGACGTTTGTAGCAATCTGAGGCTTTTCTTCCTTTCAATGTTCAGATGGGCCAACCTTTCTGTTGACACTTTCTGGTACATCGTACTCAATGCAAAGCTGTATCTTTTCTTTCTCAGCCGTTGAGTTGGTGACATTTTGACCTGTTGGAACATACAAATCTTTTCCTGTAGTTAGTTTTAAGATTTGAATTGCAAGGTTTTTGACAAAAAGGTTTCATATCTATCTGTATCCCCCC